>OX467712.1:26736228-27336228 GCA_950111635.1 Agelastica alni
CCAGGCTTCCATACCGTACAGCAGGGTGGAGAAGACATAACATCTGAGGAAACATCTGCGAGGAAAATGCTTGACGAAGATAGGCAAGTGACTCTCCATCAGATTAAGGAAACCTTAGGCCTAAATGCACCAGCAATTCGTTCGATTCTGGACGATCATTTGCACGTGACGAAAGTTTGTTCTCTCTGGGTGCCGCATAGTCTGACTGAAGACCGGATGACACGACGTGTGAAATGGTACCGGGACACCATGAACATGTTTGATAACAACAATCTCGGTATGTGAACAACATCATAACTGGTGACGAGACTTGGCTGTACTATTATGATGCGCCGACAAAGTCTCAAAACAAAGTTTAGGTTTTTCATGACGAGGATACACCCGATCAGCAAAGGAAAAAATAATGGACACATAAAAGACACTCACAGCTAAGTGGTACACTGAACAGTGCCTTCCTAAAGTCATCGACTTACGACCAGATTCAAGAATGGACAGCTAGTTCTTCCATCATCGTGACAACGCTCCAGCTCACCGCGCAAAAGCCTGCACCGAATATTTGACCAGTACAGGACTGAAACTGCTTGAGCACCCTCCTTACTGCCCAGACCTTGCACCCTGTGACTTTACAATTTGCCAATGCATGGCAGTGTTTGATGCGTTGCGCAATTATTTGATAAGTTTCAAAAATGTTTGAAATCTTTTGTGAAACGGGAATATTTACGCAACGCGTTGTGTTGTGTATGTGTGTGTTGCGCTTCGATGTGCAATATTTTTAAATTGCCATTTGGTGGAACAATGCTTTTTGTAAACATTATTTATTTCTTTTTAATTTTCTGGTAACATCATCATCATCTAAGGCACATGCGATAATAATTGAAGTAATAGCACTTAAGGACATGATCGTTTCTCGTATAATATGCACAATTTGTAACTAGAATTTGATCAAAATTTTACCGAGTGTATGATGCAGTTGTGCAACGCTCTGTTGCGCAATTTGTTTAATAAAGTATGAGCCCCTTAAGAACGCCTGACAATCATCGGAACAATGCGTATTTACTTATTATTATTATTATTATTTATTTTACATACATACATAGAGTCACGCCTTTTTCCCATAGGGGTAGGCAGAGACCACTTCCTTCCAGTTCCGCTACGGTTCGTACACACATTTTTTGCTTCCTCTACTTTCATCAGTTCTCTCATACATGCTCTTCGGTTGTTGGTACTCTTGACAGCTGGCCTTTCTTCAAAACAATGTTGATCTGATCGAGATCGATGTTCTCCGAGCAGTCGACCTCTACCGATTTGCCCATTCACACTTGCCTTATAAATTTGTTTCGTCAATCTTCCTTCATCCATCCTTTCTACGTGTCCAAACCATCTAAGCATTCCTTTATCTATCTTTGTGACCACATCTTCTTTTACACCACAGCGTTTTCTTATCTCACTATTCTTAACTTTATCCAACCGAGTCACTCCGGCTATACTTCTCAGACTACTCACCTCTGCAGCATTAATCCTATTTTCATGCTTCTTCTGCCAAACATAACCTACCAAACATTCACTACCATACATAAATGTAGGAACCAACACACCTCTATGCACCACCAGACGTGCCTTTTTTGACACTTTCTGGCTATTCATAAAGCTATGCAGTGCCCCATTCATTTGTTTTCCTGCCAACACCCTTCGCTTAATGTCACTGTCATACTTTCCATCTCTAGTAAATTTTGAACCCAAGTACACAAATTCATTAACTTGTTCCACTCTTTCTCCCTCAAACGAAACCCCACAGTTTGTCATGCTTTCTTCTTATTTTAAAGTATCAGTAATACCAAAATAACCAGGCTAATACAAACTGACGGTAAATCATAAAATTATCGTTACCTCAAAAACTGACGATCGTGCTTTTCAGGTCAAACTTATAAATGGGGCGTCAGATAAGTGTTTGTATAATTATACAAATAATAGACTCTGTTTGTGCAGTGACCGGTATTATTGGAGTGCCAGACGGCATATGCCCAGCTGATAGGTATATTAATTGGCAATAACTTTTTATCTTAGCTCCATGTAACATTTCACAAAAACGGGAGTGAAATAATATTTTATACCCGTACAAACCTTTACCTTGTAAACCTTGTGCCAAGATTTTTATCTAATAATGATATATCTTATAATTTAAATGACTACATTACTTGAACTTTTAAATAAATATCGCAAATGTACTAGAAAAAACGAAACCAGGACAACAAGAAAAAGCATATAGAACTATATGTGTGCTGAATGTGCTAGGGAAGTTACTGGAACAGATCATCCTCGGAAGGTTAAAGACCACTATGGATTCACGGAGGGTAAATCCACTATCAGAAACGAAATGGAATCAGAAACCTGAGTACACTCATAACAGTAGACGTACAAAACGCAAACTCTGCTGCATGGAGCCGTATATTAGCCGAATTCAGCAGAAGAAATGTGGCACCTTACGTCTCTAACATAATGGCGATTTATATGGAGGATAGACTCGTAATAGTTGGTGAAAAAGAAGGGATAAAGATAACTTGCGGCGTTTCACAAGGGTCAGTGATAGGGCCCACTCAAAAGAAGCCCGTATGCACCTGTTGGGAGACATGGCAGGAACTATGGGAGAGAAAAGACGGTACAGTTGAATGGACAAAGAAGCTAATCCCAGACATCACTCTATGGGTTGACAGAACGTGGGGAGAGGTAACTTTTACCTAGCCCATATACTAACTGGAGCCTTTTATGTATACTTGCACCGTTTTGGCTAGAGCGACTCCGATGAGTGCATATACTGTGACATGCGCGACTCGGTAAAACACACGTTTTTCGAATGTACAAGATGGACGGATCAAAGAGAAAATTTAGAGAGACAAATGGGAAGGGTTACCCCAGATATACGAAAATGCTACAAAAACAAGAAAATTGATACAAACAGCCAAACAGCCACTGTCATTACGTCCGGCAAGAGAAAATAAATCAGACAAGACGATATAGAATAAACTGACACTTAATAGCCCCAACATCTACAGAAATAGGAGTCCATCCCGAAGTAATAGTGGTGGTTTCAGAAGGAAGATTTCCTTTTCCTATACAAAGTGGTTTTTTTCCGGGTGTCTTTATGAAGATTTTTCCACCTTTTAAAAAAAAATACTACAATACACGGCAAACGATATAGACTTTTGACAAATTCAAAGTGGGGAAGTTGGGATATTTATACATGGTTTTGACTGCTTAGGTCGACTCGGAAAATTATCTTGTACACGTTCAGAAGCTAAGTCAATGAGAACTGTAGCTCAATCAGTTCGGAAAAGAAAATTAAAGCGACTTAGAGACTCTGACTAAATGCCCAAACTTATGGTGGTTTGGAAGCCTATCAATCAACACAATGATTAATAGATGCCTACTGCTATAATAACAGTAAAAGCCAACTGAAATTTAATCCCCAAACAGAGAAACTTCATCTCTAAGTAGAGAAACTTTATTCTTAAACAGAAAAACTTCATCCCCAATCAGAGAAATCACATATTGTAACACCGCTCAACCTCAACAGTGTTCCATTGATGTTTTGAGTTCGAGGATCAACTTAGGTCAGGATGGTCGAACTGTGAGACGTATATAATTAAGATAAATCCATTAACAACATAAGGGCAAAAGAGGCGAAAAGAAAAGGGTTGTGTCGTGTAACGTTTACTCTGTATCTCGATATTAATATTTTAGTATCGGGTTTCATGAAGACAGATAAAAACGAAAGACTGGAAAAGGAGAAGAGGGTAGATTGTAGATTGTAGGGTGGGTCGTGAAAGCCATGCTGCCTCTCAAGCACTTCGACCTATCAGATCTTTTGTGCATAACCCTTAAACTATTCGAGGCCCGGGATTCCGAGACTTTGAGTAAAGTTTATCAGTTTCCTGGGTGCTAAGTTTCTGATATCGAATGGCTTTAGGACCTGAAACCCACATCAGAGTAACCTGATTGTTTGCTGCCAGTTGTCTCAGGGACTGTTTACTGTCCCAAGTCAGCTTAAACTCACAAGTGTATAACTTCAGAGCTTTTAGTGCTGCTTGGCTTTCTGACAAAATATAGATTTCTGCCCTTCGGGTGTTTCTTTCGATGCACTCCTGGGCACATGTCTCTATGGCATGTAATTCTGCTTGAAATATGGTTGGGGTGTTACCAAGGGGTTTTGAGAGCCTAAAATTCGGCCCTATAACGTCCACTCCAACCCTTTCATCCATCCACCTAGTTTGCACAGAGAACGGACCTCAACTAGGAAGGGATGCTTTAGTGTGGTACACTGATGGGGAAGAGGGTAGTGAGATCTGACTTGTTAAAAATTAAAGGCTGATGTTCAGTCTGAGATATTAAGTTGTCTACATTTTTACTAAATTTACTTTGTTTTAAATAGTTGTTATTTTATTAACCCATTTTACATCAGTAACATCTGATTTCCAACGTAGAGAAGAGGTGCAAAAAATACCTGCGGGAAAGTTTCAGTACTATAAATTAATAGCCATACTGGATGTTACGTTAATGAACATTCAAATCCAAAAAAGTATACCGTACAATCGCCTTCCTCAAGGCAGCATTCTTGGATCTGTTATATGTCGTGAATTTTTTTTAATAACCTTTTGATTGGTCGAGCAAAAGCAACAACTGGTACTTTCATGGGTCTGCTTTTTACTTTTCGGCATTTAGTTTCTTATAAATAAAAAGAAACACTTCTGGGAGGATTACTTTTAAAATAACCACGATTTATTTGACATTAATCGAGTAAACTATCAATTCAATTTTATAATGTCAACAGTACATTCTAATCACGAAAGTCGATTAGTCTTCCATACAAAACTGTTAGCCCCATAATTCATCTGAAAAATACGTCGTGTCACGTTAGACTGATGATTCAATCTTTATTAAACGATTTTCTATATCAACACCATCGTCATGTTGTCGAAAAGATTCGACTACGTAAAATCGAATGCTTTTTGTCTGAAATTCTTAAAATCGCTCTAAAATAAAATATACACCATCTATTTTTAAAACAACTATTTCATTTGCTTTTACTGGACGTATATTGTAATCCTGAACTATTAATAATGAGTGAGAATGATTTGTAGGGAAGCCACGTGTCTAATATGTGTACGCTTCCATTATGTTTGTCTATTTTAACTGTTTCATTCAATTTACTCGAATTGTTTGACACAAAATATAAATCACTCATAGGCAACAATGAAAAATATGAACATTCCTTTAAAATGATAAAACTTTAGCTAAGCCAGTATTTTAATGTCATTTTTTATGTTTTTATGTTTTATCAGAAAAATTATCATTTATTTAGGTACCTACATAAATAATTTTTTATGATAAAATGGTTATTTGAACTATATTTCTATTAGGGATATTTTAAAAATTACCTGTACATTTTTTATCATGTCTATTTTATTTTATTTTTAAATACAAATTTTACTTTTAGAGTCGTTATGATAAAAACACGTCGTAGTCTCTTTCCTGTTAATGAAAATCTTACGTAGGTGTAAACTTTTTTTAAGTACCTTAGTTTGTTCCTTTCAGGAATGAAAACTTATTTTTGAAGTCATGCAAAGATATAACGGCACTTCATTTCGCGTCGTGCTCACTCATGCACTTGTAATATGACATACTATTTTTTCAAGCATAAAAATGTTAATCGGATTCCCGCAGGATAAGATTTTATTTCACAAAACATGAAAGATAAAAGTAGGCGACCCGACAGTTACCTACAAAGTTTACGCGTTTCCCGACCCTTTTCAAATCCTTTACGCCACACGTCGCCGTATTTATGGCCTTACCTTTGCTTTTGACATTTGACAACAAAATAATTATATACTTAAAATTCATAAAGTACTACGTTAAAAGTGTTCTATTCGTGATTTGACGAAGTAGATTTTAATTAAAATCTGTCACACTGATGAATGTAATTTATTTAATACTTTGACAATATTTAAAAATGAACTATAGTGCGTTTGAACAAGGGAACTGTCGAATGGAAAAACACAGAGCGGCATTAAGGGTACATTTACTCTTCTTGTGTGATTAAACTATGAGGGCTGTGGTAGCCATGGTAAAATTTAGATATTGTTGTTCTCCAAAAATTTCATTGCAATATTAATGTGTGTGGTCTGGCATTGTCATGCATGTAAATAAATTTTGGATCAATAGCTACTGCATATGGGACAACAACTGGCATCTAATCCACGTACGATCTGCCAGTCAAAAAGTTCTCCAACAAAATGAGGTCGGTTCCTTTCCCGATACTGATTTCTCCTTCAAGGATTTTGTGGATGCATGGGTTGAGGGACATATTTACCTACCATATTTTTAATTAATCATATTTTCTTCTTTTCTAAGAATATACTAAAATTAAATACTATTTTTGTGTAAATATTAGTTACCTATACTGATAATATATATGTAATAACATATGGCAAACAGGTCAATGGCCAAATGACTGGAGCACATCTACTTTCATCCCATTGCATAAGAAAGGGTCCAGTCAAAAATGTTATAACTAAAACCATTGCACTTATCTCACATCCCAGCAAGGTCATGCTAAGAATTTTACTTCAACGTCTTAGATATTTTCTGGAATGGCAGATCCCACAAGAACAGGTTGGCTTCGTCAGTGGCAAAGGGACCAGAGAAAAAATATTAAATGTGATACAAATCATTGAAAAAGCAACAGGATTTGGGAAGCTAACACTTGGTCCTTTTACTTAAACACCTTTATGAAAATAGTACTGCAGTGGTCATACTGGACGACAAAATCTCCCATCCCTTCAACATACAGCGAGGCGTGAGGGAAGGTTGTATTCTGTCACCTTTATTACTTAACATTTATGGTGATTACATTATTAGGAAATCCTTAAAGGGGTGGAAAGGAGGTATAAGTATAGGCGGTAGAAGAATTAATAACCTACGCTACGCCTTTGACACCACACTCATAGCAATGGACGAACGGGAAATGTCTGAACTCATTGAAAGAGTAGAAATAGAAAGTGCGAACTTTGGCTTAAAACTAAATCGCCAAAAAACAAAGTTGATGCTAATAGACCGTACCAGTAAGGTAGAAGGAGTGCCTGACAAACGCGATGTACAAATTGTGGATGAATTGATTTATCTGGGAGCCCATATAAATAAAGATGGAAACGCATCCATAGAGATTAAAAGAAGAATAGCTCTTGCCAAAACCACCATGACCAAGTTGAATAAAATTTGGTGCATATAACCCCAACAACAAAACGTCGGCTCTTGAGAATTCCTTGGACCGCTCATAGAACGAATGTCATTATTGAAAGCGGTAAAAGTTAAAGATGGACTGTCAACCATAGTAAGTTGAAGAATTCTCAAATATTTTAGACATGTGAGCAGAAAATGTCATGATAATCTTGAAAAACTTGTAGTCCAAGTAAAAGTCGAAGGAGTGAGACCTTGGGGACGCTCGCCCAAAAGCTGATTGGACCAAGTGAAGCACTTTACAGTGAAAACCACTACAAGAAAGCATAAGATGCATTCCAGATAGAGACAAATGGAAAGAAATTACAAACACCATAACGTGAACGACAAACATAAGGTCATGACACTTCAGGATATGAAGTAAACGACTACATACATACATATAGTCACGCCTTTTTCCCGTAGGGCTAGGCAGAGACCACTTCCTTCCACTTGCCACGGTTTTTACACACATCTTTAGCTTCTTCTACTTTCATCAGTACTCTCATACATGCTCGTCGGTGTGTAAAGTCAATTTTTTACGCAACCTAACCAAATTTGCACAAAATTAGCATTTGTGAAATGACTAAGCATTCCCACATACATAAGAAACACTTGTGAACAATAATATATACCAAAGCAAAAATCGTGTAATAGTTATTTTCAATTGGGACCACTATGTAATCACTAATGTCAACCTCTTTGACAATCAATTAAAAACTAGCAATAATCTTGTAAACTTTGCTTTGACTTCTTATCGAACTTCTCTTTAACTTGTAAACTTCGTTTGTATGTTAAAAACCAATTTGCAAATACTTTGAAGTGCTCAATTACTTGCCCAACCAATTTCTCTTTTCCTTCTTCTAACTTTCTGGAATGACATTGGCGTGTTTATAAAAGGATTTACCACAGCTAATTTTTTTTTATTAAAATAGATATTTAATAAAAAAAAACGAGTGTGGTTTGGACCACACGACTGAAGTAAAACTTCTTTAGTTCCATCTATATGTATATGTATATATGTATATATATATATATATATACATATAAATGGAACTAAAGAAGTTTTACTTCAGTCGTGTGGTCGTGTATATATATGTATATATGTGTATATATATATATATACATACACATACATACATACATAAAGTTACGCCTTTTTCCCGTAGGGGTAGGTGGAGACCACTTCCTTCCACTTGCTACGGTTCTTACACACATGTTTTGCTTCCTCTACTTTCATCAGGGCTCACGTGCATGCTCGTCGGTTGTTGGTACTCTTGACCTGGCCTTTCTTCAAAACAATGTTGATCTGATCGAGATATGTTCGCCGATATCGACCTCTACCGACTTGTCCATTCACACTCGCCTTATAAATTTGTTTCGTCAATCTTCCTTCATCCACCCTTTGTATGTGTCCAAACCATCAAAGCATTCCTTTATCTATCTTTGTAACCACATCTTCTTTTACACCACAGGGTTCTCTTATCTCACTATTCTTTACTTTATCCAACCGAGTCACTCCGGCTATACTTCTCAAACTACTTATCTCCGCAGCATTAGTCCTATTTTTATGCTTCTTCTGCCAAACCCAACATTCAGTACCATACATAAGTGTAGGAATCAACACACCTCTTTGCACAGCCAGACGTGCCTTTTTTGGCACTTTTTAGCTGTTCATAAAGCTATACAGGGCCACATTTATCTGCTTTCCTGCCAACACCCTTTCGCTCAATGTCATACTTTCAATCTCTTGTAAACTTTAATCCCATGTACACAAATTCATTTACTTGTTTCACTTTTTCTCCCTCAATCGAAACTTCACAGTTTGTCATGCTTTCTTCTCTTTCAAAAACCATTACTTTCGTTTTGCTTCCATTTATTTTCATGCCTTTGATTTTAAGGGCATCATGCATAACATTAACCATCGTCTGCAACTCCTCTTCAGATGACGCTAATTTGACTTGATCATCGGCGTAAAGAGGGCATTTGACAATCAAATCATTAATTTTCAATCCATACGCACTCTCTTTCAAATCTTTTAAACAATCGTCCATGTATAAGTTAAACAGCCATGGCGAAGCCATACATCCCTGCCTCACACCAAAGTGATTTCAGTGCTCGTATTAAACTACCGCTTACCTCATACATAGACAACGTCGACCACAATTCACTCCTCACCACTCTGTCATAGGCCTTTTTCAAGTCTATAAAAGCGCAATAGACCTTTTGACTTCTAGCCAAGTATTTTTAAACTATACCTCGTAATAAAAAGACCTGATTAATACATATAAATTTATGTATATATTGTATTTATATATATATATATATATATATATATATATATATATATATACATGTATATACCCCAAATAGATTAAGGATTATGCACAAAAGATCTGATAGGTCGAGGTGCTTGAGACGCTGCGTGGCCTTCACGACCCCCCCTACAATCTACATGTATATACATATATTAATTTTCTACAAATATTTAAATTTATTATGGGATTTCAATAATAAACTAATATTTTTGAATCAATTTTTTATTTCTATTCATTATTTTTATTATCGGATACATTAGTAATTACAAATTATAATTAACAAAATATTAACTTATAAAATTGTTCAAGAACGAAATGAAATTACGAAAAAAAAAATGACCCAGTAGGTACTTTGATTTGTACAGCTTCGTCGAGAACTCTGGGATTTTTTTGTATTACAAACAGATCCAGTTTCTTCAAATTTCCGTACTAACTCTATGATGGTCTGGAGGCCTATATTTCTATCAGGATGCCTTTCATTAAAAACTTGAGTTGTTTCTCGAGCAAACATTAACTTGATGACCGTGAATAAATATTATTTCTCCGAATGATTTTTAGCGTTTCAACATTATTTCTGTAAATGTCCATGCTTGCGTGTCGTACAAGAGAACTGGAAAGACTAAATACACAATGAAAATGAGTGAAAGATCGGAAGACTCTTAGGAAAAACTTGATTTTCTTAACACTTCAGCAAAGCTGAAACTTCGCAGGTTATTTATTTATATTATTTCTATCATGAAAAAATGTGTCAGTTGTATGGGGTAGGCGAAAAACTTTGTTAGCTTCCCATGTTAAAATTTATGAAAAATAGGGAAAATCGCGTGATTTCAGCAAAGCTGAAAATTGTTTGTATAATAATTGACTCGCTTTTAACGAAATTCCATGAAACTTTTGAGCTAAATTTAAAATGTCAAAACAAAGTTTTATGCAAGTTTATAGCTATTAAATATTTGATTCCGAGGATAAATTCGAATTTTACTGGATTAATTGCAATACATAGTTTATAGATTTGCATAAACAGCTACTGCCACTACTGTAATACGTTTTTGTGTAGGAAAACAATTAGCACGCGTTTGTTGACCTTATAATACGCACAAAAATAATATTTGTGAAACATCCCAAGTAGCAAATTAAATTCTATAAGGTTTGTATAAACAGCTACAAGATATATCTTATAGGATACTAAAATTCTTATGACGGTCTACAAAACAATTAAAGGATCCTTATGCAACCAAAAAAGGCCCATTTTTTATACAACAGTTTGGTAGTATAAGAAGAGTTCTATTAAAAGTTTATACAACTCTTATACGATTGTTTTATACTCATTTATACAGCTACTATATAAAGGAATTTGATTTTTTTAGTGAAGAATATTAAAACCAAATTATATTTTGATTTAAACGTGTGTCATGCATTTTATTGTAAAAATGGAGACCTATTAAAACTACTTGGTCCGCTTGCGCGGACATCGGTAGTACAGGCATACATACATAAAGTCACGCCTTTTTCCCATAGGGGTAGGCAGTGACCACTTCCTTCCACTTGTTACGGTTCTTACACACATCCTTTGTTTCCTCTACTTTCATCAGTGCTCTCATGCATGCTCGTCGGTTGTTGGTACTCTTGTTAGGCAAAAAAATAAAGCGCTTTAATTTTGCTTAGTTTCAAGTAGATACTTAAAAAATGGTAAAATAAAAAATCATGGCGATTAATAATACAACAATTTTATCCTAAAGATATGCCTTAAAAAATATCTCATTTTAAAATGAAACGATAAAACTGTTTTATAACAAAGAATATTTAGGCACTATACAACTATTTTTGACAAGTAATAATTATATTGAGATTCACGAAAAGTAGAGGTTGCCAGATCTTAAAATATGGTAATAAGAATTTTTCCTACGACCACATATGAGCATACTGTTTTGTTATTTGGAAAGTAGCTCATATCATATTTGAATAAAATATTTTAATGCAAAAGTCACTTCAGTCTTATAACGCAGATTTTGAAACGAATTTATTCTGTCATACACTGTTTTATCCTACAAGGAGGTTTATAAAGGAGAAAGGCTTATAGTATTAAAAAATCACGTATAAAAGTGTTTAATAATGCAGCGCAATTAAATGCTATAAACTATTTATTATAAAACATAATACAGCTTTAATAAGACAAGCTTACTATTTTATAATGTTGTAGCTACTAGTTATATACAGGGTTGGGCTGATTAAAATCATGATTTAAATAAAAAAATTTCTTTTTTATTCAGAACCAGATAACATAATATAAAAGTTTTCTCAAAAATCAAAAGAAGTATCTGCTTTTAGCAAAAACAACAAAAAAGAAGTACATAATTCCATATTCTTAAACTAAACGTAACACCTAAATTTTATTACTTGCACTTTCTACAAATAGCCCTACACCCCAATTTATTTGGATTTGTTGTCTTAATATAGAACTGCCATATTGGGTCCTCTTTTCTTCCACTCATTTGATTTTACATTATTTATATGTTTTCATTTCACTTCACTTAACTAACCTAACTAGCGAAATGCGTGAAATTGTTGGGCAACGTCAGTTTATAGGTTGAGAAGGAAAACAAGCCTCGGCAGGAATATTCTTGCAAAAAGCACATCAAACGCGTTCGTGCCTCACTCGGCAGTACTCGGCACTGTATAGTGAGTGTATAGGACAGAAGGAAAACAAATCGCGACAAGAATTTTTTTGCAAGAAGCGCGACAAATGCGTCACAAGTTTTTGAGCCGCAAATTGTATTATAATTTTTAGACTTATACATTAAAATAATTAACAATAATTTCAAAGAATTAAAATGTTCAAATTTTATATTCAAATTTAAAAAATCAAATAAATCGTGATTTTTTTAAAAAATAATTGTTTTTGATTTTTTTAATAAAAATCAGATTTTGCCCCACCCTGGTTATATGGTATATTATAGAAGAGGTATGAAAGTGTTATAAAATGATATTTTTGATATTATATAAACTTGCTTGTAAAGTATTATATCATTTTAAAATAAATGATCGTATAATTCGTTATAGCACACGAGGGCAGTTTGATAAGTCAGTGACTTTTTGAATTTCCCGCGCAGTTACTCCAAATGCAACAGTGCTGCCGTCAACTATAATCTATCAGTGGGCAACTTTCTAATTTTGAGCAAGCTACGTCGTGTAGTTGGTGTTTGATAGCCGTTCAAAGCAGACAACCTCGTGAATTTTTACGAAAATGGAAAAAAATGAATTTCGTGTGCTGATTAAGCATTACTTTTTACGTAAAAAATCCATCACTGAAACTAAGGAAAGACTTGATAAATACTACAGGGACTCGGCACCATCAATTTCAATGGTTAAGAAGTGGTTAACAGAGTTCCGTTGTGGTCGTACCAGCACTAGTGACGCCAAACGTCCAGGTCGCCCAAAAGAAGTGATCACGCCGGAAATCGTCGATGAAATCCATGAAATGATATTGGATGATCGGAGAATGAAAGTGCGTGAGTTGGCTCATGCTGTAGGTGTATCTCAACTGAACGGGTGCATCATATTTTACACGAATATTTGGACATGAAAAAACTCTCTGCGAGATGGGTGCCGCGATTGCTCACACTCGACCATAAGCGCAATCGTGTGACCACTTCAAAAGAGTGTTTAGCGATGTTCAGCCGTAATTCGGACGAATTTTTGCGCCGTTTTGTTACTGTGAATGAAACATGGATCCATCACAACATGCCAGAGACCAAGGGACAATCGAAACAGTGGGTTGCTCGGGGTGAACGTGGACCAAAGAACGCGAAACAGAGTCTGTCAGCCAACAAGGTCATGGCCACAGTTTTTTGGGATGTACGCGGTGTCATTCACATCGATTACCTCAAGAAAGGTAAAACGATCACCGGCGAATATTATTCAAAGCTTTTGAACAGATTCGACGTTGATTTGAAGCAAAAACGACCGCATTTGGCTAAGAAGAAGAAAGTGCTGTTCCATCAAGACAATGCACGTGTGCACACTTGTCTAGTCACGATGGCCAAAATCCACGAATTGGGATACGAACTGCTACCCCATCCAGCATATTCTCCAGATTTAGCCCCCTGCGACTATTTTCTGTTTCCAAACCTAACGAAATGGCTGGGCGGTAAGGGATTTGAGTCGATTGAAGAAGTCATTACCGAAACAAACGCGTATTTTGAGAGATTTGTCCAGGTGATTATGTAGAAAAATAAAATGTTTATTTGCGGAAAAAAATTTGTTTTATTCAAAAAGTCACTGACTTATCAAACCGCCCTCGTATATTGTAAAAGTCACTATAAAATCATTTATTACAAAAAATTTTCTTTAAAAAACAAAATTATCGCAACAAAAGACTTAATAAAAACAAACAATCCTTAAAACAACGCTATTCGACTGTTATACAATAATTCAGTCCTTTTATAATTCCATTTTGCCAGTTGGGATTAGAGATCCTATATTTTTATTATTTAGCAAAAGGGGAATTCCTTTTTATCTACCGACGCGTTATTATCAACGATCAATCATAACTTCGTATTATTTTTAACATGCGTGGATCTCCTGAGTATACACGATTGTATTTTCACAATTGGATAATAATTGTTAGAAAGTAGCACCTGTAGATTTTCGCATCGTTTTCAGATAACGCGTATATACATATAGTGGTGTCGGAAGTATATAAGTAGAAATCAAAACAAACCGGAGCAAATGTTGGTCTCTATTTTCGGA
Organism: Agelastica alni; assembly: GCA_950111635.1. Classification (NCBI taxonomy): domain Eukaryota; kingdom Metazoa; phylum Arthropoda; class Insecta; order Coleoptera; family Chrysomelidae; genus Agelastica; species Agelastica alni. The sequence continues at coordinate 26,750,562 of OX467712.1, forward strand.
TTTTATGTACTTGTGTTATGTGGTATATGTATTTCCTACTTAACAAATTATAAAAAATAGTATTCCGTCAACGATAATGGTTTTGTTTGTTTTGAAAATATATTTAATAAAAAACGACAAAACATATTTTCTCTGCGATTTAACTAATCCTAAAAACAATTATAATATATCGCAATTCAAAAAAGTAAAAAGTAACATTAACACATCATGACAATCACTAAACAAATCACGGGAAACAGGAGCCAAACCAAGCATGGAGCATGCGCAGATTGTGTCGCACTGGATTGGTCGGAGTTATTTTTGAAGTTTTTCAACTCTTTTTTACTTTCAAGTTTTTTTTTGTTGTTTTTTTCGGCAAATCATTGGAATAGTTGGAGGATCAATCATGTACAGACACTGAATGTTTATGGAAAGTTTCTATTTTCAATTTGATCTCCCACAGTTTCTTTCTATTAACCATAGTCGCCATTTCGTATTCTCCAATATGATCAACTCTCTGAGCCTCATTTGGAAAATGATGAAAAGACAATTTGGGTTTTTTTTATACGAAGAGTTACATCCAGGTACACAACAATTTGCTCTGCTGGTCATTTTAACTTTTAAAAAATTATTAGTCACTATTAAACAACTATAATCTTCACACAAATGCAAGCTTTCAGGTTAAAAAACACAAAGCATTCACATTTGCTGGTCACGTGATATTGATGCGAGTTTATTCCGCCAGATAGCGTATTGCTGGACACTTTTTCAAGTTCCTCTCCATATCAGACGGTGCTCCTTACCTCTACCCTCCATACACGCAACATAATCCAGCTAGGATCTACATTCTAAGAAGAATAGCAAAATTACCGTTTATATTTGCTTACACGCATACTTTTGGCTAGCCGTTTTATTGATAATTAATACTAATCACTAGACTATGTTCCGAAATGTAATGTTCCTAAAATATAAGCGTAAACAATGGTAACTCGTAAACATATGTAAAATGAGTTGACAAATTTTTTTTGTATATAATTGTGAGTGTGAGCTTTTTTACAGTTAAATTTAGATACGTTTTCTTACTTTTTTAACAAGTTAATTAATGAAACTACGAGGGCGGTTTGATAAGTCAGTGACTTTTTGAATAAAACAAATTTTTTTCTGCAAATAAACATTTTATTTTCCTACATAATCACCTTTTAGCTCGATACATTTAGTCCAGCGTTTTTCTAATTTTTTTATTCCCTCTAAATAATAGGTTTTTTCAAAGCTCTCAAAATACGCGTTTTTTTCGGTAATGACTTCTTCATTCGACTCAAATCCCTTACCGCCCAGCCATTTCTTTAGGTTTGGAAACAGGAAATAATCGCAGGGGGCTAAATCTGGAGAATATGCTGGATGGGGTAGCAGTTCGTATCCCAATTCGTGGATTTTGGCAATCGTGACTAGACAAGTGTGCACACGTGCATTGTCTTGATGGAACAGCACTTTCTTCTTCTTAGCCAAATGCGGCCGTTTTTGCTTCAAATCAACGTCGAATCTGTTCAAAAGCTTTGAATAATATTCGCCGGTGAGCGTTTTACCTTTCTTGAGGTAATCGATGTGAATGACACCGCGTACATCCCAAAAAACTGTGGCCATGACGTTGTTGGCTAACAGACTCTGTTTCGCCTTCTTTGGTCCACGTTCACCCCGAGCAACCCACTGTTTCGATTGTTCCTTGGTCTCTGGCGTGTTGTGATGGATCCATGTTTCATTCACAGTAACAAAACGGCGCAAAAATTCGTCCGGATTACGGCTGAACATCGCTAAGCACTCTTTTGAAGTGGTCACACGATTGCGCTTATGGTCGAGTGTGAGCAATCGCGGCACCCATCTCGCAGAGAGTTTTTTCATGTCCAAATATTCTTGTAAAATATGATGTACCCGTTCAGTTGAGATACACCTACAGCATGAGCCAACTCACGCACTTTCATTCTCCGATCATCCAATATCATTTCATGGATTTTATCGACGATTTCCGGCGAGATCACTTCTTTTGGGCGACCTGGAAGTTCGGCGTCACTAGTGCTGGTACGACCACAACGGAACTCTGTAAACCACTTCTTAACCATTGAAATTGATGGTGTCGAGTCCCCGTAGTATTTATCAAGTCTTTCCTTAGTTTCAGTGATGGATTTTTTACGTAAAAAGTAATGCTTAATCAGCACACGAAATTCACTTTTTTCCATTTTCGTAAAAGTGACTTATCAAACTGCCCTCGTATATGTGGTACTTACTTGTGTCTCATTGTTTCGTTAATCCAGATTATTTGCTGATGAAAAAATATTTCCAATAGATGATGATAAAAGTGTCAGCCCGATAAGTTCGTTTTAGCGATACTTTTCCAAAGGAAACGGAAAAGAAAACTGTAAAATGACACATCGATTAATAATAATTGAGCTTGTTAAGTTTCTCGCAAAAAACTCCTGGGAGCTAAATGACAACATTATTTGAAATGCTCAAGTCTAGATTTTCTGACAGCCGTTTCTCACAGTTTCAGTTCATTACATGTTATTTTCATTTATTAAGTGAACCGCAGATTATTGAATTCTGTTATTAAACATCGACAAACTTATGATTACAAAAACGTTCAATATAAATATTTATATAATGTTTAAAAGTCCGCTTTAGCTCTCTTGGCGTTTCCGTCATCGAAATCGTTCGAAATATGAATATAGCTGTGCAGTATAATTGGCAGAGTTTGCATTTTTGTTATATGTACTTTACGAATGATCAGTCGTTGAATGCTACTATTTCTATTTTACATTTGCAAGACGCCGCAACGACGGATGTTTTTTATTTTTATTGTTGAATAAATTTTAATCTTTAAATAAACTGTACCTGGTCCATACAAGTTTTTTAATTAAAAACACGACCATTTTTCGTCAATCTTCCTTCATCCATCCATGTGTCAAAACCATCTAAGCATTCACTACCATACATAAGTGTAGATACCAACACTCCTCTATGCACAGCCAGATGTGCCTTTTTGACGCTTTCTGGCTGTTCATGCAGTTTCCCATTTATTTGTTTTCCTGCCAACACCCTTCGCTCAATGTCACCGTCATACTTTTTATCTCTCGTAATCTTTGAACCCAAGTATACAAACTCATTTACTCGTTTCACTCTTTCTCCCTTAATCAGAACCTCACAGTTTGTCATGCTTTCTTCTCTTTCAAAAATCATTACTTTCGTTTTGCTTCCATTTATTTTCATCTCTTTGATTTGTAGGGTAACATACATTACATTAACCATCACCTGCATCCTCTTCAGATGACGCTCATATGATTTGATCATCGGCGTAAAGAAGGCATTTGACAATCAAATCATTCATTTTCAATCCATACGCACTCTCTTTCAAATCTTTTAAACAATCGTCTATGTATAAGTTAAACAGCCATGGCGAAGCCACACATCCCTGTATCACACCTTTTTCGATGTTAAACCAGTCCATGTAAGCTCCGTTTACACAAGCAATGGAATCCTCGTAAAATGATTTTAGTGCTCGTATTAAACTACCGCTCACCCCATAGATAGACAATGTCGACCACAATTCACTCCTTATCACTCTGTCATAGTCCTTTTCCAAGTCTTTAAAAGCGCAGTAGGTACAAATATGCCAAAATCTGCATAAAACATAGCAGTTTTTTCAAAAAACAAACACAGATTTTTGTTTTCTTTTGTCAGAAAAACCAATAGAGAGGAGTTACGTTAAGTTGAGTACAAAAAGATTGGTTAACTACTCTCAAAGGAGTATTTCTGCTATCTTGACTAGCTGACTGCGTCTGCGTGGAATTTAGATTTATTTAAATATCTTTAAATAAAGATAACTTTTTTTCTTGACGTCCGATTTAACATCAAAGACCAGAGCAGACAAAGATACAGACCACCATATGCGATTTAAAAATGAACCATGACATCTAGTGAACTTTTGAGAAACTACATTTTAAAATGACGCCGGTCAGGTAGATTGTTGTAAAAATTTCTATAGCTCGTTTCAAAATTAAACAACGCCATCTATTGATTTTTTAGAAACTAAACTATAACAATAAATAAAATCTTACCGAATTTATTTTGCGTTCTTTTTCGTTTTTTTATGTATTGTTGTTCGTTCGTGTTGCGACACGACGTCTACAGGACTTCGACAATAGCAATACTGATTTGCCTTGTAACTTTTCACGTATGAAAGATCTTTAAACGAGAATGAATATTTTTTAACATCCAATTAAAATTAAGAAATTAAGACAATATTCAGCTCCTAGCCAAGCTCTATCTACCCGTAAAAACCGTTTAGTAATTTCAGAGATGTACCTGTACAGACAGATAAACAGACAGTCAGACAAAAAATTAAAAAATTCATGTTTATGTTTTGGTAACATCCTCTTACGATAAAATACGTTCCTGATCTATTATCTGGCCGAGGCGGTCACACAAAGATGAATATCATCTTTGCGGCATAAAAAGACGACCCACATCTAGCGAATGATTTATTGCCGCGGCGTGATTAAAGGCGTTTAAAAGGTCAAACAAATTCCGGAATAACGAAAGAGAATTCTCTCGCTCTTTTCAGTAATAAATTGCAAGTATATAAAAAGATAGCGGTCGCAAAAGTTTTGAAGTAATTATAAAGGGTTATAAAGTGGTTCATAGAGACTGTAATTGTCTAAGTGATTTATATAGTAAGAAAATTATTGTTACAATCCGGACCTGTGTATGTCGCCTTGAGATGCCAGCAAGCCGGTTACAAATAGGGTGCATATAAATGAGTTGTTAGTAATATCCAGAAGACACTGGAAGTTTTTGGAATATCTTAGAATATTAGAGAACATTGATTCGGAGGTATAAAATCAACTGATCAACGACGTACAAGGCTCAAATCCGACCTCTACTGGAGTATTGCTCGCAAATTTGGGGTTCAGCACCAAGGCATTCTTTTCGTCTTCCAGATTCCATTCAGAAAAGGGCCATTCGGTTGATAAACAGCTCAACTCTCACAGATACCCTTCACCAACCCTATTTTTTTTACACATCAACGATCTCTTGAAAACCACCACGAACCCCATTTACAGTTTCGCAGACGAGAGCACACTTGTCTCAACTTTCACATCCTATCGATCACTTTCGATGAATGATACAAATAGACTCAGACAGGAACAGGTTGACTCCATCAATAGAGATCTTGAAGCAATCGTCGAGTGGGAAACCAACAATCTTGTTCATTTCAAAGTCCAGAAAACACAAAGCACCACAATGTCCAAGAAAGTGAATTCCTTAAATCATTTCATCACAATATCCAGAAATAACCCTTGAATCAAGTCCCTCCATCTCGATTTTGGGAGTCACGGTGTCTCCGACCTGTACTGGAATATTGCTCGCACATTTGGGGGTTCAGCACCAAATTATTCTCTTCGGCACGCTGATCAGTCTCACCCATTTACTCTCAAGATTGACTCTGCAAGGACCAATCTTCATCAAGAATCCTTCTTTTGCAGGGCTGCTACGGAATGGAACAAGCTTCCAAAATCAGTTTTTCCAGAGAACTATGACCTGCAACTTTTTAAAAAGCGGGTCCACAATCATTTTCTTTCTATAATCCCTTCCCCTTCTAATAGTCGCAGTGCGGGCCGTCCGCGGCCCACACGATAGGTCTACCCTTTTTGCGACTATTTTCAGTAAAAAAAAACATAGATCCAGGTTTTTAACACGTTGAGCCCCAACCAAAATCGATGAAATTTCCCCCAGGCCCAATAATTGTTTTGCCCTATATTAGTCTCCATATGGGGTGTAATTTTATGGAAAAGTATTGAAAAAATTTATTTGAAATTAAAAGTGCGAAAAAATCATGTTTTTTGTGTGCGGTCCATAGGCCCGCTCTGGGCCCGAGGGAAAGTTTACCGATACAACTTTCCCCAGGGCCCAGAGCGGGCCTTTGGACCGCACACAAAAAATAATGAATTTGTTTGCACTTTTCATTCGAAATAAATCTTTTCATTTGTTTTCTTTGAAATTACACCCTACTTGTATTATGAAACTTGCAAAATAATTTATTTTTTCGCTTTTTTATCTTTTGAACCTATGTTTTTATATAAAAGCATAAAAAAAGTATACGATGGGTATTGAAAAATTATATTTCATTTAAAAAATTACAAGTTTATTATTGTATGAGTCAAATATATAATAAAAGTTCTGTTTTTAAAATGTTTTTTTTTATACCCAAATATAAAAAAAAATGTAAACATGGCACACATTTAATGTTATAATCCAAGTTTATTTGAATAATGTCGAAAAAACCTAACCAAAATATGAAAGTAAGCTTTTTGGGTTTACGATGAAGTAGAAAATCAGGAAAAAAAATCAAACGGTCCAAGTGTAAGGTAATGTTTTAAGGACCCAGGGCGGTCCAACCCAACTGAAAAACTCAAGAAAATTTGGTCCCTTGGGCTTTGGAGAAGGTTTAAAATAAATTACGTCGTGCGGTTCATAGGCCCGCTCTGGGCCCGAGGGAAAGTTTACCGATACAACTTTCCCCAGGGCCCAGAGCGGGCCTTTGGACCGCACACAAAAAATATTAATTTGCACTTTTCATTCGAAATAAATCTTTTCATTTGTTTTCTTTGAAATTACACCCTACTTGCAGTATGAAACTTGCAAAATAATTTATTTTCTCGCTTTTTTATCTTTTGAACCTATGTTTTTATATAAAAGCATAAAAAAAGTATACGATGGGTATTGAAAAATTATATTTCATTTAAAAAATTACAAGTTTATTATTGTATGAGTCAAATATATAATAAAAGTTTTGTTTTTAAAATGTTGTTTTTTTTTTTATACCCAAATATAAAAAAAAATGTAAACATGGCACACATTTAATGTTATAATCCAAGTTTATTTGAATAATGTCGAAAAAACCTAACCAAAATATGAAAGTAAGCTTTTTGGGTTTACGATGAAGTAGAAAATCAGGAAAAAAAATCAAACGGTCCAAGTGTAAGGTAATGTTTTAAGGACCCAGGGCGGTCCAACCCAACTGAAAAACTCAAGAAAATTTGGTCCCTTGGGCTTTGGAGAAGGTTTAAAATAAATTACGTCGTGCGGTTCATAGGCCCGCTCTGGGTTGTGAGGAAAGTCAGTTGCGGGCCTATGGACCGCGCCGGGGCTCAACGTGTAAGTTGAGTTTTAAGTTTTTATGAGTTAAGAAATGTTATTAGTTGTAAAAGTTGCATCTAAGTGAGTTGTAAAAGTAAAGTTTATTGTGTAAAAATATTGGAATAAAAATTGTTTTGTTACTGTAGTTTAAAATTACCGAACCCAAGAAAGAAGTAATATCGTAACACTTGTAAACAAATATTAGAATAAATTGTTTTGCTATTGGGCAGAGTGTTAAAAATAATTGAACCCGAGAGTAAATTCCACAACAATGCGAATAATCATATTTATGAGCTGGAATGGATTTATTTTAAAATAACAAACAGACACTTCAATTTTATTTATATGTATAGATATCAATTTTAATTTAAAAACCGTATCGGACGAAGTGATGTATTACTGATTACTATTACTGATGTATTATTCAAATACTCATCACTCGCTTTTGGGAATAATTTGATTATGCTCTTGACTATCATTTCAGTTGTGTTAATTTAAAACTATTTTTTAAATCTTCAATATCATAATGGTTTGAGTCAAAAGGTTATTTTTAAACTAGCTATTGTACTATTGAAGGTGTAGGAGTATTCGTAATATTTACATTCTAAAAATAAGTGAGAGAGGATGTAAAAATCACGTAGATACTTTTGTTTTTACGCATCCAAGAACACCATTTTTATTTATAGCATCGGTTATGAACTTTGTCGTTAAAAATGTTTAAAGAGACTTTATTAATATATGGTAAACAAAATACAGGGTAGTCTATAAGTCAGTTGTCACTGGAAATTCTTAGACTTTGTGTTGTCTTTATCTTTCTTCAGTCGATGTCATGTTTCAGATGTCGTGACCCCTTGAATGTATGCCCGGGAAAGTCATACTTCTCCAGGTTTCTCTGTCTTCAGCAGTCCGCATCACTTCTTGTATGAAGAGGTTTGTCCAGGATTTTATTTGATCGATATATCTGTTAGGCGATCTTTCTCTCCAGCGCCTTCCGTCAACTTTCCCCTGGATGACTTGTTTTTCTAACCCGTCTCTCCGAATGACATGGCCAAAGTACCTGAGGGTGTTTCTTTGGATGTCTGGTAACAACCGTTCATTTTCCGCAATTCTTAGCTCTTGAAGGATTGAAGCGTTTGTTATGCGGGCCCCGTCCATGGAATTCTAAGCATTTGTCTATAGCATGTCATTTCGAAAGCTTTGATCCGGCGTCTACATGCTACATTGATAGTCCATGACTCGGAGCCGTAGGTAGCGATAGAGAATACAAGTGATTTCATGAGGCGTTGTTTTGTAGCTTTACTTATCTTGTGATTTTTCGTTACTTTTAATAGTTTGGCTAACGCTGTCTTTGCCATCCCGATCCTCCTTTTCATTTCCTTTTCACTGCCACGTTTGTTCGTGATGCATGCACCGAGGTATATAATTGACTATTTGCACTCTATGTCAGGTAGGATGTCAGAAGAAAGGATTCGTGGTAAAACTCCGCTTTTATCCACGATCATGAGACAACACTTGCTCCTGTTGAGTTTTAACCCCGATTCAATTAAATTACTCTTACTCTCATGCAAAGGATCCTTGAAAAAATTCATGAATCCTGGCGAAAGTAATCAGAATAATCGGATATTTTGATCGAATTATTGCATTGTCGTCGGTCTTTGACAAGTGTGCGAAGTTTAAATTAAATCTGATCGCTTAAAGTAGGGCAAAATCGAGGCCAAACAGTCAGTTACAAACATACATACAAGCATACAAAAAACATACAGGTGAAACTAATATAAACGTTGCCACGTATTTTTCGTTCACTATAGGGTACTCTGCCAGCGGTCTCTCTACTGGCAAATTATGCCCGAGCTCAGCCGTAGAGGGTAGAAGAAAAAAAAAAAATAAAAAATACAAAAGTGAGCCGCGCCACCGACTTAGATGGTTCAAGCCGGAAACCCCTAGGTATTATAGGCACTAGCAGAGCCACACGATAAACAACTGAGATTATGGTGAACCAAATAAATAAAATTATAGCAAAAATATATTGGATACTTTACTGCTACAATAAATCAATGTACACAGTTCAATAATAAAATTATAACAAATATAGTCAAAATTAACAGCCAACGATAAATCAAGGTACACAGTTCAATAATAAACTTATAACAAATATAGTCAAAATTAGCAGCTAACAATAAATCAAGGTACACAGTTCAATAATAAACTTATAACAAATATAATCAAAATCAACAGCTAACAATAAATCAAAAATCCAAAGTTTACGATTCCATAAAATAACCAAAACAAAGGTAAGAGTAACAAACTTTATCAAGTTACCAAAAAAAACGTATACGAGTCAACTTTTTAATAATACTTAATCAAACGTTCACATACGGCTGCTAATTTACTCACGTTTTTACCATTTACATAAAGATTTACACTGTTAAAACAATCGAGCTTATTTAAAAATATTTCTTTTTACAATGGCTGTCCTTCAAAATAGCAATATTGTAGGATATTTACAAATAAGTATGAAGAAAACATTTTTACTTGGACACAAAGAACTATTGAGAATATTACTTTAATCAAAGTTCAGCCTTGGCATATTATCCAATGCAATAAATAGTTTTCAACAGTGTACTATATTAATAAATTAAAACAAAACTTAATCGTGGTGTCAAAAACAAATCACGTCGTTTAAATATTCCAAAAATAAATCACTTGTAACCTTTGGGTATACGAATTCACTACTCCTGTGGCCTACTCATGTGGCCTACTCATGTGGCCGGTTTGATTATGGAACTGCACCTGCTAATTAACAATGGCTTCCCTCCATCAAATCCCGCATGCGGATATTTTAACTCGACACCAAAATCCAAAATATCAACAACAAAGGTAAGATAGAATGGTCAAGTTAAAAATTAAATGGCTTTTCTTCAAAATCCAATTAAGATGGCCCAAATACAGCCAGATATGAAAGAAAAAACCGTAGAGGTTTTGCACACGTGTTAATATCAAATCGTCCCAAAAATTCTCACCACCACACGACTCCCAAGACTGCCACCAAACGACTATCACCAAACAACTGACACCAAACGACTGACACTCCTTCCCAAGCCGGATATCAAGAAATGACACGGAATTGACGTAAACCAAGAATCGCACTCGTCCGTGTGGATAGCCAGCCCCATCCACACAGAAATGCAAACCAAACAATAATATAACTGACAACACACAACAATCGAGGCCAAAAACCAAAGCAAAATCTAATGACGAAAAACCCCCCCACTCAATCTCCATCGATTAACGAAAAATGCCACAGCCATTAACAATCGAATCCTATCACTACTAGGTATGCAACACTATTTACAACGAATGATATATTTAAGTTACAACAAAATACGGTACGTAACCCTACTTACGAGTACCTAAGGAATACAAAATCATCAGAGACACAATTAATAATGGAACTGTAGAAGTGAAAAAATAGGCACGTGACAACGTCTAGAAAAAGGTTGTATGTACTTTGTATTATTTAATGTATATGTGAAACTGCCAAAAGGCTATAGTACACAATTCTTTAAAATCAATTCTCAAACGTTTTCGGCAACATTGCCATCATCAGAAGGGAATTTTGTCAAAATTCTTTTTCCATATTGACACTTTGTAAAGAATTTTGACAAAATTCTCTTCTGATGGCAATGTTGCCGAAAACGTTTGAGAATTGATTTTAAATAATTGTGTACTACATTAGCCTTTTGGCAGTTTGTCATATACATTAAATAATATAAAAGTGTTAAAAAGCGTCCAAGGAGTTGATATGGCAACAAGATGAAGTACCCCAAATTTCACAATCTGGGGGATACTAAATGATGAGATTTATTCTGTCAAGATTTGTGATGTTAAGCATTTGAAAAAAACGAATCCAATCAGAATTAAAAACTCTACTGTCCCGGAAGTTTTTATAGAACTTTGTAAATTAAAAGATGCAATATTTATAGATTCATTAAAATGTACTTTTGTGTGTTGATAAGAAAATTATTCAGAGTTAATTTGTATTTTTGACAACTGACTTATATCCCACCCTGCATATTTGACACTCACTTGAAGTGACATTTATCTATCTTACTTTAACTTTATGAGGTAAGAAAATCTGCAAATAAATTTTCTAAAAATTGGTAATAAAACTCTGATGAAATTATATTCCATCACAGAGTTGAATGTGACAATTTTACGGCCAATAAACGTTTTTCAGGTGATATAGATATTGTAAACAATGCCTCCATAAACATTGTCGAACGTAAAGTATAAATTTATTAACTTTGTTTTATTATTTACGGACATAATTTTGCAATGGTAAATTTTTATATTGCAAATAATTGTAAATGCATACATTTTTATTTATTTTCTCTGAAATCACAAACAAAAACAAATATTTATTATTAAAAAAGGTTATATGCTATTTCAAAATATTTTCCACACAGATAAAGTTTTTTATTTTTTAATCAATCCGAAAATGATAACGGTAATATGGGATGTATTACGTATTTTCTGGCCGGCTCGCTTTTCAAATGAAGAGCTCTGGAGAAGAACAAACCAGAATCCGACCGACACAGAGATACGGAAGCGCAAATGGGGATGGCTGGGTCACACCCTTAGAAAACCTGAAAATAATACAGCCCGAATGGCTCTGGAGTGGAATCCCCAAGGTAGCCGCGCTAGGGGCCGCCCAAAGATAACCTGGAGAAGATCGATATTAAGTGAAATACGAAAAATGAATAAATCATGGCAAGAAGTCAAAATGCTTGCCAGATATAGAGTCCGATGGAGAAACTTTGTTGAGGCCCTATGTTTCGCCATGGAATGATGGGAATATATATATATATATATAATATGGGATGCCTAAAAGTTGTATGAATACGTCCCACAGTGGAGTATTTGAGGCAAAAACCTGGTCAGAAATATTTTTCATGTTTTTTACAGTTAAAACTACTGCTGTCGACTTTTGACTTACTTTGTAATTGTAAATACCCTTCAAGTTTAGTTACTTCAGAAAAATATTGCGTGAAAATATTTCGTGCAATATACCATGTGGAAATTCATACATACAAACAATCAGAGACAGTTTTAAAACGTATACGAATAATAAATTAAATTGAAAAAAAAGCTGTTTCACAATAATTCAATCATCGAAGTCAAATTCATCGTTTGAATTCTCTTCGTGATCACTGCTTTCGATTCGTGCATTTTTCGCTCCAGGGATCAGAAGACTTATAGTTTCCGCACAAAACGGCTTACTTTTCTTACGTGGTTGTTGTCTACTGTTGCTTAACAATGGGTCTATTCAATAAATCCTATTGCATTTCACTCTATCATTTTTTTCGGGAGAAGTTCTGCCTACAGAGCCTGAAGTGCTTATTGCGAGCTTCAGCAGCCTCTTCAGAAAGCTTTTCAGCGACACCATGCAATGAACTATAAACTATTCGAAAACAATTTTTTCATTGGATTTTACCGTATATTACCGTATATATTGGATTTTTGACTTTTGGCCAGGTTTTTAGGGTAAATACTCCTATGTGCGTTCGTAATTAGTTTGGCAAAAAATAAATTGATCTCTTAGCGTGTTAACTTACTCTTCTAAACTATACTTTTTTGTAATATATTGTTACCTATAAATCTGCAAAATTTACCAACATTCAGTGAACACTAGCTTTTTATGTTTTGACCTTGGATTAAATCTTTTAGCCATATCATCATCATCATCATCATCGTTTACCCATACGTGTCCACTGCTGGACATAGGTCTCCCTCAGTCCTTTTCATCTGCCCCTATTTTCTGCGTCCTGCATCCAATTGCTACTAACACGATTCAGGTCATCAGTCAATCTGGTAGGTGGGCGGCCTCTACTGCGGACCGCTTCTTACCTTGGCCTCCACTCGACAATACGTCTTGTCCATCGATTGTCAGATAATCTGGCAATATGTCCTGCCCAATTCCATTTTAATGTAGCAATTCTTTCTATAGCGTCGATTGTCCCTGTTCTAAGACGTATTTCTTCGTTTGGGTACCGGTCTCTAAGAGAGACGCCCAACATACGGCGCTCCACAGCCATTTGAGTTACGCGGATTTTGTCTACGACCTTTCTTGTAAGTGTCAATGTTACCGCACCATAAATAAGAACAGGCAGCACACATTGATTAAAGGTTTTCCTTTTGAGGCATACGGGCAAGTCCGACTTAAATATATAATTTAGTTTACCGAAGGCTGCCCAGGTTAATCCTATGCGACGGGAGAGCTCACAAGTTTGGTTATCCCTGTCCAGTCTAATTTCATGTCCTAAATAATTATATGACAGTCTGCACAATATCTTTTCCAGCGACAGAAACATTACGGTTTAGCACCAGATTCGTCATTATTTGTGTCTTGGTCGTGTTGATTTTTAGTCCGACCGAAGAAAGCGTGATAGTACTTTTCCAACATTGCCATTTTATCATCTATACGATCGGCTATGAGGACGATGTCATCTGCAAATCTTAAATGACTAAGCTTCTCTTCATTTATGTTGATATCATGATCGTATAGGTCTGCCCTCTTACAAGTATGTTCCAAAAGTGTTGTACTTGCCGTACTTCTCACTTTATAAAGAATTTGTTTGTTTCTTGTTTGGATAGTCTTGCACTAGCCGTGGTGATTTGGTAGATATGTTTAATTAAGTTGATGTAGCGATGGTCTATTCGACACTTAGTCAATGCTGTTAGCATTTTATGTTGATTTATAGTATCGAAGGCAATTTTATAATCCACGAATATCAGTGCCAAGGGTTTGTTGTACGCTGCAGATTTAGACGAGTGTGTATAAGAGCACTGATGAAAGTAGAGGAAGCAAGAGATGTGTGTAAAAACCGTAACAAGTGGAAGAAAGTGGTCTCTGCCTATTCCTACCGGAAAAAGGCGTGACTATATGTATGTATTGACAAAGAGGTGATTCACGAATCTCAATTTTGTGGTCCGAAAAGCATTCATGATTACTTTTGAGTCGTTTGATGATAGTCAAGTACTTTTAGAAACATGGAAAAAATATATGGGTAACTCCTTTATGGATTGAGAAGTAATTATTAGTGGTATTACCGGCTGTTTCTGACTACCTTCCCTTTCATTTTTTGAACTATAATTTGATAAAGATATGGTTCAGCGTAGCAATGAATTTAATCAAAATTTGTTCTTGCTTCTTTGACTGCTTTATCTACTATCTCATTTCCTGAGATACCGCTTTTACCTTTGGTCCAGATGAACATGGCTTTTACAGTTGATGTACGATATCTTATGGATTAAATTCCTTATCCTACAAGAATGCAAGTTTTTGTAAAGGTTATTTGCAGGGTGGTTGATACCCTCTAGAACAGAGTTTCAGTCTAAAATAATAATAGATTATCGTAAACAATAGCTTATTGATCCAATGTTATTAATATTCTGCTATCAATTTTCATGCGGTTTAGAGAAATTGATGACAATAAAACGTGAACACGGTTTACTACGAATAGCAAAGATCGATTTTTGCTATATTATGTGTTACAAGCACTTTAATATAACTAAATTAGTCGAGACAAAGTTATAAAGACAAACACAAAACAAAATAAAACTTTTTATGGAATAACAACACGTCCAATATACAGATCATTGGAAAGAGTTTTAAGTTTCTAGAAAAGTTCCAAAAACAATAGGTACTTTTAGTTTTTTTGTAACACAAAAAAAAAATTGGTACAAGTGAAAGATGATATTAAAGCTAAGATAGTGAGATATTTAAAAAAGGATAAGGTTTTTAAAAGGATATGAAAACTGTGGAGGCGGAAGCGGTAGCACAATCTTTAAGAAGTCCAAATATAAATAATATTCTATTTATAGCTTGGGACGGTGTTACTGAACCAAAGAATACAAGACCCGAATAGCGGCTTTATTTAGTTTAATAACACAACTTTATATTTGACACGACTTGGTCAAGTATAATATTGTTACGAATCGCGACCAACATCTTAAACCCATCCAGTTTATCCATTCGAAAATAATCGATTTTGGCGAATGCGCCAGAAGCTTTTTAATTCTTGTGTCTTTGGAAATTTGGAGAATATTCCATAACGCGTATCAGCCCGCAGGAAGTTAGTTGATGATAGTAAGTTAATTGGTAAAGAACTACTTGATGAATAGTTGAGAAGTAATAAGTTAAATATAGTGAGTTGAAAATAAAGAGAAATAATTATTAGTGGAAAATAGATAGTTGGAATTATTTAGTCCTGTGAATTTTAATTTGTGACTAATAAATAAAGACTGTTTTTTGAAATGTGTACCACTTATTAAACCTTAAACTTATTATTAGGCGTAACAATATAATCAATTAAAATAGAGAAGATACTGCAAGTTAAATATAGATTGTAGATTGTAGGAGGGGGGGGGTCGTAAAGGCTATGCAGCCTCACAAGCACCTCAACCTATCAGAACTTTTGTGCATCACCCTTAATGTATTCAACTCTCTGACATCAGACGGCTTTAAAAAGGCCCCTTTCAGGAACTTGTGTCCCTTGCAAAAAAACGCTGGGCATTCGCAAAGCAAATGTCCTGCAGTTTAAGCTAAGTTCTCGCAGTAGTGGCAACTGTCATGCTCTGTTTTGCCTATCTTTTTTAGGTGATACCTCAGACGGAAGTGAGGAGTCCCATTACCAGTTTCAAGTCTTTCTTGTCCAACTCCAGAAGCTGTTTAGCTTTTCTTGGCGAGTGGCTCACAAGCCTTTTCGCCTGTCTTTGTCTTGCACTTTATTCCAGTGAGACTTCATTTCATCTGTTATGTTAAATATAACTAAATAAAATAAAAAAGATAAGGAAGACTACACAGAAAGGATACACTACAGATGGTAACCTTTAAAAAGGAGTATTTTTTGGGGTAGAGTTGTATCAAGTATCTCTTCAACCCTAAAGAGTAGGTACTCTATGTTATTGTATGAAATGTTTTTCATCATAGAGAGTTCTCTCAATTAGTGTTAGTGTATGGTATACAGGTAAGGGAAGAAAGTGTCACCAGAACTCCCTTGGCACTTAGAATCGAAGTCTATTATAACTTCCCTCTATTTTCTCCTTATGCTAGTTGTAACGTGCCTATATTTTCCCTTCTACAGTTCCATTATAATTGTGTCTTTGATAATTTTGTATTCCTCAGGTACTCGTAAATAGTGTCGCGTGCCGTATTTTGTTGTAACTTAAATATATCATTCGTTGTAAATAGTGTTGCATACCTTATTGTGATAGGATTCGATTGTTAATGGCTGTGGCATTTTTGTTGATCGCTGGAGATTGAGTGGGGTGTTTTCGTTATTAGATTTTGCTTTGGTTTTTGGCCTCGATTGTTGTGTGTTGTCGTTTATATTATTGTTTGGTTTGCATTTCTGTGTGGATGGGGCTGGCTATCAACACGGACGAGCGCGATTCTTGGTGTAGAGCATGGACTTGCGAATATTGTTGGTTGACGTCGGTTCCGTGTTATTTTTCTTGATATCCGGCCTGGGAAGTAGGTAGTCGTGTGGTGACAGTCTTGGGAGTGGTGTGGTGAGAGTTTTTGGGGCGTGATATTAACAAGTGTGCGGAGCCTCTACGGTTTTCTTTTCATATCTGGCTGTATTTGGGCCATCTTGATTGGATTTTGAAGAAAAACCATTTAATTTTTAACTTCACCATTCTATCTTACCTTCGTTGTTGATATTTTGGATTTTGGTGTCGAGTTAAAATAACCGCATGCGGGATTTATTTGAGGGAAGCCATTGTTAATTAGCAGGTGCCGTTCCATAACCAAACCGGCCACAGGAGTAGTGCATTCGTATACCCAAAGGTTACAAGTGATTTATTTTTAAATATTTAACGACGTGACTTATTTTTGACACCACGATTAAGTTTTGTTTTAATTTATTAATATAATACATTATTAAAAACTATTTATTGCATTAGATAATATGCCAAAACTGAGTACTTTGATTTATTGTTGGCTGTTGATTTTGACTATATTTGTTATAATGTTATTATTGAACTGAGTACTTTGATTGATTGTTGGCTGTTGATTTTGACTATATTTGTTATAATGTTATTATTGAACTGAGTACTTTGATTTATTGTTGGCTGTTGATTTTGACTATATTTGTTATAAGTTTATTATTGAACTAAGTACTTTGATTTATTGTTAGCTGTTGATTTTGATTATATTTGTTATAAGTTTATTATTGAACTGAGTACTTTGATTTATTGTTAGCTGTTGATTTTGATTATATTTGTTATAAGTTTATTATTGAACTGAGTACTTTGATTTATTGTTAGCTGTTTATTTTGACTATATTTGTTATAATTTTGTTATTGAGCTGTGTACTTTGATTTATTGTAGGAGTAAAGTATCCAATATATTTTAGCTATAATTTCATTTATTTGGTTCACCATAATCTCAGTTGTTTATCGTGTGGCTCTGCTAGTGCCTATAAGACCTAGGGGTTTCCGGCTTGAACCTTCTAAGTCGGTGGCGCGGCTCACTTTTATATTTTTTTTTCTTCTACCCTCTACGGCTGAGCTCGGGCATAATTTGCCAGTAGAGAGACCGCTGGCAGAGTACTCTATAGAGAACGAATAAGACGTGGCATAGTATCTTAGCTTCTATCCATTTGCCTGTACGCATGAACCTTAAATCGGTAGTAATATGAAAGATGCCTCCAAATACTTATACATTAGCCTGACCCATGCATGGATCTTCTTTAGCTCCTTGCACCGCTCTCACCATCCGCTGCTGCAAAGGGTCATTTTAAATTCGTATTCGGCCAAGCCCCGTTTTCTCTGTATATAGCTGCACTATAAGTTTTGGAAGTTTAATTGAGTTAGATATTGTGTTTTAGAAATATTTTTGAAGTGTGCATTGAGGATGCAAATTTTATGGACGCAGCAGAGTTTTATATTTACCCAATATTTACTAGAGCTTTATTAATATTCTTTTAACTTTATCCACCTACTTTTAAAAATTATATTAAAAACGATTAATAAAAAAGTTTAATAAAATTTCCACAATTTTGTAATACGAGGGCAGTTTGATAAGTCAGTGACTTTTTAAATTTCCCGCGCAGTTACTCCAAATGCAACAATGCAGCCGTCAACTATAATCTATCAGTGGGTAACTTTCTAATTTCGAGCAAGCTGTTTCCAATTTCTATTTCCAATTTTTGACAGAGAGACTTTTTGGTGGCACTGAGTTAACCAACAACTTTGAAAGGTGTGTTAATGCAAGAGTTTATTTTATTAGATTATGCGATGAAAATTTATTAAGTGAATTAAATATAAACAACAGCAATCTAAAAAGGCACATAATACATTATGTATGCAAAAGATTGAAAAATTAAAATAAAACAAACAAATTTACCGGCTCAGAATTGCAGATTTTTTTATATATTAGTTATTAGTCCAACGAACCACTACCAATCTACTATAATTGTAATTTTTTTAATACTTAAAAGGAATCATTTAATCGTGGACAAAATTTGTCTCTATGTGTTTCATGTAGCTAAGGCGTTATAAAAATATTTAAATAAATATTATTTGGAGGAAATAAAAAAATTAGAAAAACACTGGACTAAATGTATCGAGCTTAAAGGTGATTATGTAGAAAAATAAAATGTTTATTTGCGGAAAAAAATTTGTTTCATTCAAAAAGTCACTGACTTGTCAAACCGCCCTCGTACAGACATACATAAAGTCACGCCTTTTTCCCATAGGGGTAGGCAGAGACCACTTCCTTCCACTTGCTACGGTTCGTAGACACATCTTTTGCTTCCTCTACTTTCATCAGTGCTCTCATACATGCTTTTCGGTATTTAAATACCTACCGTTTTTTATCTCCGGAAAAATGGATGTGTTACATTAATTTTTAATGACAATTCATAACATTTTTTGCTAAATACATTCATTTAATTGTTCATTAAATTAATGAAACAGTTATTCCGTTATTTTGTTGAGCAGTGCTTTTTAACTACTGTCTTCGTAAACGATTTCACCGAGCACCTACATTTTTTATAATCTTTTCTTTTATTTTTAGTACTAGGAAGTTTATTCTTATTGCCCCAATCTCCTGGTTTCACATTAAAAATGCTTAGAGAATATAAAAGATTACATGAGTTAAAATGTATGTGTTTCATTAAAAATATATTCACAATTCTGTTATTTTATGCATGTCTGTTACTAAAAACATTTTGAAAATGTTTCTTTCTTTGTTGGGTAATCGAGTATTAATTTTGATACGGTATTAAGGGAGATATTTCATAGTCACAAAAAATATATAGAGATGATGTAGATACTTAATTTTTAAAAGGTAGTAAACACAAAATATTAATATAAAGTTAATTATAACATTATCTATCATACAAGCTACACCGTTTAATAAACTTCATATTAACAATTTATTTTCCAGCATCAAATTTGGAGTAATAAACTTCTCGAAGAGAATTTCATTTTAAAATAAAAACTTTTTGACAAACAGATTAAACTACAATATAGGGAATACCTAAAACATCTTTTTAAAAATTTTAATTAAATAAATTATTTTATGTACCCAAAAGACAAAAGAAAATTGTTCTTATTTTAAGTAAGTTAACATATATAAAATAAAATATTGTTGCGATATTTAATCTTGGGTTCGATTATTTTAAACACTCGGTACAATAACTAAACAATTTATTCTAATCTTTATAAACATTAAATTCTTACTTGACAAATCACTTGGATATTCACAAACTCTATACAATCTTTTTTATTATTACTTTCTTAATTTACTTCAAACTAAAATTTCAAAAATTCCGCGACCGCTGTTTTTTTTATATACCTACAAATTATTACGCGAAAGAGCAAGAATTCTCTTTCGTTATTTCCGACATTGTCTAGAAATTGATTGAACTTTCTAGATGCCTTCAATCACGCCGCGGCCATAAATCAATCGCTAAATGGGGGCGTTTTAATGATGCAAAAGAAATAAGCGCCTTTGTGTGGACGATACACCGCCTCGGCCAGATAATAGGACAGGGACGTCTTTATTGTAACAATATATATAAAAATTGTTTTTCCCTATATTTCACTCCGCAGCCAAGACTTAACATCGCAGACGAATGCTGTTTATGTGTGGCAGTAGTCCCAAGTCGTCCAACGTGTACTGTGGTGGTTGCGCATTGACAGCTTTAAGGGTGTGGAAGCTATGAGGATTGAAATTGGTTGAATTCGAAAATGTGTGACTCCAGTATGATAGTTTTTTCTAGAAAGTTTAAGAATTTTGAAGACAGTTCCTCAATGTCCTGGAACATACTAGAATTCTCACACACATTCTCCGTTCTCACCCTCGTATATTACCCATCAATCTACTCTCTTATATAAGACCTTATGGAGTATTTTCATCCCATAGCAACTTACGTTTATATGGATCTGCTTGTAGTTTCTTCCTGATTACATCGCGGGAAATTAAATACTATATTGTTAAACGGGTCAATCATAATATTGTAGTCATTATAGTACTTTTCTTGCAAAAGTTTGTACGAAACGTTTCACATTTTCTTTACCATTGCTTCATTAAATTCGGTACCGTCTTTCTTTCTCATATTAACCGCCCAATACTTTAGTATCAACGCCAATTCTTCTAAGCTTCTATGTTCATTTAATTTATATTCTTGTTCGCAGCAAAATTCTATAATTATTCTCCAAATATATTTGTGACTGTAGGTTGTATTTATGGGAATTTATACTTTAAACATTAGCATTGGCAAAATAATGAGCGCATACACTAAACAACCAGATGATCGAACATGTGGAGTCTTACAAGTACCTTGGTACGCTGATCATAAGAAAGAAGGAGAAATTACACTTACAGTTAAAAAGAGTAAACTGGAATACCTCGGGCACATAATGAGACATCAAAAATATCGTCTACTAGGAAGGAGAGAAGATACTCATGGCTATACAATTTACGCCAGTGGTTTGGACTTACATCTATACAGTTATTTAGATATGCCGTCAATAAAATTAAAATTGCCATCTTAATAGCCAACGTCCGCGACGGATAAGGCAAGCTAAGAAGAAGATTTCAACAAAATGGGACCTGTTCGGGAAGTAAATAATAAACAAATAAATTTCTCAATTTTTATGAAACTACCTGAACGTATAGTCTTTGGAGAGTGAGTAGAAAAAGAAGGTTTTTGTAAAAGATTAAATAGTTTTTGTTAGAACCTACTTACTTATTTATTAACTAATACTGAATCTTTCTTTTTTTGTCGGTATTTAAAAACTCAACAACTATTAACAACTTTTTGGTACAGGGTAAACGTCCAATTTGATTGGCCTATAAAATCACTCTACAATATGAGTCACTCTTTACAATTGTGGAATTCAACTATAACAATATAATAAAATAAAATCCCAAAGAGTATGTGCCATCTAAATTCAATATAACTTAATTAACATTGATCAACTCCTACTGGGTGTTTTTTTTTATTATTTGGATTACATTTAATTAAGAAAGGTTAAATTTAATTATTTTTTACTTTACTTACTTTTTACTTATTTTTAACTATTTTATTTTAGTTTCCCCGCCATATTCCATGAATTTTTTGTTTAATTGTGTTTCGGAGATACTCCCATTATCTTTGTCAATTCTTATTATTGTTCCAGTAAAACTAACAGCGGAGTTTGTTTTTTTTTTATCTACCCTTATACAGCTCGCTTTTCTTTTTAATTCCGAACTACGCTGGGAGACAATTATTTTTAGAAATGCGTTGATCTTTTATCATAAAAACACTTGGGAATGGGATGCAAAGAATCCGGACTTTTTAGAGACGTCCTTATCTGTTTTAACGATATATATTTTTTTGTCTCGAATGTAGAATATGCTGCACAATGTTGTAACAAACTACTTCTTAAGGAAATAGTAGACCCTAAAAATGATTTGATTTTTCTTTTATTTAAAAAAAAAAAATATTGTTCAAACAACTATAGACTCTAACTCGGGGATGTGTGTTCTTGATTTCGCAATTGAATTCAATTCGAGAAAACAGATATAAGTTTGCATTGATATGTTTCTAAATATCTTATTCATCAAATCTACAATCTGTATTCCTGATTCAATGCTGCTGATTTAAAGGATCCTCGTTGTTTAGCATCAAACACTAAATATGAATTGTTATTCTCTGCCCAGTTCATTAATAATTCGCCATTGTTGTCTGTGCTCCTGTATTTCTATAGCGTGTGGTGGCTGTTGAAATCTACCACATATACAGCTTGGTGGGGCGAGGTGGGCAGATTATTAGGTGGTCGGATGATAGCGGGAGGTTTATATATATATATATATATATATATATATATTGCTAATGTTTATATCTCCTATCCTGATGAATGAAGTCGTACCCTGGTATCCTACCTCTTTTGGCGAGCTGTTATCGTTTTCGGTAGGGGTTTCGTGAATGGCAATGTCGTCAATACAGTTACTCATCAAAACTTTGTGAACGACTTGGCATTTACCCTAGATTGTTCCTTCTATGTTTAGTTGGCCGATCTTAAGTCTTGGTCCAAGATTTCTTGTCAATGGGTCCTGAGGAGGACGACTTGAATTCATTGTTGTGCCAGGCATCGTATACTTTAGCCGGGAGATCAAAAGATTTTCCGGCTGCCAAGATTGTTAGCTCTTTAGCGTTACCCAGGGTGCACCACGAGTAGGTGAGCTAACATAACACCCCATTGAGTGTTTCATTGTTCTGGTTGTTTATTTGTAATTTTTCGGTTTCTTGTGCAGAGAAGACAATCGGTAAAACGTTCGATAATGTCACTTTTCCAGCCACTATAACGTTTAAAAGTGTGAAGATCTATGCAGGAATAAGCCAACAATGAAGCCGAAGATCTTCGAAAACAGTGACCCGTGTATTCGACAGAATAAGGTAACTTTAAAAATAGAAGCAGTTGTCTTGCAAATGTCTCCAAAAGTATGAATACCTGCTGACTGCTTCGTACATTTATTGTTTCTAAAGAACAAAAAGTAACGAGAAGTTTCGGCATCGCTGGGTCTCATTGATGCATAGGTTCGCACAAATTGTACCATATTTAACTCCTTCGACATCACCAGGCGTTACGAAGAATTCTCGGGAAACATTTGTTTTTGTACTAGGTATTACAGTCCCTTTATCGTTTTCTTCTAAAGTTTTTTAGCTCCTCTCTTTGGCATGCTCCACGAATATTTCACTAGCAAATATTTTTTATTTTCCGCCGCTTGTAAAAATATTTCTACTGTCAAAATTCTGGACTTTTTGGGTTTGTAAGAATTTCGTTCTAAAAAAGCAATCAGGTGACTAAACTAACGTATGTTGACTTTTTTTTATAATTAGCAATGTGCTTCGTAACATTGAGTAATAACTCCATGAAGACTTTTTCGTCATTGATTGTTCTTTAAAATAGGTTAAAAGTACATTTTCGTGCGCGAGATTCTCAACATTTTTTTTGTGACATCAACTATCATAATTGGCATAAGTTTCTTCGTAAACACTTTTAGACTTTTCAGGCATTAATCCAGTACCTGCATTATTAGCTAAATTTTTATTTTTATTCATTTTACGATACAAACAAACAATTCCATTGTTACCTTACATTGCTACGCACATTACTAAGCTACGTTTACTGTAATGCAAGAAGAAATGGTCGGAATATAAAATTTTGTATGAAATTCGGATCATAAACAATCATTATGGTACACGTCGTGTTATCAGACTCGGCTGACGCCTCGTCTTCACATCTGGTACCATAATCATCTTAATTATGATCCTCATATCATAAATATCTATTATTGTATTTTAGACATTCGCGTTAGTTTTAATTACCCAGACATCGATGTAGTAGATTATTTATTTACAATTTAAAAAAATATGTACCAAATTTATAATTTGTGTTGTGTATTTTCATTATTTTTTAGATGCTCTCGTAGGACATGAATGCTTCATCACCAAAATCTTCTTTAGCGAAGTTAGGATTATACCCACGACCAAAAACTCTTAAAGTTATGATTCTCGGACAAGGAGGTGTTGGAAAGTCTGGTAAGTATCTTTAGTTTACCGTTTTTACGTACTATTACAAGTCCGCAGTACTTAGTTTTTGTAATAATTCGATATTGCATTATGAATTATGCCAGAATTTTTTTGTTGAGTAATATCATGGCACCGTTTGTGAGGAATTTTTATTCTTAAAAGTTAGAAGTACACTTTTTAAACTTCTGCTAAAAGAAATGCTTTTAAAAAGTATTTTTATGTTGTCTAACTAGTTTACAGTGAATTTTTATTACTATTTAAAGTAAAATTTCACACTGCACTGCATACTGAAAATAATCTCGTTAAAAAACTTTTTTGTGGATAAAATTAAAAAAAATGAAAAAGGCCTTGTGGTACATTCAGAGATATAATTATAATGGATATTATCCATTGAACGCAAATTCCATGGCATTATCTGTAAAAAAGATTCTTTGTTAAGTTGATAAGAAGTCCAGCAGCATAAAATATGACTTTGACTGAAAACTGCAAGTATGATAACAACACTTTAAGCTTATTGTAAGTCTTAATGGAGCTTTGTACAGTGTTACTAGTTTATAAGCCAAGAAGTACTTTTGGGATAAACAAGAATCTTAAAAGGAACGACAGCAATAATTAATGGTGCTTTTGAAGTAGCCTTTTTTCCGAGGTGGAGAAAATCCTATACGGAGAGGTTATAAGTCTGAAAGCTCAAGGTCACTGACTGTATCAGGTCTACTCACTAAAAACTCCACCCCTATTTTGGTCCGCCTGGCTATTGGCTCCGGCGACACTTAGCCCCACCCAAGTAGCAAATTAAATTCTATAAGGTTTGTATAAACAGCTACAAGATATATCTTATAGGATACTAAAATTCTTATAACGGTCTACAAAACAACTAAATGATCCTTTTAGAACCAAAAAGGGCCCATTTTTATTCAACAGTTTGGTAGTATAAGAGTTCTATTAAAAGTTTATACAACTCTTATATGACTGTTTTATACACATTTATACAACTCTTATACAAAAGCATTTTATTTTTTAGTGAAGAATACTAGTAAGCACTAAATTATATTTTAATTTAAAAGTGCATCATGCATTTTATTGTAAAATTGGAGACGGTAGTAAAAATTATAAAATCATTTGGAAGCTTTGTACTAATTACTTGCACTAATTTTGATGCGCCGCAAATTTTACTGATAGATTGTAGGTATATGTTTGGCAAAAAAATAAAGCGCTTTATTTTGGTTAAGTTTCAAGTCGATTCTTACAAAAATAATAAAATAAAAAATCGTAAAATTACCTTTTCTTTTAATGATTTTAATAGTTTATTACTTCATATGACAATTCTTTTACAATATAATTCTCTAAATAAAAGCTTGTTTTTAAAAATTAGTTTTTACTCTCAATTTATTTTTTACTTTTTAGTTATCTCTATCTCCTAGATAGATTGACGCCTATCTCGCCATATTACACAAATCAAAGTTAACCAACCGATGCTACAGACTCGAACAATTTGACTTCAATATCATAATCGAGGGTTTTAAAAACCCTAGTACACCAAAATTTTGGACAGGTTGGAGCACGGAGTTTAACTCGCTTTCGACTTCCAAGTCCTTTCATATGATACCCATATTGTAAGAAAGCATAAAAAACTTAATCCGCCATCTTTCAAGTCCGCCATATTGGAGTCAGAGTGACGTCATTTTATTTTTTCTAGTTATTCTCAGCAAGCCCTTTTATTTGATACCCTTATTGTATGAAAGCATAAAAAACTTAGTCCGACATCTTTTAAGTCCGCCATATTGGATTCAGAGTGACGTCACTTTATTTTTTGGAGTTATCCTCAGCAAGCCCTTTCATTTGATACTCGTATTGCAGGAGTTCATTACAAATAACTAGTCCGCCATCTTGAATGTTCTGTCATGTTGGATTTAGAATGACGTCACACACCTAACCATGCATTGTCATCCAAACTAAACGTGTATACAAAAGCTCAATCGGTTAAAGATATCTGCTTCAAATTTGAGTTGCAATATTCCACCCGGACAAACACATACATTGCAAGTTAAATAAAAGCTTTTGAAAATGTCATCTCTAAATTGAAACCCCTGTTAGAACCCTCAAATCTTTTAAGAGAAAGTAGAGGTTTGTGATACATCATTTAAAAGGTCTTTTTATTTTTATTCAAAAATGTTTTTGTTTTCATATTTATTGCAAAAATTAATATATATTTGATGATGAAACCCATCTTTTCAAAAACAAATTCATTTTTTATTATTATTTTTTTTTAAGCTTAAAATCGCTTTTGGCAGATAGAAATCAAATAGGTTTTTAATTGTAATGGAAGAACTCTGGAAATGTGTTTAGTTATAGCGTAAGAGTTAAATTATTCATAAAGTAAATATTAATTTTTGAAATTAATTAATTCAATGCTAACAGGAAATTTCTTGATTACTTAACATAATTTATAAACTAAAAAATAATTTGAAAAATGTTTTACACCACAATTATTTTTTTTATCTTAATAATTAATTTATTTTAATAGTCATTTTTAAAATTTTCAGCGATGGTTGTAAGATTTATTACGAGAAGATACATCGGTGAATATGATCCAACTTTAGAAAAAGTCTATACATTTCATACAGTAATTGACAACGAACTAGTATATTTTGAAATACTAGATACAGCAGGGCAGCCACATGTAAGTAAAAAAGGAATTTATAATTTTTCAGTGCTTTTTATACTAACAACAGACGATGTTTAAATATTATACATGATGTCCTAAAAATCAAAAGTATGAAAGTGAATGCAAGCAACACTAAAGTAATGGTTTTTGAAAGAGAAAAAAGCATGACAAACTGCGAGGTGCTGATTAATGAAGAAATAGTGGAACAAGTGAATAAGTTTGTTTACTTCAGCCAGAATGTAGAGTGGAGCAAGTGTATAAGTTTGCAAACTTGGGTTTAAAGTTTACGAGAGACAGAAATTATGACTATGACAATAAGCGAAGTGTGTTGGCAGGGAAACAAATGAAAGGGGCACTGCATAACTTTATGAGCAGCAAGAACGTGTCAAAAAAGGCACGACTGGCTGTGCATAGAGGTGTACTGGTCGTGTACTTGGGTTCAAAGTTTACGAGAAATGGAAAGTATGACAGTGACATTGAGCGAAGGGTGTTGACAGGAAAACAAATGATGCATAGCTTTATGAATAGCCAGAAAGTGTCAAAAAAGGCACGTCTGGCGGTGCATAGAGTTGTGTTGGTTCCTACACTTATGTATGGCAGTGAATGTTGGGTTAGGCAGAAAAAGCTTAAAAGTAAGATCAATGAGTGGTCTGAAAGTATAGCTGGAGTAATTCTAAAGGATAAAGTGAGGATTAGTATGACAAGGGAACGCTGTGGTGTGAAAGTAGTAACAAAAATAAAGCAGTACTTAGATGGTCAGCATATTGGGCAAATGAGTAAAACGAAAAACATCAATGATTGCGTATTGCAAAGGAAACATAAATAAAATCGGCATATCAACCATATGGGTAAAGACATACTAGTTCATATTGCTAGAAATAAGTCCCCCAACAGAAGACGAAGTACGGGTTGACCAAGAAAAAGATGGAGTTCGGTTCTTTCACACGTATTTCGCTTCTCCTACTTTCTTCAGCTCTTTCATACATGCTTGTCGGTTGCTGGTACTCTTGACATGGCCATTATTTAAAACGATTTTGATCTGAGAAACGTTCACCTAGGTCGACCTCTGCCGACTTCTCCATTCACACTCGCCTTATAAATCTGTTTCGTCAATATTCTTTCATCTATACTCTTCTTTCACACCACATTGTTTCCCTATCACACTATTCCTTAATTTATTCATCAGATTCACTTCAGCTACACTTCTTAGACTACTCATCTCTGCAGCATTGATTTTACTTTCATAGTTCTTCTGTCAAACCACGCATTCACCAACATACAAAAGAAGCATCACTCCTCTATGCACAGCCAGTCGTGCCTTTTTGGCACGTTCTGGCTGCTTATGAAGTTATGTAGTACTCTATTCATTTATTTCGCTTCGCTCAATATGAGTCATACTTTTCGTCTCTCGTAATCTTTGAACCCAAGTGTTTATGCCACCCCGTTTTATTAACAAAAATAAAACAAGGCGACGCTTACGTGTTTTTATCAACAAGATATAAATTATCAATTTGGCTAAAAAGAATATAATTGTAGAAAAATACAGTACATTCGATCGACTCATATGAGTTTTGCATTCAAACCTGGACTCACATGAGATTTCATTTCGCTGTTCGAGAAATCATTTTTCTCTAATATTCGGCATTAAGTGCCTTTTTGACTGGACCGTATACATTCGTTATTAACTTTCGTTTAGCATTTACAGAAACTTTTTAGACCTTTGTTTGCCATTTTATGTTTACAACTAAAACCAGTTCACCTACCATATATACGTGTTACTTTGGTTATTTCCGAATTTACACAACCGAAATTACAAACTTTTTTAATTGTTATCGCAGAAAATAGTTACTTTCATAGAAACCATTACAACTAATTTTGTGAGATAATATTAAAACTTATTACGAACAGCTGTGGTACAATAAAAACGCAGATGAAACAACAATACAAGAAGAAGAGGTAAGAGGTTTGGACGATATAGATTTAACAGAACTGACAGAAGCCTTTAAGGCTACAAAAAACAGAAAAGCGACTGGTATGGATGGTATCAATACTGAACTTTGGAAATACGGTGGACTTATATCACACCTAAGACTTTTACATTTATTTAATAAATGCTGGAAAAACTGCAATATCCCTGATGAATGGAAAAAAGCAAAAGTAATCTCGTTGTTCTAGAAAGGTGATAAAAATAACCCTTAAAACTACCGAGGAATTACCCTAGTCAACACCGCTTATAAAATTTACGCCAGGATACTAAATAATAGACTGAAGGTCATAACAGAAGAACTTATGGGTTTCAGAAAAGATAGATCGACAATAGATGGAATATTCACAATACAACAAATCATAGAAAAACACAGAGAGTACAACAGAGAAACACATATAAGCTTTATAGACTTTGAAAAAGCTTTTGACAATGTAAACAGATGCAAATTATGGAATATTATGAAAGAACGGGGGTATCCAAAACACTTAATGAGCAATACAAAGTTTATACATTGACACCAAAATTGCAATAGTTATGGGCGGAAAGTTAACTAGAGAAATATCAACAAACAAGGGAGTTAGACAAGACTGCTGTATTTCGTCAACATTATTTAACATTTATATATATATATATATATATATATATATATATATATATGTACATATAAAGATGCAATTGTGAAAGAATGGAACACGAAGTGCCCTAAAGGTATATATCTAGACCAAAACACCGCCTTAAACTCTATTTTGTATGCCGATGACTTAGTACTCTTAGCGGAAACAGAAAACGACCTGCAGAGAGAAATATATACTCTACAAACAATCTGTCAAAAATACGACATGAAAAGTCAGATTTTATCAATGCCATGGAAGAAAATATATTGGAAGGCCATAAAAAGATGAGTATCGTAACAGGCAAAGTGCCTAACACCTGAAGTGAAGAAGAAGAATATTAAAACCTGATTTCAAACCTGATTGAAGCAACCTATTGTCAAGATTTAGGTTAGAAATATTGTAATTAACATCATAGGTAAGTTTTCCTCTTATGGTAAGTATTTTTCCTTCACATTTGGCTGATATTATTACAACTAATTTTTTGTCAATGGCAAAATCTTGATTTATTCTCGCATACAGTCCATTGCCCCAGAGGTTAAGTGAATTTAAACAAACTTACAATTTGCTCAGATTATTTAACACCCTTAATTCTGCTTTGAGCAAACACCAAGTATACCTACAAAGTCATTCACTTGTTCCACTCTTTCTCCTTTAATCAGCCCTCGCATCTATTCCTGGATCATATAATAGTTTGTCTGCAGATGTTAAAACTTCTAAGATATTGATATGCTGTCTACGTGCATTTTTCTGTATTTACATGCTTATAAACAGCATTTATAGAGTAGGTGCCGATAAGAATAATGTCCACTTTTAATTCCGAGTGCATTGATATTAATTAATAAATGTATGTGTACCTTCATTAAATACATAATCTGTAACGTGTGCTGCAAGTTCTACATTAGTGGAGCTACTGTTCACAGTTTTTGGCCTATTTATTACACTTGTTGATTTAAGCTTTCATTGTTGTTTTGATTGATTCCATCGACACTTTTTAATAGTAAAATATCACTACTAAGTTCTTTATAAATTGGCTTAGTAACACTCAAAACTTAAAAAGGATAAGGAGGAAAAATCTTGATAATAATAAGCGATTTTTCCATTAGCTTTCTCGTGCTAACACAAGCTAATAAGAGCACCAAGAATCCCATGATAAATTTTTTAAAATAATGTTTTATACATATCTCCCACAGTACATCTTAATAATGCAATTCTAATTAATAATAATGAAAATGAGACACAATTTTGGAAATTTAAAAATCGAGATTTGCATATTCAAGTTCAACAAATAATTTTAAATATATATATTCATGCATAAAAGCTGAAAATGTCAATTCAACTCAATATGAAATAATGAAAAGAATATGCAACTGAACGAAAATTACTTATTCCACAATTTATTTAGTAATTAAACGAGGCGTTGTGATTAAACACGATAAAAAACGAAAACGAATCAAGTCCCAACATTAGAAATTATGTTTAACAAATTGCAAGATTTTAACGATTTTAAATATAAATCTTTGGACATTTTAATAGAATTTGGTTTTAAGTATAAGAAGCTAGATAGTCGAATGTGTATTATGGAATCCGCCTATTATTGTGGTACTTCGCCAAAATTATTTAAGGAAGATCTTAAGTTATAGAGAAAGTAATAGAAATATAGTTTATTTAGATGAAACGTGGTTCGACACTCGCGATGTCGTTCAATAAATAATTAAATAATTTTTAAAAATATATCTGGTTTAATAATAAAATTGATACGCCACTGGTCGGTTTCTTCTTTTGAAGATTTTATGGTTTTTAATGAGGTGTTTTTTTACATATTTTTAAACTGAATTTGGAAAAACTATACTTTTATTTAAATTGTTCCATTCTAATGTGTGCAGTTTGTATTTAGTAAACGAATGCTTTTCTTATGAGTAATTACATGTCGCATGATCCAGATTCGGTAAACACTCTTTTTGTTTATGCATAAAACGGACAAGCAAAAAATTTAGTCCGTTCGCTAGCTTTACGATTTTATTAAAAATAGTATATTACACACCTAGGGCAGTAAAGTAAGAAATGTCTCAGAGCACATAAAAACATGTGCTCTGAGACCTTTCTTACTTTAATGCCCGTGGTGTGTATACTATTTTTCTCCCTACTGTAGGCTGAAAGCGGCAACTTCGTTTTGCGTAGCGGGCCGAAAGTGACGCTTTCTGTACAGTAGGAAAAAAACATTTTTGCTTTCCTTTCATTTAGCAACTAGCCACATCAACGTAAATTATGGTATTAAATTGAATGCTATGTTTTCTTCGTGTACATCTTTGTTTGCTAGAATACTTTTATTTATTTATTTATTTTATATATATATATATATATATATATATATATATATATATATATATATATACCGAGTATTTGCAGCTTATTGCCGCTTCTCGCATCCCAAACGCCATCC
The DNA here is from genome assembly GCA_950111635.1 of Agelastica alni. Lineage (NCBI taxonomy): Eukaryota > Metazoa > Arthropoda > Insecta > Coleoptera > Chrysomelidae > Agelastica > Agelastica alni. The sequence continues at coordinate 26,782,528 of OX467712.1, forward strand.
ATCCTTATTATTTCAATCACCTTTTTGCAGTCCTTTCCTTCCCATTTCCATATCTATGTCCTTTATCCATTTTTTCCTTGGTCTTCCTCTTTATTTCTTTCTGCTGGTGTCCCAATTCCAAACCTTCAGTGGTATCCTCTCTCGGCTCATTCTTCGTAGATGTCCGTACCATTTTAATTGTTTTTCATTTATTGTATCTATATTGTTGTCATTTGCTGTCATTTTTGCTCTAATCCTTTCATTTCTAACATGATCCCGTAAGGTTAGACCACAGCATCTCCATTAAGTCATTTCTGCCGAACACAATTTCTGAGACGTATTTTTGTCTTTGACCCAGACTTTTGACCATTACGTCATTACTGGTTCTATAATTTTATTCACTTCCCTAAAAGTCCAGTCATTAAATACATTTGGAAATGCATGTAAACCGAGAAGGCTTAATTATGGATATTACGTGGGAGGGGGGGTCTAGGAAAGCTTAGCTTCAAATTGTCGACCAAAATTTCCTTGTGCATTTTACGCGATCTTGAAAAAAGGGTTAAATTCAGTTTTTTTATAATAACTCGGTTCTCCGTTGAGATACGAAAATTTTTACAGAATACTTATTTGTTGCTTTTTTTTACAATCTATAATTAAGATCATTTGCATTTTTTCCGTGTCATTCATCGTTATTAAGATATCGATCGAAAAAAACATAAATTTAGCGGGGGAAATTTGTTTTTTGCTCTTTTGCACGTCAAAACGGATGAAACAGTTGTTTAGGGAATTATTGCAATACAAAATAAATAAATAAACGTGAGATTTATTAAAAAAATAATTTTTGTGCAATTAAAAAATAATAATTAAAGGCGGTCATTTTGTAAATTATCTTTTCGTCGTTTTGATGGTCCTGGCCGAAGAAGTTTTTCCACGGTAGACTCGTGAACCGCAGGAAATGATGCTGTGACGGTCGAAACATCATCATTATCATCATCATCGTAGTCGTCGTTGAACAGAATGATGAATCTGGCGACGTTGCTGTATGTTTGTCCACTACAATGTTGGCAAATAACTCTGCAACTAATTCATGCTTTCCTGCACCTACAAGCATCCCCACAGTTTCCTTGACATTTGCACGAAATAAGTTTTAAAAGTTCAGGTGGAGCGGGTTCGGCTGTAGTGCAAATCGGTTTAAGCCCGTAATTGGTCTGTCGCCAACCCCGCTCCCGAGGATCTTTGAAAAATCCGAGCCACGTTACCTGTACCTGTAGATATGTCCGGAATATGTGTTGGCGGACTGTGCTTTCCGTTGGTAAAAGTAGAGAAAGGTTATTTACATTATTTTTCGTCATCGATCTTGCGAAGCGTGTGGAATCACAAAATATCAATCGATGTCTCCTTTTCATCACCGCCATAAAGAGCGATGAGGAATCGCTTTCCTGTAAAAATTAGAACCTCTGGATCGACCTTTTCTTGCTTAAATAATTCCACCGATGGTTCGGGTACTTCTCGAGGGTGTTGATAAATTTCGACTTTCCAATATTATAAAAAGACGACGTGGTGTCGCAACCGCTGAAAGCATGAATGAAAAGAATGTTCTCAAAAACAGATTTATCATGCTTAAAACTATTCGGGCTCTATGGCGGGACGTACATTGTAGCGTCGGGTACGTTGCGGTCAACTTTGCGGCGCGCTAGGCGTCGTAATTTTTGTCGAAAATAAAAAATAAAAAAAAATTGTAGGTCTAAAAACGCTCTACAAGCTTAATGATAAAACTGCAAAAAACAAATTTCACTCTCCAAATTTATGGTTTTTTCGATCGATATCTCAATAACGATTAATGATAGGTAAAAAATGCAAAAGACCTTAATTGTAGATTGTGAAAAACATACAAATAAGTATATTATAAAAAATTTCGTATCTCAACGGAGAACCGAGTTATTATGAAAAAACTGAATTTAACCCTTTTTTCAAGATGGCGAAAAATGCACAAGGAAATTTTGGTCGACAATTATTAAGCTTTATAGGCTTTATTAAGCCCCCCTTTATTAGGCCCCCCCCCACGTAATATCCAAAATTTAGCTTTCTCGGTTCACATGAATTTCTAACCTGTTTTTTCCGACGTAATGACTGGATTATAATAATTAATATCAGTCTGAGCCACAGCAAAATGTGGCCGTGTTTAGCTAGTAAAAAATAAAAAAAAAACAAAGTACCTGATGTAATAGTCTTAAGGTTTGGCCATCATGTCCATAAACATAACAATCATTTAGTTAAATGATGTGACAATTTTTAGAGAAAGAAGGAGCGTTAAAAAGTGTTAAATGAAATTTTTGACTGGGTCGTTATATTTTTAACGGTAACGGTAATAAAAAAGAAAAATTACCAAAGTTCAATGAAATTTGCACCTGGTGTCTCATCAATCAGGATTGGCACGCTTCCGCTAAATTTTTTATTTTAAACTTTTGGTAACAAAGCATTAAGATAAACTATACAAAAAACATATTAATAGATAAAAATTCTTGCCGTAATTGTGTTTACTTCCTCGTGTATATGAAATTTATTTATAATACCTAATATTTCGGCAACGAAAATTTTCCCAATTCTAAAATTAATTTAAACTGGAAGCTTGCCATGCGAACAGTTAAGAATTGAATTATTTCTGAGTTAATACTTTTGAGGTTAAATATTAAATTTTCGTCACAATAACAACATTAATTTTATCTTATTTATTTGACGTTATTTACAGATGAGACGCTGCAATAAATTAAATATCTCCGTACTGCACATTCTATTTTAAATTTGAATTGAAAACCGTAAAATTGTTCGTGGTAGCTAGTCTACTGTAGCCTTTTTAACCTTTGTTGGAGGAGTGGTAGGTTAGGTCATAGTGCCGTTTTACAAGGGAAAAGGTTCGCAGCAGGACTGTAACAACTACCGAGGTATTAGTTTACTCAGCATAGTCGGCAAACTGTATGCAAAGATATTGAATAAAAAAATAACGAATAAAACTTAGAAGATGATATATATGGGATGTGCAAGCAGGATTTAAAAAAGGAAGGAGATGTATGGATCAGGTCTTTTTATTACGAGGTATAGCCAAAAAATTCTTGGCTAGAAGTCAGAAGGTTTACTGCGCTTTTATAGACTTGGAAAAGGCCTATGACAGAGTGGTGAGGAGTGAATTGTGGTCGACATTGTCTATGTATGTTTAACTTATTCATAGACGATTGTTTAAAAGATTTAAAAGAGAGTGCGTATGGATTGAAAATGAATGATTTGATCGTCAACTGCCTTCTTTACGCCGATGATCAAGTCATATTAGCGTCATCTGAAGAGGAGTTGCAGGCGATGATTAAGCAAAACAAAAGTAATAGTTTTTAAAAGAGAAGAAAGCATGACAAACTAAAGTACTGATAAAGGGAGAAAGAGTGGAACAAGTAAATGAATTTGTGCACTTGGGTTCAAAGTTTACGAGAGATGAAAAGTATGACAGTGACATTGAGCAAAGGGTGTTGGCAGGAAAACAAATGAATGGGGCACTGCATAGTTTTATGTGCAGCCAGAAAGTGTCAAAAAAGGCACGTCTCACTATGCTTAGAGGTGTGTTGGTTCCTACACTTATGAAGTCACGAACAAAGACTCCTCCAACACGTCAACGTCGAGGCAATCTAGATCCTCGACAATGCAAATTTGGTAAGAAGACTCAAGAGGACGAAGCCTTTCGAGTTGGTGAAGTGGCCGTAAAAAGCAGAGCATAGTTCGGTAGTGGTACACGATAATACAGTTTCTCTGTACCCTTTTAATGTTCTAGTTACGCTTGAAACCCATAGCCTAAGGCGCAGCAAGAGAATAATGGGGCAACGAAACCTTGCACTTGCTACTCAGGCATAAAAGCTAGAGACGAAAAATATGTTAACAGGGCTCGTTAGGGGCATTGTGGGGCATTCCAAAAGTTTTAAAACTTACAAATATTTCTGTTAGTTTCATACACAAAGTATTAAAATTGTATAAGTTTTTTCCTTATAAAATACATATTCATCATCAGCTTAGTGAAGGCGACTATGACTGCGAAATTGAATTTTGTAAAATAATGTCCCAAAAATATAATATGACGCAAACTTGGTTAAAAATATTTGTTTCAGTGATGAATCAACGTTTCATTTAAATGACTTTGCTAACAAACATAATTTTAGGTACTGGGATGACGAAAATCCTCAGTTTTCAGCGAAGATCAATGTACAGGAAATATTCTAGGAAATGAGATAATCTGACCACTTTTTATTGACTAAAACCTAACGGGAGAATTGTACCTACAATTATTAGAAAATAAAATTGATCCACTTATTACTCAGTCACTAGAAAGACAAGTTTATGAACAGGGAAATATGGTGTTAGATGAACAGAATATATACCTTCAACAGGACGGAGCTACACTACATTACGCACTAGCTGTAAGACAATGCCTAGACGAACGATTTCCAAGACATTGGATTGGCAGAAGCGATTTTATAGAATGGCCGGCAAGATCTCCAGATCTGTGGGACTTTTTAAAACCATTAGTTTAAAAAACTCCTCTTGAATACATTGAAGAAATAAAGCTTGCAATAACTAAAGAATGTAGATGAATTACTAGCGAAACTGCAAAGAGTTCGAGAAGATTTTAAAGAATGGCCGTCAAGATCTCCAGATCTAACACCCCTCGACTCTTTTCTGTGGGACTATTTAAAACCATTAGTTTAAAAAACTCCTCCCTAAGACATTGAAGAAATAAAGCTTAGAATAACTAAAGAATGTAGACGAATTACTAGCGAAACAGCAAAGAGTTCGAGAAGAATTTGAAAATAGGTTATATTACTGCCTACAAAATAACGGAGGATACTTTGAGCATTTACTGTAAATATATTTAAGAAGCTGTTTGTAATTAACTTCATTTTAGTTTCTGTTGTAATTTCGCTATGTTTAATGTCATGTGCAAAATCAATTGTTGTTTATATGGCTAATTAGCATTTTTTTTTATTTGATGTATCCACAAGGTAGGATTTGCCATTTGACATTTTAAAAAAGGGGTGGGGAATGTTATAGGGGTGACACTTGATAACAGAAGAATAACATTTTTAAACCTCCCCTTGATTTAAAATTTGGCGTGTTTTTTGTTTACTTAAAATCAAAATTTATTTGGAATGGCTGGTCTTAAAAGGAAAGCACTTATATATACCCAAGTTGTTATTGGAAATGGCGTCTTTCATCAAAAAAAAATTATAAAATCTCTCTTTTAAATCAAAAATTTATTACGATAATACAGGTTTAGAAAAATAATGCAGTGATGGTTCTGAGACCTACTTCAATTTGTTTGCTCTCTACATTCTGCGTTTAACCACATTTTCGCATTGCAGCCATCGACACAGGAATGCCATTCACAGAAACTGTGGCAAATATGGAATCACTGCTAAGGCAGACATTACAAGCAAGCAGTAGCGCGCCCTATTAACATTTTTTCCAAGCAATAATTTGTAAAAATTAAGTAAATTTTATCGACATAATAAAGATTTATTTTAATTGTTACAAATTTAAAATCAAGCATTGTTTAACCGATTTTTTTATTACTCATGCGGTATAAGTAGTAACTTAGAGCACGCTGTTGCAATTGAAAAATGGCTGTTTGCCCATTGGAGTGCGACCATTTTACTTGTCGCACGCATACGTCATTTAAATGAGACAAGCGCACGCTTACCAGACACAATATACGAAACGTAACTCTCTCTCTTTCTATCTTATATTTCCTTCTCAACTTCGTTCGCTTCGTTCGCCTCGCCCGATCATGATTAAACATTACGTTTACGAACTAACTGTCACTGTCACTATTGACATTACAAAGTACGAAACGTAACTCTCTTTCTTTCTATCTTATATCTCCCTCTCAACTGCGTTCGCTTCGTTCGCCTCGCCCGAACATACTTAAACATTACCTTCACGAACTAACTGTCACTGTCGACATTACAAAGTATAAAACGTAACTCTCTCTTTCTATCTTATATCTTATATTTCCCTTTCAACTTTGTTCGCCTCGCCCGATCACACTTAAACATTACGTTCACGAACTAACTGTCACTGTGACTGTTGACATTATAAAGTATAAAACGTAACTCTCTCTTTCTATCTTATATCTTATATTTTTCTGCCAACTTCGTTCGCCTCGCCCGATCACACTTAAACATTACGTTCACGAACTAACTGTCACTGTCACTGTTGACATTACAAAGTTTATATTTTTATTAAAATATTAAATTTTTTGTGCCCACATATATCACCGCATTTGTAATAAAAAATAGAGCGAGAACGAATGAACGCTCTCGCTTCGCTCGTGCGCTCAACTTCGCTCTCGTGAGCAATCGCCAACATATCGCACTAGTTACACAATATACTATATTGTTAATGGATTTCTTAAATTATGTGTAAAAGGTGTTTTTTTAAACATGTTTTTAAATGTGTTGGATCAGGGGCCGAAGTAATATATTAATTAATTTGAATGCGCTGTAAATTCATCCAACATCAATTAATCCTTTACAAAGCGGACTGTATCTGGTAATTGACTCAAACCTCGCAATTAACAGAAAAACAATTCGAAATTAAATAAACCAAGTTGAACCAAGAAAATTGACTTACCCGAAGATGAAGTCTTTTAGATTCCGAGTTACAAATTGTAGGTTTTTTTACTATAATTTGCTTCAATCGCGATTGATTAAACGACGACGAGTTTGAAATTCCACTCTTGTATACATATTAATACAAGTTTGTCTGAAATATCTTCTTTTTAAAAGTTTTACTATTTTGCGAGAACAATGAAAATTTGTAATTCACTTTTAGTATTATTAAAACACAATTGGAAGCTAATTGCTTGGAACAAATATTTAACTGGAAGACAAAAGTCTTGAGCAAGTGGATTACCTCGTAGCGAAAACTACTAAAAACAAAGTAGGCATAAAAAAATGAGACGTATAGTCTTTAACGGCGTTTTCTATGATAAATGAATAAATAAGTACATCTCCAAATTTTGGCGACGCTAGCGTCATAATGGTGATGGAATTAAATGGATACCTCTGCCAAACAGAATTCCAAAGATCCAAACATGGTAATGGAGGTACTATTCAAAAGGTGGCAATAAATACTTTATTTTAAAAAACAAAATGTAATTATTTATTTAATAGAGACCATAATTTTCTAATCACAATGTAAAGATCTATTAAAAATATATGAAATAATGCATTAAAACAGAATCAAAGCTTGCCAAGTTTTGAGATAATAGTATATTTTTCAACGAGCGTATAATGATCGCTATATTTTTGAGGTTGAAAATTTCGAAACGAGCCGCAGGCGAGTTTTGGAATCGTCCGATGGATAACTTTTGTTATTGGTTATTATACATCAATAATGCATTGTGATAGTGGCTTAAAAGATAATAACAATGACGCTAGGTAAATGTCAGAGTTAAAATGCAACAATATTTGAATAATTTATTTTTAACCTAAAATTTTTATATTACGACTCTCTTATTTTGTTAAAGCCAATTAGTTGACAAATTGACTAAAAAAAATAGCAACAATACCAAAAAATGCAAAAACAAGAGTGAGAGAAGTGAGAACTTCGCTCCAACCGAGTGTTCCACGACACTCACGCACTTTGTAGCACGTTTTCTGAATTCACCAGACGTCGATAAACGGAACATGCTTTCAGAAGGGCATCTACTACGATTATAAAGGGATGAATTTGGATGAACTGAAACTCCGAGTAGGTTGGAATTCCTTAAAGACAGCTGGTGGTTACATTAAAGAATTTATAAGAAACAAATTGGACGTTTCAAAATTAATTACCGGAGCTGTTGAGAATGGAAACAATATTGAGTCTAAAGTTTCAAGAGCGTTGAAATTACAAATTTTAGCAACGCTGCAGGTTACCTAATAATGAGAATTAAAATTGTACGTTTAATATTTATTTAAAATAATTTTTCCTTTCATACTAGTTGTGTTAACGTAAAACGGAATATAAACATTTTGATTAATTTAACAATTCATAATAAAATTTGACATAAATTTTGTTTAACAAAGCCGTTACTTAGCAACCTTGGATGCACAGCGTGCTATAAAGGCCCGATTAAGCATGCTTCTGCATTTATTATGAATGGTTTATGATGCATGCATAATATTTTTACTAAATATGTGAAATTTTATCTAAATTACTGTGTTGTAATAATGCAATATAGTTGTCTCTGGATTTTAAGTACAAACCTTACAACTGCATTATTGGTCCAATTTTAGAACAGTACTTACACACATGATCACAATGCTTTAAAATTCTCTTCTTCACTACCATTAGTAAATGTAATAATTCCGAAATCATTTTTAATAATAAAATGTAAAAATTTCTTCTCTCGAGTTACAATTTTTATTCTGAAACATAATAATTACTTTCAGACAAGTTTTAATTAGGCTGTTTCCTCTGATGATTCAAAAAAAAACCAGAGGTAGCACCAGTGGGGGGTACATATGTTTTAATTTCCCTGAAACGTACTTAATAAAAATGGAATTCACGGAAGATGATATACCTGGAGCAAAATTGAAATTCGCTAAAGTTCAATGCCACCTTGTCGGGATTTAAAACCTGTTTCAGGTGATAAAAATGTACTCGTAGAAAGGTTAGTTGTCAGTGACAGTCCGTTTTATATGTTGTTAAAGATTTAAATATTTTATTTGCAGATGCTGGACACTGACACTTGCAGTTTTAAACGAAGATTTTACATCTGCTTCAAAGTAATAAGTCTTATCATTCGCATAATATTTCATGTTTATAACAAAATTACAATATTGCCTTTCTCTTACAGTGCTTTCGAGTTTTCACAGTCAGGAAGACCTTCATCTTCATCAGATAAGGTTTCATTTAAGTTCAAAGTATTATCAACAGGACCAATAATAACAAAATTTTTCTACGACCATTGGATTCTACAACAATTACATAGGCGTTATCTATTGATGCATGGATATGTTAAATCCTGATACATTATTCAACAGCCGACAACCAATCATCAATTTCAATATTCAGGATCCAACAGGCTGAGACCAATGAGGAAGCTGCAATAGAACAGCTTTTTTATAAGTGGGCTTTGCTCCTCTAAAACGATATCGCGAATGTCATGTTTATTCTGATGAACTGTCATCTCGACTATTTGATTACGACAATAAGATGGAGAATTTAACGAGTGATAGTGGTGGCCTGCGATGGCCGTAGAGAAAGTATGGTCTTCTACTCGCGTATAATAGCTATTATTATACGCTCGTTGAAGAATATACTATTATACATTTAGCGTAACAAAAAGTACGAGTAAAATCCCGATATGGGAAATTGCTTAATTTGAAAAGGATGTCAGTGGAACAGGATTAACTTATTACATGCGTTGCTGCTTATCCTCTAGACATTTACCACTATCAATTCTGATAAAAAGAATTTTATTATTACCATTCGCAATGCATTCTTTAATTCTTAAATATTAAAAAAGGAAACATTTTAAAAAATATTTAAACCTTTGATAACATATAAAACGCACTGTCAACGACAACTAACCTTTCTACGAGTATATTTTTATAACCTGAAACAGGTAAACCACGGCATGCAAGCCATCGTTTTATCCCGGACAAGGTGGTCTTGAACTTTAGCAAATTTTAATTGCTCCAGGTACATCACCTTCCGTTAATTCCATTTTTATTAAGTACCTTTAACGTTAATGTCAATGGGAACTCCAAAGCATATGTACCTCCCACTGGTGCTGCCTCTGGTGGATCTTTTTTAAATGATCAAAGAAAACAGGTAAATTTAAACTTGTAATTATTACGACGCCACTTTTAACATCTGACACTGACAGTTTTAAAATCCGCGGCAATATATCTCGTCTAGTTCGATTACTGAATATCCATTCTGTACTTGTTATAGAATGAAAATACATCCAAAACACGTTTCACGGTATTGTCAATAGGGAAATCAAAACCTATGTACCCCCCACTGGTGCTGCCTCTGGTGGATTTTTTTCAAATCATCAGAGAAAACGGGCAAATTTAAACTTGTTTGAAATTAATTATTACGACGCCACTAGTTACATCTGACACTGACAGTTTTGAAATCCGTGGCAATATATCTCGTCTAGTTCGATTTCTGAATATTATTCATTCTGTACTTGTTATAGAATGAAAATACATCCAAAACACGTTTCACGTTATTGTCAATAGGGAAATCAAAACATATGTACCCCCCACTGATGCTGCCAATGGTGGATCTTTTTTAAATTACCAGAGGAAACTTGCTAATTGAAATAAAAAAAAATGTGAAAAATTGAGTGAATCGTATACGGAATCTAATCATACTTCACCTGAAATTACTAAAAATATTATGCACTGTCAAGGAATTGACAAAAAAAATAAAATGGTGCGCTGCTATGTTTTTCCAGTTCTCTTGTACGGTATGAAAGCATGGACACTCACGGAAATAATGCTTAAACGTCTTGAATCTTTCGAAATGTGGGTGTACCGGCGATTACTAAAGATCAGTTGGGTGGACAAAGTTAGTAACAACATAGTTCTCAATCGCATGGCAAAAGATCTAGAAATAGTTAAAACTATCAAAGGCCGCAAACTAGAATATTTTGGTTATATTATAAGACATCCGGAGAAATATGAGATCTTACATCTTATCCTAGGCAAGCAGTGTCCAGAGAGAAGGAGAACATCGTGGTTGAAGAATTTGAGGCAGTGGTACGGAAAATCTACTGTTAAACTTTTCCGAGCAGCTGTCAATAAAACAATAATTATTAACATGGTGCCAACATGATAACCAACGATCGTTGAACGGTCATGGTACCAGAAGAAGAAAAACAAGAAAAGAAAACGAAATCTTTTTCGGAAAATGTTTTAGATGCATTTTTTGGTGATTTATTAAAGAAATGGAAATCCTCGACTTTACGGAAAATATATTCAATACTAAAAGCAACGATAAATTTGAAACACGATACCGATATTTCAAGATACAAAAAATTAAAAACTTTGCCAAGAAGCTTTTTTAAAAAGTATGTAGCTAAGAAATACTTGTTCTAGAACGTAAATGTTAAACGGTTAATCATATGTTGGGAAAATGTTTACGAATTTATTAATTGAATACTCAACATACGAGTACATTAGTTTCAATGCATAATAATAAAATATTATCAGAGACTTACATAATTCGCAAACTCTTCTCGTAAATAGACATCATCATTTTTAAAACTCATTTCCAAACAAACACTTTAGAACAACGACTTTATAGCTGTGAGTGTGACACGTTACGAAAGTCATACAAACAATACTAGATCGTCTTAATAGAACACAAAATGTCAGTTAACAATGACAAATTCTTAAATATTTATTTTTTTATTTGTAACATCTTTGCTCTCGCTTTCTTGCAATTTGTGGAAGGGATTTCATGAAATGGGACGGTAGTGTGTGAGTGTAACAGTCGCAGCGTGCAATTGACATTCAGTCCTATAGCCGTCAACCAATTCGGAAGCGCGCGCTATTCAGATTCAGTCAGATAGCCGTCAACCATCAATCAGTCATCAGCTGTGCACATTACAGTTTTGTGTATAAAGTTTGCTGTTATATACGTAAACTATATAAATAAATATTTACTGTTGATAATAAGTCTCAATAAAGTGCAGATCATAAAAAATGCAAGTAAGTAATAATAAATAATTATTTGAATAAAATATTTCGGTATTTATAAAATTTTAAAATTGCTTATTACTAAGGTGAGATGTCAAATGTTACACATCATATGCGACTACTGTAAAGCTCGCTAGTTTTTTTTTATTCTCATATTAGTTTTAATGCAGTTTTCGAAAAAATATTGTTTGCATTCCGAATGCGAAATGCTTTTGCGTTACCGAATGATTATTCTCATTCCCATTCTTAAACGCAAAAGATCATTTCGCATTCTAGATACAAAAAGATAAAATACAAAAATTTGATACTAGTGGTTCCTCACGCTCGCTAACGCTCGTGTTCTGAATTTTTCAGATGTATCAAATTTTTTCATTCTAAACTCGTATTATTTGAATGAGTTCATAAAAACTCCGACCGGACTTACACACCTTTAAGCGTTTCTTATATTAATAATGCTTCCTTTAAAAGTTTGAATATGGTCTCTAGTCGAACGTTTTTGCTGTCATGCAAAATTAAAATCCTGACTTCGAGTTTTATCTCTTCTTTTTTATGATGTTAGAGATACCAACTTTATAAAATATTTCTATTCTGAATTGTGCGAACGAAACATAAATTACCGCTTCAACCAAAAATATTTAGTGCGTAAAGGTAGGAAATAAATGTAGTGACGCAGCTGAAACCAGGAAGAGGGACGAAATAACACTGAAACACGGGGAGCGAAGATTTATAGCAGGGATTAGACATTTTAGCTGAAATTACGCTTTATTTTTGAGTTTATACAATCGCTTGACATTTCTTCTCATTCAAGATGCAGCAAGCATTTATTCATTAACCGTAATACGAAATAAATTCGGTAAGTTACTAACATTTTCTTTATAATTAAATTTGTTTGTACAGCAAATTAAAAATAATGTAAGAAAAAAATCGTAACTGTTAAAATTACTAGGTGATGTACGAGGGTAGACTTTTAATTCGTTGCAAATTACGGGTCTTTTCTAATACGTCTCCAAGTTTTCAAAGTTCTTCACTAGGTACTGTTGATGTAAGGTTAGTTTAGGCTAATAATAATCGGTATTAATCATAGTCGTAGGAAACTAGACTGCGGGTCTATATGCGAGAGTAGGCTTCCGATAAGAAAAAGAGGTTGTCTCGTGCTTTCTCTAATGGGTGGGGCTTGGGCCCGATTCTCGAACCCGATCCTTCCACTCAGCTCGCCGCGTGCCCCTCGGGCGTAAGCACCTCCTGATAGAGAAAGCACGAAACAACCTCTCGATCGACTGTCCCTTTCCCATTGGGAGACAATGTCTATGGTATTAATTGAGGTAGTAAAAGTAAAAAAATTGGCCTAACTCAACCCATAGACATAGGAGAGTAGACTGCGGGTCTGAGAGTTGGCTCCCAATGGGAAAGGGACAGTCGATCGAGAGGTTGTTTCGTGCTTTCTCTATTAGGAGGTGCCCGAGGGGCACGCGGCGAGCTGAGTGGAGGGATCGGGTTCGAGACTCGGGCGTAAACCCCACCAATTAGAGAAAGCACGAGACGACCTCTCGAGCGTCTGTCTCTCTCTTCGGGAGCCAACTCTCGCATATAGACCCGCAGTCTAGTCTCCTATGTCTATGACCTAACCTAACACCAAGGTGGGAACATTTTAAAAAAGTCTCCAAATTACTATTAAGATTTGACATTAGGTACCATTGTCGTAAAATTTGACATTTTTTATTTTTAAAACATTAATATAGTTTTTAAATCAGATCGTTTGTTTACAGCGATCGTTTGAAAATGCAAATTTTACAGAATTTCACCTTTTATTAATTCACTAGCTAAGCCCGGCCACGCTTCGCTGTGGCTCAGTTTGATATTAATTATACAGCACAAAACGAAAATTGACTACGACTATGAAATTCTGGTGCATAGTGATTTACTGACATGAAAAAACAGCATTTCACGTGAACAGGTTTGCTTTTAGAGCCAGGTGAATGTTTAAACGTTTTTTTTTTAAATCTATAATTTCAGTTTTATTTTGATGATAAATTTAAACAAATATACTCAATTGTTATTATTTTTAACTTTTATTATTATATCACACTTTATAAAATCGTCCAAAATAAATTAAAAGTGACCTCGATTACTTTTTCTTTTATGCTCATAATTACTCTCTCCTATCAAACCACAAATATAGTCCCCCGTCATATTCTCATTACATTGGCTTTGATAACGCTATTTAAAATCCAACATGTCTAAATGAAAACATTCACCTTGTTTTACTGAGTATGCTCCAATATTGTTCTCAAATTTATTTAAATGTGCATGTAGCCTATGTACTTTAAAGTTCTCCAACCTATTTTTAACTAGCCCTTGATACTTTTCATCTTTGTTATTACTTAAAAATCCAGAGACTACTTTGAAATTTTTTTTTTTTGAGTTTAAGTAGTTTTGGAAACTCTTCGCTGGTAATTTTTTTTAAGCTTTAACTTTTGTTTTGGCAGCTTTGGAAAAAAAACTCTTTAAAAATGTAAAAGCGTCAGATGTTAAATCTAGTTTTTTACAAATTGTTTTATTAGCCCCAACTTAATGTGTAAGGGTGACATCAACACATTTTCAGGTTCAGTGATTGGTTGACTCTTTAACTTCCCAGTGAAAGTTATAGTAATGGGTCCGATTTTGCGAATCCCGAATTTCGACATATCTCCACATTTTAAGGTCTCCAGAGTTTTAAGTGGACGTGTGTGTGTGTGTGTGTGCGTGTGTGTGTGTGTGTGTGTGTGTGTGTGTGTGTGTGTGTGTGTGTGTGTGTGTGTGTGTGTGTGTGTGTGCGCGCGCGCGCGCGCGTGTGTTCTATATTTACTAATTTACTTAATTAATTACTCAATTCAAATACAGTCCATTGATCACTTGCAACACATATTATATTAAATGCGATGCGCAATAAAAATAAAATAATTGAGGCAAAGAAGCCTACAATAAAAACGCGTCATCACTGTTTTACACAAAAAAGATCCGTCGTTACTTATTCTAAAAGGTTTTTTAGTGATCGAATCCATAAAATTGGTTTTAAATATAAAAAAGCGATTAAGAATAAATTTGTATTAGAATGTTCGTTGGTCATTTTAAAAACAATTTAGGAAAAAAAGAGTAATTGAAGCAATTACGTTTAGTTGAGATTAGTATTCTATTAATGATAAATACATTTAGCATAATAAAACAATGAAACAAAAAAATCAGTTTATAGAAGAATTTTTTTTCGATTTATGCAGGAAATAGAAATGGATCTGTTTCGTATGCAGCCATCCATGATTTTTACATAAGAAATGGTACGGCAGTATAGTCGAAATTTAAATAATTTTTCCTTTCTTACAATTTCGGGACTCCAAAGGATTTGGCCGCACGGCACCCTGCAGGCAGTTCCAGGACGGGACTTTAATTGAGTTCCAGGACGGGACTTTAATTGGATGATACAATTAGTTTGGGTTTATTTGAAAAAATAATTTTTTATAAGTACTTTTTTTCGAGCTTTCGCTTTTGGAATTTCATCAGTTTGACGAAGGAAATTATCCATTAACTACTATTACAGCATTTGGTGGCAAATTAGGAATGAGTTCAGCATAATTCAGCACAAACCATTTTCATTTCTGGCATGTAATATTATATGTTTTCCTTTGTTTGGAAAAGCATTCTTGAAACATTTAATAGATTGATCATTCCATCATTTGTTCACTACATTATGAGTGTCGTACCAAGTCCCATCAATATAAGCTATGACTCCAGCTTACTGACGAGCTTCATTTATTCTACTGAGGTATTTATTACGTAAAATAATTATTCTTTGAGATTTCATAATAGTCTGTCTGCACTTGGGATGCTTTTAAATTGTTATTCATTTCTTAACTAAAAATTTAGAGTAAATATTATTTGCATCGCCATAGCAGACATATAATAAAATATCAGTGCTCTCCGGTGGTCTGGGTGCGACCTGAGAGGTCCACACGACTAACTTCCCAGTGGAAATAATGAAAAAATACCATATGTTTTGTTGTTGTAAAAGTTTTGCAAAAAATTCCTGTATGATATAAAACTTAAAAAACGATTTCAAAATGTTTATAACAAATTATTATTGTCATTAACAATATTCTGTTTATGTCAACCGCATTCTTTCAAACTTTTTCCTATCATTTCATAAGAGGGAGCTATTTTCAATTGATCTTAACAATTGAAATTTTTTTTCATTATTATGATCAATAATATTATTATCCTAAATCTTATTTCAACTTCTCTTCATCATCTAGCTTCTTAAATCCTTAAATCCTCCATATGTATAAAGTTAATCATCCTAATTTTAAGTTACTTATGGAAAACATTTTAATAAATCTTTACCGGAGGAGAGTACGCTGAGAAAACAAACTATGGACAGTGGAATGTATTTCAAAAATTAAAAGGGAGTTAGAGGGCAATTTCTGGTATATTATCGTGGATGAAACGACAGATGTATGCGGCAGATATACTCGTATAGCTAATTTGATGATTGGAATTTTAAACCAAAACTTTCCAAGCAAACCTTATTTAGTTGGCGTAAAAGAATAAAAAAACACAAACAATTTAACTATAAGTAGATAGTTTAACATACCTCTTCTTACCCAATGCTATACCAGTCAATAAAATAGTTCTAATGCTTTCAGATGCTGCGGCATATTATAATATGTTAAAAGCTGCTGTTAATTTAAAGATCTTTTATCCCAACTTAATTCATTGCATTTGTGTCGCCCATGGGGTAAATCGAATTGCGGAAGAAATAAGAAATCAGTTTCCGTTGGTGAATGATTTAACAAATTTAATGAAAAAAGTTTTCTTAAAGGCTCCGTTGAGGGTGCAGATATATAAAGAAAGACTTCTCGGTGTCCATTTGCCACCTAAACCAGTAATTACAAGTGAAACGTGGCTCGAAGCAGTTTTCTTTTACTTTGAACACTGTAATGAAATAGAATTAGTAATGCCAGAATTTGATGATGATATTTTCGAAGCAATTTAAGAAGTAAAAAATATATTAAAAAATCCGAAATTTAAACAACTCGGATATATCAATATAAATTAATAGTTAGCATACATAAATACATACATATAGTCACGCCTTTTTCCCGTAGGGGTAGGAAGAGACCACTTTCTTCCACTTGCTTCCTCTACCTTCATCAGTGCTCTCATGCATGCTCGTCGGTTGTTGGTACTCTTGATCTGGCCTCTTGATCAAAACAAGGTTAATCTGATCGAGTTATGTTTGCCGAGGTCGACCTCTACCGACTTCCGTTCATTCACACTCGCCTTATGAATTTGTTTCATCAATCTTCCTTCATCCATCCTTTCTATGTGTCCAAACCATCTAATCATTCCTTTACCTATCTTTTAACCACATTTTCTTTTACACCACAGCGTTCTCTTACCTTACTATTTTTTACTTTATCCAACCGTTAGTTAGCACAATTACTTTATTACAAAAAGAAGAGATAAATGTATGTGAGTCAGTTAAATTAATAGATAATTTAAATTCAAAAATTAATTCAGCAGCTGGAAGTAATGGTCAAATAATTTCTAAAAAAATGAAATTTGTTTTTGACAATAATAAAGGTTAGGTTAGACATATTGAGTTTGAAATGTAATAAACTAAAAAAAGAAATTTTAAAGTTTGTGAATGTGTCTGGTGTTAATTACATGATGCTAACTGTCAATGAGGGAAGTGATGTAGCCAACTGGAAATTTCAAAAGAACTTTCCATTAACAAACACTGCTTGAACACAAGTAAATATGTATAGAAATTCCCTTACCCTTTATCAAAGGATTTTTTACTAAATTATACTTTTGTTCGATTACCCTTCTTCGTCTGATCATAAACAAATTTAATTTAAACTTTAATGAGTATTTACTTTCAGGAGCACTAAAAATAACTGATTAATCAATCAAAAGCGCTTTACACCATTTAAACTATACACTTCATACAAAAATCACTTCTCTTTTCATTTTATAAGTGTATTCAGCTCCCCACTTTCATTTAAATAATTTGCCTATTTTAATGTTTTATGCTTTAATCTACGTAACGGGTTACTTCTCAGACGAGTGAAAACAAATCCGTAGAATGAAATAAATCTATCTATCTATTTATTTACAACGATGTTGCCATTGCCAATTTCCAAAATATAAACAGCAACCCTTGTAGTTTTCGAAAATACTTATAATGGAAGAGTATCTTAAAGTGCTTCCGTTATAGCTCTACAAGATTATTTTTTATTCCGGTTATTAAAATGTTTTTCTTTTTTTCTTATTTCTTGAATCGGCAGGAGCTAATTTGTTGCTCTGGAGACGATTTCTTTCTCTCCATCTCAATTGGATTATAATTTACCTTTTTCTTTATTTCCAACCCTGTTGCATATTGTGCGTATTTTTCAAAGGTTGCTCTAATGGAAATTTCAAGTTTGATTTTATTTATTTTCCGAATACACTATATGTGTAGGAGGATTGAAGGCGCCATCATTGCGATTTCCTAATAAAATGGGCTGAAGCCACGTTAATAGTTTCATTTTTATCGCGATAACTTAACGACCTTTATAATCGATATCGACCGTTAGAACTGCGCTAGTAAGACAAACATTGCAATCATTTTTTTTCCTCGGATGCTGGTCCTATCGCCAGCTACACTTCAGCCTATTGGGCTTTTTGTGTCTTCCGGTTTGTTGTTGAAACTAAAAAACGTAATCGGTCCGCGGCACTTCTATTAAACAGGGATAGGAACATTATCTTAGACTTTAACGAAAGGCTGGAAGAGTGGAAGAAGTATGTCGAGGAACTTTATGTTAGCGACCGTCAGCAGGTGAACATTTGCGACAATCCCAGTGAGGGCCCTGAAATAACACACGTGGAGGTGGTTCACGCAATCAAAGCAGCTAAAACTGGAAAGTCCGCTGGACCAGACGACATCTATTCGGAAGTACTCAAGCTTTTCAACGACCAATCTACAGATAAATTGGTCAGCCTCTTCAACGCCATTTATGTTTCTGTGAAAATACCAAATGATTGGTTGGAGTCTGTCTTTGTCACACTACCTAAGAAGACATGGCCAAAAACATGCGGAGACTAACGCACGATTAGCATAATGAGTTATATGCTAAAAATATTCCTTACAATAATACATGGTCGATTATACCGTAAATGCTCTCTGATACTCAATTTGGATTTGGTAACGGGCTTGGAACGAGAGAAGCCCTATTCGGCATACAGGTCTTAATACAGAGATGCCGCGACATGTCCACCGATGTATACGCATGTTTTCTCGATTACCAGAAAGCATTTGACTGTGTCGACCACGGGAAACTTATCAACATCCTTCAGAATATAAACTTAGATGGCAGAGACGTCCGCATTATAAAAAATCTGTATTACAATCAAATCGCTGCTGTCAAAGTTGAGGACATGAATACCGAGTACGTTCCCATTCAACGAGGTGTAAGGCACCTACTACTACTCTTTAACCATATATTCTGAGCAAGTTATGCGTTATGCGGACGACACAGTTCTACTGGCAGGAAGTGCTGATGACTTAAGAGGGCTTAAATTAAATATTAGCAAAACCAAAGCTATGGTCATTAGCAAAAATGGTGAGCTTCCAGCAAACCTGAGTACAGGCAACCAACAGATTCAGCAAGTCTCCAGTTTCAGATATCTGGGATGCTTATTGAACAGTAAGTGGGATAGCACGCAGGAAATAAGGTCCCGCATCGAGCAGGCTAGTGCAGCATTTAGCAACATGAAGAAGGTTCTTACATCTCGAGACTTGTCAATACCTCTACGTATTCGTTTACTACGGTGCTACGTATTTCCAATTCTATACTATAGAATAAAAGGGTGGACTTTAACAGAGGCAATGTGTAACCGAATAGAAGAGTTTGAGATATGGTGCTACCGTCGCCTGCTACGAATATCATGGGTAGACAGAGTCCGAAACACAGAGGTGCTTGCCCGTCTCCAGAAGCAACTAGAAGTCATGTTTACCATCAAAAAACGTAAGTTGGAATATTTTGGACATGTTATGAGAGGGGAGAAGTACCGTATCTTACAGAATATCATACAAGGCAAAATTCAAGGAAGATGTCCAGGAAGAAGACGCACGTCCTGGCTGAAAAATCTGAGTGGTATGGTGTTAATTCTACAAGCCTGTTTCGTACCGCTGCTAATAAAATAAAAATCATAATGATAATCGCCGACGTCCTAGGAGGACATGGCACGTGAAGAAGAAGGTTTGTTGTCACACCACCCATTCGGTAACTTCAGTCCCCTGTACCAATCTGTACAGGTTCTTCACCGGTTGGCTATTGTTTTCTTCAGGGTATTGCTGTTAAAAGAGAATGCTGGTCACTTGTTCTTTTACGTAAAGTGTTGGGTAATAGGGTGAGCTGTCAATATATTATAGAAAAATTAAACTTTTTGGTTCCTAGGCTTGCGTCTCAAGAAAATCAAATATTTTACATTAAAACACCGCGTACTAATATTTTTAGAAATTCGACACTGTCCAATATGTGTAAAAACTACAACAATAGTTTTGACATTTTTCTTTAATCTCCTGGTCAAATTAAGTGTTTTTATCTAAGAATCCATACTTAAATTGATTTGACTTAGCATAAATTATTTTTCGTCGACCTCTACAAAAAATGATATTTTACGTAATAATTTCCGGATAAAAAATCGACTATTTTGTCAGCAGACACTTTTCGTCCGCAAACACTTTTTGTCCGCAAACACTTTTCGTCCGCTGTGATCGCTATGATACGGCACGGTTTGAGAGCGGCGATTGGATCATTTTCGTAAATCCACGATTTAATAAAAACATAGTCGCCTGTGACAATAACTGTCATTTGCTGTTTTTAAATTATTTACTTACGAAATCCGCTAGATATTACTTGTAAATAAGACCGTGGTGTAAATATTAGTGTTCGTAATAGTCAAAAATGGATAGTGATAGCGATATGGATATCAGTAACACATTCATTACTTTCATAAAGGTGTGTAGAGGTCGACGAAAAAATGAAATATGTACCTTGGCGAAAAACTATCTAATGTCTCGCCTCCTTGCAGACTCGACTATAATATACAGTTTTTCGTTCTTCGTACATAAATAACTTTTTCAGTCGTATAATTTTTGTTTTTGTATTCTTTATTTTCGTGATTGTTATTTATATTACTTTTATGTACCTAATATATTATTTATATTATATATATATATATATATATATATATATATATATATATAAATATATATTTCTAATTTGTTAATGAAAAACTGTAAATTAGAATAAATAAATAAATGACAAGTAAATAGAGATCGGGTCGAAGTGTAACTTGCTCTGCTGTACTGTCGATACTTTAATAATAATAATATTAATTTTATTATCCCGTGAGACAATCAAAAGGTACATTGTACAGGATTGGTCATAAAAAAGTTTGAAAATAAAACTTAAGATATGTAGACAATTCATTAAAATTTTCATTTTATTATATTATTCAAACATTTTCTGATAAAAGGAAGAAGTGTGATTTTGAAGCTGTGAATATAACTAGAGTTTTTTAGTTCGAGGGGAAGCGAATTGAATAATCTGAGCCCTATTACATTAGGAAAATTATAAGCCAGTGCATTTTTACAAATGAATGGGGCACTGCATAGCTTTATAAACAGCCAGAAAGTGACAAAAAGGCACGTCTGGCTGGGCATAGTGGTGTGTTGGTTCCTATACTTATGTATGGTAGTGAATGTTGGGTTTGGCATAAGAAGCATGAAAATAGGATTAATGCTGCGGAGATGAGTAGTCTAAGAAGTATAGCAAAAGTGACTCGGTTGGATAAAGTGAAAAATGGTGAGATAAGAGAACGCTGTGGTGTAATAGAAGATATGGTTATAAAGATAGATAAAGGAATGCTTAGATGGTTTGGTCACGTAAAAAGGATGGATTAAGGAAGATTAACGAAACAAATTTATAATGCGAGTGTGAATGGACAAGTCGGTAGAGGTTAGGTTATCTCAATCAGATCAACATTGTTTTGAAGAAAGGCCAGGTCAAGAGTACCAACAACCGACGAGCATGCATGAGATCACTAATGAAAGAAGGTGAATCAAAAGATGTGTGTTGCTACCATAGTTGGTTGAGTGGGGCGGTATGTGAAAAGTACAAGAAAATCTCAGAGTCCTACTTGGAACATTTAAGTTAATATTTTTTAGAATATCTGGACAACAGACCATTCCATTCAGAAGTTTGAATACAAAAATAATATCCCCATAAATTCTTCTTTTTTCTAGAGTATCTAATTGCAAATGTTGTAATATATTTGTATATTCCTGATAACGGTGAGTTATATTGGCTTTATATGAACATACTCTTAAAAATGAATTTTGGACTTTTTTTAAAGTTTTACTATGTACTTCATAAAATGGGGACCATATTATTGATCCGTATTCGAGTTTTGACATGATTAACGAAGTATAAACTGATTTATTAGAATCAATAGAAAATTCTTGACAGTTGCGTAATACGAATCCCAACATTTTTGACGAATCAACTGATACAATGTTGATCTGTTCTGTAAAGTTCATTTGTTCATCGAAAATTACTCCCAAGTCATTGATAGAGGACACCTGTTGGAAAGGTTCATTGTTTATCATGTAGGAAGTGTTGATTTTTTTATTTCTTTTAAAGAAACTGATAGAACAGCATTTTTTAGTATTTAGATATAGTTGATTAGTGTTGCACCAATTACTGAGATTATTCAAATCATCTTGCAATAGTTGCTCATCTTTGGTGGAAGAGATTCTTTTATTTTAAAATTTTTAAAAAGGATTTTACAGCTTTTACTTCTTAAGACTCCTGCTATACATCTTATAATCTTTTTCTGGGCGACAAAAACATATTTGCATGAGGAGGATGCTCCACAGAAAGTAATGCATTACCGAAGACGGGATTCGACTTGGGCATAATACAGCATAATTAGCTGCTTCTGGTCTATAATGTGACGAAGGATTTTGAGAAGATAATTCATAGAGTTCAGTTTTGATATCATTATACTTTACCGTAGAGCACGAAGAAATTTCATCATCTTCAATTTTTAGCTTGAAACTGGGTACAAAATCTCTAAGGAGCATTAAGTTTTTTCCTCGTATATACATCAATTTTAATTGGAATTAAAAAAAATAAAATACCGTTGTGATACCTAAGTAGTCAGCAATTAATTCATTTGCATTTCAGTGTAATTCTATTTCCCTTTGACAATATAATCAAACAAAAGCTAAAAGTGCATTAATTTAACTGAAATTCTCTACATAACAATGAATGTAACACATGAAAATCTAAATAAAAATGTCACTCATAATCTGAATTTTCTCCAGCAGAATAAATTACATACATAAAGTCACGTCTTTTTCCATAGGAGTAGGCAGATACCACTTCCTTCCACTTGCTACGGTTCTTACACACATCTTTTGCTTCCTCTACTTTCACCACTGCTCTCATACATGCTCGTCGGTTGTTGGTACTCTTGACCTGGCCTTTCTTCTAAACAATGTTGATCTGATCGAGATATGTTCTCCGAGGTCTACCTCTACCGACTTGTCCATTCACACTCGCCATATAAATTTGTTTTGTAGATCTTCCTTTATCCATCCTTTTTACGTGTCCAAACCATCTAAGCATTCCTTTATCTATCTTTGTAACCACATCTTCTCTTTTACACCACAGCGTTCTCTTATCTCACTATTCTTTACTTTATTCAACCGAGTCACTGCGGCTATACTTCTCAGACTACTCATCTCCGCAGCATTAATCCTATTTTCATGCTTCTTCTGCCAAACCCATCATTCACTACCATACATAAGTGTAGGAACCAACACACCTCTATGCACCACCAGACGTTCCTTTTTTGACACTTTCTGGCTATTTATAAAGCTATGAAGTGCCACATTCATTTGTTTTCCTGCCAACACCCTTCGCTTAATGTCACTGTCATACTTTTCATCTCTAGTAAACTTTAAACCCAAGTACACAAATTCATTTACTTGTTCCACTATTTCTCCCTCAATCGAAACTCCACAGTTGTCATGCTTTCTTCTCTTTCAAAAACCATTACTTTCGTTTTGCTCACATTTATTTTCATCCCTTTGATTTTCAGTGCATCATGCATAACATTAATCATCGCCTGCAACTCCTATTCAGATCACGCTAATATGACTAGATCATCGGCGTAAAGAAGGCATTTGACGATCAAATCATTCATTTACGATATGATGATGATATGCTAGTATCTACTATAGCCTCTGAAAGGTTGTTATCAAGCAATTGGGGACACAGCTTAAAGCTCGCAAAACCATAGAACTGGAGTAAATTGAAGCCATGTCCCTAGCAAGAAATGGATAAGCTACCAATGTGCAGATTTAGGATATTTAATCGGAAAATTTTAAATTTGATCAAAAGCTTTAGGTACAGCTCTGTCCAACGGTCAACAGGTTCCCTCTTCCATCCTTCATTTTCTTTCTAAAAGTTTGCAAGTATAATCCTGCCAAATGCTAATACTTTTATTGCTTTGCTCCCAGTCTCATATAAAAACACGTATGTTTGAAAGACTGGTAAAAACTATTTTGTTGTTTGGTTTTTTAAAGTTAAAAAGCCAACAATTTTATCCTTCGTGAAAATAACTTATTAGAAAAATCAATATTTTTATTTACTGATTATCCTTTAACGGACCCTTAATTACAACTAATGATGAGATTAACGTAATTATAGAAAGTGGTGATCATTTTTATTATAGCCCTTTCATATTTTTCAATTTATTTAGTAATTATTCTGCGAGTTTGTTAACTATACGTTGCAGATTTTTCTTTAAAATTCAAATAGTTATTGAATATACTTGGACGAGTATAATAATTTTACTTTTGCACACTTTATTGGAAAATACTTGGTGTTAGTTCCATAAATGATTATAGTATATATGTAGGTATTAAGTAGTAGTATACAATAAATATTTTAAAATTTAATCTAAAAATAGAGATTTTTATTTCTCATCCTACAATTAAACAACAGAAACTTGGAAATACCTTTTGGTACCTAATTATAAAGTTCTTATGGTTCTTAGGTTTTTTGAATTTAAGACTAATAATTCTGACCACTATACCGATTGTCTCATTTAGGTTTATTTAAACAATTTGTCGTTTTTTGTTTAGTTTTGAATTTATGGTTTTTTTTTTATTTCAGGAAACAGAATGTCTTGGATTGGAAGCGAACATTCGATGGGCGGAAGCGTTCATTTTAATGTACTCGGTAACGGACAAATGCTCTTTCGACGAATGCCATCGTTTGAAATTTCTCATTAATTATAACAAGCGCCGACGACGATTGGGAAGTTCCGGAAAAGAAAGTTCCGGAGACGTACCAGTAGTGCTTGTGGGCAATAAGACGGATCAACTGGAAGACAGGATGATTTCTATGGAAGAAGGACAGAAAAGGAGTAAAGAAATTGGGTGTGTCTGTTTCCATGAAATATCTGTTAGAGAAAGTATTGAACAAGTAAGTAGATTAAAAATTATATTCCGTTCTTAGTTTTATTATAATGTTAAATCGTTTTAATTAAACGAGAAAAAAACGAGTGGACTGTAATTATTAAGGAAAAAATTAATAACGGTAAAAGAAAATAATCATTTTATGTGTAATAAGAAATTCCTCAGTTATAATAATAAGAATTGCTTGAAGTCCCGGTTTGTAGAGTTTGAACTAAAGACTTTGCTGTCAGCTGATTCCTGTTCATTGCTAACAGTTCTGTGTTTGTTTCCTGGTCTACTTTCCCAGTAATTTTTTGTTTTTCCCCAATCCAGTCTTTTACAGACACTCTTACTGTACGGTACCCCTAGCATTTGCCCTCGGTTTGGGGGAGTTTCCGAACCCCTTCTTGCAAGTGCGTCTCCTTTTTCATTATTTGCAATTCCCTGGTGTCCTGGAACCCATATCAGTTTGACGTGATTATGGTCTGCCAGCCGCTGTCAGCACTGACACAATCATATTTTGTTTCACAAGTTTTTTCTCTACGAGACAAGAGAGGAAGATGTTGGCAGGGAAACAAATGAATGGGGCCCTTTACAACTTTATGAGCGGCCAGAACGTGTCAAAAAAGGCTGTGAATAGAATAGTGCTGGTCCCTACACTTATATATGGTAGTAAATGTTGGGTTTGACAAAAAGTAGGATCAACGCTGCGGAGATGAGTAGTCTAAGAAGTAAACTTAAACCTCGATAACGTAAAAACCTCTATATGTTAATAAAGTTTTGTGTTCCCTTCCCCTCAAAGCCCAAAACCTCTTTATCTTAAAGTACAAAACCGAATAATTTGGGCATTGGACCTGAGTATGTTTAAGTTGTGTTTTGACGACCTCTATAACTTAAAGCATTTATCAGACATTCATTTTCAATAGATGTAGAAACAAAAGGTTCTGCTGAGAAATTTATTTTCATTGCGCTCACGTGTTGACCAGATAGCTAAAAGGGTCAACTGTACAATTTTTGTTTATGTTTGGATCATAAGTATCCAGTCGTTTTCCTAACAGTACACATTCTAAGTGAAATGAATTCGAAACTAAAATTAAAAACACCAACATACATACATATAGTCACGCCTTTTTCCCATAGGGGTAGGCAGAGACCACTTCCTCCCATTGCTTATGGTTCTTACACACATCTTTTGCTTCCTCTACTTTCATCAGTGCTCTCATGCTTGTCGGTTGTTGGTACTCTTGACCTGGCCTTTCTTCAAAACAATGTTGATTTGATCGAGATATGTTCTCCGAGGTTGACCTCTACCGACTTGTCCATTCACACTTGTTTCGTCAATCTTCCTTCATTCACCCTTTTTACGTGTCCAAACTATCTAAGCATTTCTTAATCTATCTTTGTAACCACATCTTCTTTTACACCACGGCATTCTCTTATCACTATCCTATCACTATTCTTTTACTTTATCCAACCGACTTACTCCGGCTATACTTCTTAGACTACTCATCTTCGCAGTATTAATCCTATTTTCATGCTTTTTCTGCCAAACCCAACATTCACTACCATACATAAGTGTAGGAAC
The DNA here is from genome assembly GCA_950111635.1 of Agelastica alni. Lineage (NCBI taxonomy): Eukaryota > Metazoa > Arthropoda > Insecta > Coleoptera > Chrysomelidae > Agelastica > Agelastica alni. Next base: position 26,809,379 of record OX467712.1, read on the forward strand.
CAACACACCTTTATGCACAGCCAGACGTGCCTTTTTTGACACTTTCTGGCTATTCATAAAGCTATGCAGCCCAGTTTGGAGTACATGAGAGTACACTATCAATAATACTGAAGAATGAAACTGAACTTATAAAGAAGCAACTAACGAAAGAAAGTCTTTTATGTAAAAAACGAAGAATTGCCGAATTCCCTAACTTGAAACATAGTTTAAACAGTGTCGAAGTCAAAATATCAGTGTTAGCGGATTGTTAGTAAAGGAAAAATCTGAACGTTTCGCTAAGTCATTGGAAATCCATAATTTTAAAGCAAGCAATGGGTGGTTGGAAAATTTCAATAAAAGACATAACCTGATCTTTAAAAAAAATTTGCGGTGAAAGTTCAAGCGTAAACAAAGAAGTTTGCCAGAAATGAAAATGCAGAATTTAGCGAATAGATACGACCCCAATGATTAAAAAATTAAAAATGTCATGGAGGAAAACACAGCAAGGAACGACTAACGATTTTACTCTACAAATTCTACGGGCAAAGAAAAACTAAAGCTGTTATTAATGATTGGAAAATCAAAAAAACCTCGTTGCTTTGCAGACTGCAGATTATTGCCCCTGGATTATGAAGCCAATAAAAAAACATGGATGACTGCAAAACTTTTTAAAATATGGCTCATTAAAATAAACAGACAAATGGCTACTAAAAAGAGAAAAATTATTCTCTTTATAGACAACTGCATAGCACATGATGACATACCTCCATTGCAGGAAATTAAAGTTTAATTTCTTTCATTAAACACAACATCACAACTTCAACCGCTCGATCAAGGGATAATAAAAATATTTGAAACATTTTACCGGAAAGAAATTAAAAAAAAAGAAGATAACTGATATGGAGCAAAGCACTGTTTCTTCTATCGATGTCTTACAAGCAATGAGGATAGTAGATAAATCTTGGCGAAATATAACATCACGTGCAACAAAAATTGCTTCAAAAACTGTGGTTTCCTTCACAGTTTCAAGAAAGTATAGAAGTTGTTAGAAATCAGTATTTCCAACTGTACAATTTCTCTTTGAGAAATTCATGGATTTTTAAAACTACTTAGTACGGCCCTGTCGTGGACAAAAAAATCATCTAAACACGTGCAGTTTTGTGATCTACCATGTTTTGATCACGCCCTCATCACGTGGAAATTAATATTCGGCTAGAAACAAAGGGTCCCGTGCAATTTAAAAATCAGCTAAAAAACACGTGCAGTTATTATTCCAGAACATTCCGAAATCGTCGCGCGCAATTTTAGCAACTATTTACACGGTCACGTGACCATACAGTGACCAATCAAAAACGCTGAATTTAATGCGAGAAGAAGCCACGTTCGAAACGTTTTCCGGCTTCTCGTCCTCTTTCGCATTTCAAATGTCAAGCAATGCAGAGCACCGCTTCGCTCCCTTGTTAGCATATCATCAGCCGAGGCATCACCGCTTTAAAACACCACGTGGTAAAATGCACATCAATATAATCAAGTAAAATACATCAAATTCAAAGCTAACAACCAGTGAAATTATTCCGAAGATACAGGAGTCTTTAAACTGTAAGCTCCATGGATTAAAGTAAATATATTCTCGATGACAAGTGTGTTGTTTCATTTACTGTGATTACAAAATTCACGGCGATAAAAGGCACTAAACTCTTTGGCCTATAGTAGTAAAAAACAGATCGAGCCAGCTTTACTGAGTTATCCAAGGATCTAACATCTACGCAGCGAAAGACGTCGTCGAAGAGCAACTAAGTCGACAGGCAACAGAGGTTCCGGTGGTGAAGCTGCCCACACCTCAGAGCATTTCTCTAGCTTACCACGCCCCGTCTTTTTCTCGTCGTTGGCGCCGGCGCGCAGAAGTCGAGGGCAATAATGTTCCTGAAGAATGAAATAACCACATGTCTAACTTAAAAATCACTTTTGAAGAGTTCGTCATGTGCGATGATGATGTAGCCACAGCGGGAACGTTCACAAACGAAGAAATAGAGAAAATAGTCGTTCAAGATCTTGAAATTGACGATGCAAGCGACCTTTTTTTGTTCTCTTATCTAAAAATTGCGCTCGGATGATAGAGATTTTCGTCAAATTATCTTGCAGAGAAAGACGCCAAATACTACTTGGAAGGGTTAAAGAGATAAGAGCATCGCTGGGGAAGTGTGTAGACTTACAAGAAGTAATTTAAAGAAATAATTCTTAACATAAGAATAAAATTACTGACGAGAAAATTAATGTCACTGTTCTAAAAGCGTGTAGTGTTGTGTATGACATTTTTAAACTATTTCGGTACGTGGCTCAAATAGCTTAGTTGGTAGAGCTCTTAACGCGTACCCAATAGATCTGGGTTCGGTTCCCAGTCTGAGCCGTCCGAATTATTTTTTCGTTTACCGAAAATTACTCACCGAGTAGGTTTCCCTTTTCCTTTATTCTTATATATAGTTAGTTTAAAAAAAATGTTATACAAAGCACCCCACGTTTTAAGAACAGTGACATTAATCTCGTCAGTAATTTTATTCTTATGTTAAAAATTATTTTTTATTTTTTAGTTTGATTAACTTTAAAAGCGTGTTTTTTAGTTTTTTTTTATTTTTCGCTTTTTAGTTCGTTTTTTTACTCACCCTCTTGCCATTCATCCCTCGGCATGTTTCTCACCAGTATATTGGATTGGGTGAATTATAATATGACATTGGAACTGCGCGCATGTGTAGTTCACGCACTAGTCCTATCTCTCTTACCCTCATGCAAAGGATTCCCGAAGAAATTTATGAATCCTGGTGAAACTAATCCGGATATTCGGATATTTTGATCAAATTATTGCATTGTCGTCGGTCTTTGACAAATGTTTAAATTAAATCAACAAACAAACAAACAAACATACACGTGAAACTAATATAAGCGTGTTAAAACGTCCTGTTTCTTTGTTGGGTCGAAAAATTTTTAGATCACCTCCGTATTAAAATAATTAAGTGGATAGTTATATGTGCACACGACCAGAAAATATTTTCTTCGTTAAACAACTTTAAAAATGGCGGGAAATATTCATAGAACGTATCAAGGACTACGTCAATGACATAGTCATTGTTGACACTAATTTGATTAACTTTGTCTGCCAACTTTTACAAAGCTTTCATTTGATGCATTTTTAAAAGAATTTAAAAAATCGAACATAATTTCTAATTTGCATCACATTAAACATTTAAAAATGTTTCAGCAATATTGCATACTTTTTTTATTTAGCATTTGTGTAAAAATGTTTTCAAAAGTAAGAGCGGAATGTGTTTATTGTTCGTGTAAACGATAAATATCTGTTTCCTGGTTGTTCGGTTGAAAAACAAATGGTTCTCTTTTAAAAATATATAGCTGGGAAAAGCTGTTAACATATTTAACAGGTTTTTTGTTCGGTAACGGAAGTGAAACACGAATCTTTTTTGTAATGAGAGAATATCTCGCTGCGAATTTTCCAAACAGCATTTGTTAAGTAAGTAGAAGAAGCCTAATTAGTCCTTTTTTGGGATTAAGAATATTTTATTTAACATGTTATTAAAATATTTAATTTCCTAAATATGATTAATTATTGTTTATAGTAGAGCGAGAAGAATCATTAGATGGTGTCAACATAACCTCACGTAGGACTGGGGAAGAGATAATATAGCGGTAAATTTTTTTACATCTTCTTCACGGTCTAAACGAGGGTAAAATTAACTCTTCAGAAAAACATAAAAAAACAATTTTTTTAGTGATTCATTTTTATTCTTCAATATAGTATTCTTTTAACTCCATACACTTGGTCCAACAACTTTCTAACTATTTCAAGCCGTCCGAATAATATGATTTGTCCAATATTGCAAAATAAGCTTCTATCTCGTCGATAGATTGCCCTCTCTTGACAATTTTTTTGCCTCGCAACAATTTTTTTAGGTTTGAAAATAAAAAATAGTCACAGCAGTCCGGCGGAATTCGTCGAATTTGGCCATCGGTGTTGTGCAGAAAACAACAAAGACGGCAACATTTATCGTGAAAATGGTTAAATTTTACTTTTTAATCCGTTCCATGTAAATAAAAACTCCCTCAATGAAAAATAGGTTAGCTTAAGACGTCCCTTAAAAATTTATACACTTTTTCGCGATCAATATTTGCGCTGTCTCTTTGATAGATAAAATTCCCGAAAATATACAAATACATCACGCCGCAGAGCGTATGATACCCGGAAATTGTTATGATATGAAAAACTAAAAAATTTAATATATTTTTAAGAGCAGATATTTTTTTAACATAGCAAATATTTGCGTTAAATTAAAATTTATTAAAAATTTATCAGTTGATTTAATATTTATTTGAAGGTTATCCTCTTTCCGAAGAGAGACGAACGGATGAGGGGACAAATCCTCTTCCCAGAGACTGAATACGTAATGTACACAGACGGCTCAAAAACCCCAGATGGAGTTGGGGCCGGTGTTTTCAGCAGGAAACCAAAGATTGAAATATCTACCAGTCTTGGCAGGTATGCTACAATCTTTCAGGCTGAAATATTCGCTATCGAATTGTGTGCAAGAGAGTTGACCAACAGACCTCTAGCAAACAAAAACATAAATATAATATCAGACAGCCAGGCTGCTTTAAAAGCACTGAGCTCCAACAAGATAAATTCTAAACTTGTATGGAATTGCATCGAATCCTTAGAGTAACTTGGTGCGAACAACAGGGTGACCCTACTGTGGGTACCTGGGCACCAAAGGGTGGAAGGAAACGAAAAAGCCGACACCCTTGCAAAACAGGGGGCCGAATCTGCGTTCACTGGACCAGAACCGGTTTTTGGAGTCACCACAAGTGCCACCAAAACAATTATTTCGGACTGGGTGGAGAGGAAAATACTCACGCACTGGTCCGACATACCAGGGCTAACCCACTAGAAGGCGTTTTTACCGTTACAACCCTCGAGAAACACAACTAAGCAGATCCTAGAATGGAGCAGAAATGATCTGCGTATTCTAACAGGACTGCTTACGGGACACTGTCGTCTAAGATACCACCTCAGAAAGATAGATCTGAACCAACAAACGGACTGTCGGTTCTGCTGCGTGGAAGACGAAACTGCTGAACATATACTATGTTCATGCCCCGGCCTGCGAAGAATAAGGTTCAACATATTTGGTTACACTAACCTAGAACCTACCGATTTTAAAAAAATCTTACCCTATACAACCATGAACTTCATAAGAAGGGCTGGATTGTGCGGTGAACTGTAGCCTCTAGGGGTGAGCCACAATATACCTACTAAGGGTCGCGGTGGAGGGGCGACCACTCCCCACTCACATGAAACCTAACCTATCCTAATTAGGTATTTATTAATAAATATATTTGTCAAAATTTATTATATGATAACATGATCAGTAGGTGTCATAAAATAAGGTTGTGTTCAGAGTTCATATTTGTTTAAAAAATAAAATAGATTTGTTATCTCAATGAAAGATAGTTTAGCTTGAAGTCCTTTAAAAATGTATACATTTTTTCGCGTTTAATATTTGCGTTGTCTCTTTGATAAATAAAATTCCCGAAAATATACAAATCCAACACGCCGCAGAGCGTATGTCTCACTCTTCTCCGATACCCGGAAATTGTTATGATATGAGTAATAAAAATATTGTTTATTTCAAACCTTTACTTCTTTGGGAATATTGTGTGACAAGTGTTAAGGAAATGATGCACAATTAGAATTACTGTTAACTACGTGTATTAATCGAAATTAAAGAAAAACTTGGCAAGAGAGGCGATGTGCGTCAGTGTTGAAGTTCGTCGATAGACCGTTGGAATTCGTTGAGAGACTGTCGAAGTTTGTTGCGAGGCTGGTGGAAACTGACTGACTGACTGAAGACGAATGAATTTGTGTGCCTCTCTCTGTTCTTTTTATCTACTTTTCCCCCACGTCGGTCAGTTTTATGACAGTCTGTCGATGATACATAACTTGGCGGAAAGGTCTTTTTAGAATCATACCGATTTACCTTCTTAGTGTGATTGTACTTGAGTAGCTGAAGGGGAAAGAAGATTCTGGTCATAAAAAGTAGGATCGTATACGTGCGTTATTGCAAAGGAGCAGAAGGGTCGTAAAGATTAGGGTCGTTAAGATTAGGGTCGTATACGTGCTTTTTTTGAAAAGGACACGACTTAAGATCAAAAAGGTTTTTAGTGAAATTCGTCGTTGGAATTTTAGGGAATTTAACAATGGGAAATTCACGTTTCATCCTCTGTGTATAAACTGTATGTATGGCCGCTACACTTCTGTCATTTTAACCATAAACTAAACTGACAGATATTATATTTTTGCGACTAAAATAAATAAGGATTTAATAAATACAATAATTGAATGTACACCACAACATCTCATTGATAAAGCAAAAGCTACAACTTTGGATTTATTACCTGAACAATATAAATTAAAATACCTGAGTGTTTCCGACAAATTTGTTAATTGAAACGAATCCAAAGGAGTTACATCTTGGTCTAAAGAAGTATTATTGAGTTATTTCGTGGAACAAGCTGAAAAATATGCACTGTATGTAAAAAATAAACCACCAATTTTTGTAATTTTAGTTATGAATTTTCTCAATCATTATTAATATCGTTTGATATTTTTTCGCTATAAGTCAGAAATTGCCTAGTTCTGGTTGGCTCCAGACATTAAAACTCCCATTTTTAATACAGATTATATGAAAAATATAGAGTGCGACGCAGGATAAAAACCGATTTCAGACGTCGGGTGATGCCAGCACCCTAGTCTGAAATCATCTTGTTTCATCCCTAGTCACACAATATACTATTATTTAATTCACATAAGACAAAAGCGAATATTTTAATATTCCGATACAGCACAATAATAGAAAAAGGAAAAAAATCTTGAAAGCATGAGTATTTGCCATATTATGACTACTTCCAAACTAGCTATAGTTCTTATGGGCGATAGAAATTATTGTTGTATCTTCTGATCTTTCTGTTTTTAAACGTTTTTTCTGTAGTAAAAATAAGTCTACACATCAGCTGTTAGAAAAAAAGAGTTTTTCAAATTAAAAGTGACGTTATTTCGGGTTTTTTTGTAGACGTGGAGAAAATCCTTTATGGAGAGGTTATAACACTGAAAGCTCAAGGTTAACTGTGAGACTCCCTTGACTCTTTCAGGGCTACTCACTAAAAATTCCACTCCTATGTAGGTCCGTCAGGCTGTTGCCTCCTGTGACACTTAAGCCTGTTGTATCTTGCCATGTTATTATATTTTTACAATCCGGCCCTGTTTGTTTATCGGCGTCTTAGCATCGGCCACAATAAGGGTGTATATTAATGAGCCCTTTGTCGGCTTCCTCCCCCGTCTAATAAACTCCAGCCGCGCCTAGAGACTTCCAGATGGTTCTATCGCTTTCGAGAAATGGTCTAGAATTATGATTGAGAAATATAAAAAGGACAGAGGTCGTAACAGAGGACAGTTTTTTAAAAGTGTTTATAAGTTATAAAACGTAAATAGTTGTAAAAGTTGTAATTAGTTGAATATCTTAGTGATTTATAAAAGTAAAATTTATTGTGTAAAAGTATTGTAATAAAAATTGTTTCGTTAATGTATCGAGAGTTTAAAATCACCGAACCCAAGAAAGGAGTAAATTTCGTAACAATATCATTGTACCCAATCCAGTACTTTCGTACCTTGTACCAGTTTATACAAATTCTGTACTGGGTGGGAGCAATATAGTTCTGGGTCGCCGGATGGCTGCCCAAAAATTGCCTGTCTTTTGCGGTCCTGTGACCCGCAGCTGCACATCATTTCTGGTTTATTTATGTTCTTTATTTTTTCACTAATAACGTTGTCTTAGTAGTGGTTTAACATGTATTTTTTCCACTTTTTCAAACTTTTATTTTAATTTATTGCTTGCCTGATGTATTTTTCTTTAATCTTCGGTATGTGGGATTGATGCCAAATTGACTAAGATACAGGATTTTCAATTCGTTGGGAATGTTATTAAGTTATTTGTGAAGGTTCAGTAATCGGGGTAGATTATCTGGTAGCTTCTCGAAACTGACGGATAAATAATTCTATTTTTGTTTCTATATAGATATAGAAATGGTTTTAAAGATATTAAAATATCTTTACGTTTATTCAGGAATTATTTTACTAAATAAATATTTTTTAAATTAACATATTACGTTCATACATTTTTAAACACGTCTTGGGAATCATAAACATCCAGCAATGAATTAAAAATTAAAATAATAAAACTGTTTTATTTTTACTTTTAAAATCAGCAACACATCGTTGCATAATTTACAGTCCAAGCTTATTAACACAATCTGCAATTACTTATTTAGATAAGCCGAAATATCTTATTAAGTTTTCTGGATATTGTTTATTATGCCATTCGGGTTTCGTTGTTTATTTTTACGATTTTCAATGCCTACTATTTTTGTTTAGAAAGCTGCTAATGTTTTGTAAACATTTTCCGATGTACGGGGTTATTCACTGTTAAATACTTACCCCTTATCATCTTTTTTATTGCCTATAAAAAAAATTCATAAAAGTTATGTAGTTAGAACTGAATTTGTTTACATGCATATAGTCAAGCCTTTTTCCGTAGGGGTAGGCAGAGATCACTTCCTTTCACTTGCTACATTTTTTATACACGTCTATTGCCTCAGCTACTTTCATCAGTGCTCTCATACATGTTCGTCGATTATTGGTACCAAACCTGGCCTTTCTTCAAAACAATTTTGATCTGATCGAGAAGCCAATTCACACTCACTTTATTAATTTATTTCGTGAATCTTTTTTTATCCATCCTCTCTACGTGTCCAAACTATCAAAGCATTCCTTTATCTATCTTTGTTACCAAAACTTCTTTCACACCACAGCGTCTCCTTATCACTCACTTTATTCATCAGAGTCACTCCAGCTATACTTCTCAGACTACTCATCTCCGCAGCATTGGTCTTACTTTATTGCTTCTTCTGCCCAACATTCACTACTATACATAAGTGTAGGTACTCCTATATGCACTACTATATCCAAAAAGGCCTTTTTTGATACGTTCTGGCTGCTTATATGCATTTATTTGTTTCGCAGCCAATATTCTTCGCTTAATGTCACAGTCATACTTTCCGTCCCTTGTAAACTTTAAACATACATACATATATGTAGTCACGCCTTTTTCCCGTAGGGGTAGGCAGAGACCACTTCCTTTCACTCGCTACGGTTCTTACACACATATTTTGCTTCCTCTACTTTCATCAGTGCTCTCATGCATACTCGTCGATTGTTGGTACTCTTGACCTGGCCTTTCTTCAAAACAATGTTGATGTTCTTAAGTTGGCAGCCTAAGGGAAACTTGTTTATTATTAATTTTACAAAAAAAAGTTATTCCTCATAAAAAACTGTGCATGGTGTAGAACCTAAAAGCAACTATCGAAATTTTTCAGTGATATACAAGGTTTGTCAAAAAATATGAATTTTACCAAACTGTTTATTTATAATTGTAAACTAATTTCTAATAAACAATAACCTCTTCAATAAAAATTTAACAAATTTTAGTTTTCTTAGCCTCTGAGTTGCATAATGATAAAATAACTGATACAAGACAGAATAATTTATTTAACAATTATTGACTTGAATAATATACTATTATTGAATAATCACGTAATAAGTTTATAACATTAATTTACAAAAAAAAAACAGTATTCAATACATTTTCCATATAACATTCACTAATTCTTTGACCTTAATGCATCATTAAAATACTGCAACACGGAAGTTAAAAAAAGAAAAGTTTGTTAAATTTGTCATGATTAAAGAGATAGCGATTTATTAGAAATAAGTATATAATATAAAAATGAATCGCTGAATGTGTTGCTAAGCGCAAATCTCGAGAGCAGCTGAACCGATTTCGCTAATTCTTTTTTTATAATATTCTTTAAAGTACGAGGATGGTTCTTACGGAGAGAAAACTTTAAAAAAATTGCCTGAAAAAATCTATAAACAACATTTTTTTAATATTCCCATACAAAAGATTCATAATACGTTCTTCAAGAACTTTCAAACGGCTGGACCGATTGGGATGAAGTTTTCAGAAGTTGTTTTATACATACCAGGGATGGTTTTGGTAAAAAAAGTTTTTGTGTTAGCACCCCTACCAAACGGGTGGAAATGGGATGAAATATATTAATACTATTAAAAATGGCTGAAGTGTCGAATTCATAGTCTTCGGAGACGATGAATTTGATAGTGACATTTCCAATAATGTTAGCACCCATACAAAGGGGGAGTTAGGGGATGGAATATAAAAACTATTAAAAACGCTAAAAATATTTGTATGTCCTTTAAAAACTCCCAAACAGCTGGACCGATTGGGATTAAATTTTTAGAAAATGTTTTATACATACCAGGAGAGGTTTTAGTGTTATTAGCACCCCTGCAATGGGGGGTTGGGAAAGGGATGGAATTTAAAAACTATCAAAAACGGCCGATATTGGTGACGAATTCATAGTCTTCGGGAACTCTAAGTTTGATAGTAACATTCTCAGTTATGTAAGCATCCATACTAAAGGGGTGGAAGAGGGATAAAATATAAAAACTATTTAAAACGCCGATATTAGTGTCAAATTCATTGTTTTGATGGTGGATGAGTTTGATGGTAACATTCCCTACAAAAAAGGTGGGAGGGGGAAGAAATATAAAAACCATCAAAAACAGCTGATATTAGTATCGAATTCAAAAGTTTTTGGGTGGCTAAATTTGATAGCAACATTCCTAATTTTGTAAGCCCCCTACGGAAGGGGTGGAAAGTAGATGGAATATAAAATATTTTAAAAACGACGATCTAAGTGTCGAATTTATAGTTTTCGGGGTCGCTGAGTTTGATAGTGATATTTCCAAAGCTATCGTTTGGGCAGAACGACGTCTGCCGGGTCCGCTAGTACTAAATAAATTTTCCCGGTAATAGTTTTTCAAATTTGTCACGATTTAGTTTTTACACAACGAACAAAAAATTGTAAAGTCCCACACTTTAAACAATCGATCCATCTTTATGATTTTTAGTTGGAGTACTATAAAAAAATGTATCAACGCCGACATCTAAAATTTTACCTATGGAAAAAATCAATACAGCAATTTAAAATATCTTAGATGATTTAAACATCAAAAGAACTCTTACATTATTATATATTTCTTTCACAGTGCAATACTAGGAAAATCGAATTATATAAAAGAAAATATATTGTGCGCATAAAAGATTAAGCTTTAAACCTTATTTTGTTATTGTGAGAGGATGTCAGTCCTTTTAATATTGCCTAGAGACATTTGCATAGAGTCATTTGAAATGTGGTGCTGGAGAAGAATGTTGCGCATTCCATGGACGGAGAGAAGAACAAACGTGTCAATTCCTAATGAACTCGGCATCACGGATCGACTATCTACCGTGTGCCGCAGACGAATCCTACAATATTTCGGTCACATCACACGCAGAAATGACAATAACCTAAAAAACTGTTAGTACAGGGCAAAGTAGAACGCCGAAGACTTACAAGTCAATCTCCGTTAAGCTGGCTGGACCAAATAAAGAACATCACAGGTCAGCCATTGCAAACGCATCTCCGCGAGGTCGAAGATCGCCACCTTTGCAAGTAGGCATAGGTTAGGTATAATGTGAGTGGGGCGTAGGTCGTTCTTCCACTGCGACCTTTAGTAGGTCTATTGTGGCTCACCCCTAGAGGTTACAGTTCACCGCACAATCCAGCCCTTATCACGAAGCTCATGGTTGAATGAGGTGAGATTTTCTTGTAAATGGTAGGTTCTACATTGGTATAACCAAATATGTTGAACCTTATTCTTTCCAGGCTGGGGCATGAACATAGTATATGTTCAGCAGTTTTGTCTTCTACGCAGCAAAACTGACAGTCCGTTTGTTGATTCAGACCTATCCTTCCGAGGTGGTATCTTAGTCGACAGTGTCTTGTAAGCAGTCCCGTTAGAATTCGCAGGTCATTCCTGCTCCATTATACGATCTGCTTAGTTGTGATTCTCGAGGGTTTAGGTAAGAACGCCTTCGAGTAACTCAACCCTGGTATATCGGACCAGTAGTAGTAACTCCAAAAACCGGTTCTGGTCCTGTGAACGCAGATTTAGCCCCCTGTTTTGCAAGGGTGACGGCTTTTTCGTTTACCTTCACCCCCTGGCGCCCGGGTACCCACAGCAGGTTTGCAAGTAGGCATAATGTCACGATGCTTCAGACATAAAGATAAGAAGAAAAAGTGGAAATGTACCACAAAAAAATAAAAAGATAATTTGTTGCCAAATAATGGTTTTTGTTGCCCAAACCGTTTTCTGAACGATTATTTTGAACTTTAATGATTGTGGGTATACAATCAGCTGTGTTTTTTTAAAATGGTCCAAATTTTTATGCTATAAATAGAAAATTTGGCATTTTAAAAACGTTTGTATTGTTTTTAAAAAAATGAAAGTTACTTATAAGACAAGACAAGTCAAATTAAAAACTTTTTTGTTGCAACTATAAATATGTAGCACTGTTTAAGTACTGCTGAAAATTCACAGCGTAATCTCTAGTTATCTTTACTTACAAAACTAGTAACTTTAGAACGAGGTAATCTATTACAGAAAACCCATTTTATAAATGAGGATACTCTCAAGTAACTGTTTTAATGAGCCTGATTTAGTAGTATGTTGACAAATTGATCGTTTCATCATTTAGACAAGCACATTATTAAACTAAAACAGTTATTCTTTTATTCTTTTTCAGACATCAGTATTCCCTATTGTTACATAAATAAACTCTACAGAAGGCAAACACAAGGAAAGTAACTGGTAAAAGAAACCAAAAGAGATTCAGCCTGTCCTCAACGGTAGTTGAAAAGGCGAATACTTTGGGAGTTTATTATTGTTAAGTCACCAACCGCGCTGGCGTACGTTGGCAGTATTAACCAGGATTATACTCTTCGTTGTTAGTATGTATAGTAGGATACCACAAATGTACAGAGTCACTCATGTTTTCAACGCAGATCTTTGTGGGTCCAAGTGAAAAGGAAATCGACGAGTCATAGGCGTGCGGCAATAATAATAATCGAATAAGTTTAATACGAAAAATATGTTACATATTATATCTTCCTATTATTAATGGTACCAAAAAGTATACGAGACAAAACAAATTTGAACGCATCGACCAAAAAGTAATTTATAAAAATCGAGGAAGCCGGCAGAATAATCGGTCTGCAAATTAACGAAAGTAAGACGAAACACATGATAGGAACCGCAAATGTCAGATCGAATAGGATTGGGCAAAACCTGACCATCGGGGAATACAACATCGAAGTGTGCCACGTCTTTTTCGTTCTCTAAAGAGTACTGTACCAGTGGTCTCTCTACTGGCAAATTATGCCCGAGCTCAGCCGTAGAGGGTAGAAGAAAAAAAAATATAAAAGTGAGCCGCGCCACCGACTTAGACGGTACAAGCCGGAAACCCCTAGGTCTAGTAGGCACTAGCAGAGCCACACGATAAACAACAAACAATTATGGTGAACTAGATAAATAAAACTATATTTACAATTCCTGCAATATATTAATTAATATTAATATTAATATTAATAATAATAATATTAATAATAATAATATATAATATATATATAATATAATTAATAATATTAATATTAAGTAAAAATGATGTTCTGATTTTTTACAACAAATTCTGTATTTCTGTAAAGTGGATTAAACGAATTCAATTCACTTTTCCTAAAATAATATTTAAATTAATTATAACAATCTTTCAGACAATAATAAAAACCTAATGATGTACAAAAGAGAATTAAAAACAACAAAAAAAAAATGTTCACAATATTTAAAATTTCAAAAATAAATTATATAGAATTCCTGATAGCAAAAGATTAACAAAAAAAAATACAAAATAAATGGACTTGCAACAAAAATAATAATTTGAAACCCTCACAATAACTACATAAAGTATATTCAGTAAATTCAGATTCAACTTGGAGCAGGTACAAATTTAATGAAAATAATTTGTTACTTTTAAACTATTGAAAACACTTAGATCAAGCACATAATAACTGATAAGTTGATGAAATTAAACGCAATACTATGTAACCAATTGAAAACTTCATTGAGACGCCACTGTTACATCGATGATCCAAGAAAAAGAAACACCAAGTAGTATTTTCCTTCAAAATAGCAATGTTGTAGGATATTTACAAATTAGTATGAATAAACGTTTTTACTTGGACACAAAGAACTATTGAGAATATTACTTTAATCAAAGTTCAGACTCGGCATATATTCCAATGCAATAAATAGTTTTCAACAGTGTACCATATTAATAAATTAAAACAAAACTTAATCGTGGTGTCAAAAATAAGTCACGTCGTTTAAATATACTAAAATAAATCACTTGTAACCTTTGGATACACGAATTCACGAATCCTGTGGCCTACTCCTGGCCGGTTTGAATTATGGAACTGCACCTGGTACTTAACAATGGCTTCCCTCCATCAAATCCCGCACGCGGTCATTTTAACTTGACCCCAATAACCAAAATATCCACCACAAAGGCACGTGTTAATATCAAATTGTTCAAAAAACTCTCACCTGACTTCCACCACTGACACCAAACGACTGATATCCACTTCTCACTCCCAGGCCGGATATCAGAAAATGACACGGGACACGCGTCAGCCAACCTTTGCAAATCTATGTCCCCAACTCATAGTCGCGCTCGTCCGTGTTGATAGCCGTGTTGATACACACAGAAAAGCAAACCAAACAATAATATAGCTGACAACACACGACAATCGAGGCCAAAAATCAAGGCGAAATCTAATACAAAGACTCCCACTCCAATTAACAAAAATGTCGCAGCCATTAATAATTAAATCCCATCTCTACTAGGTATGCAACACTATTTACAACGAACAAAATACGGTATGCAAAACTATTTACAAGCACCAGACTATCAGAGACACAATTAATAATGAAACGGTAGATGGAAAAAAATAGGCACGTGACAAGTGGTGCAGGAATTCATATATCTGGGCTCACTAGTAAATAGACAAAACAACGTGAAGTAAGAAGTTAGAAGAACACTAGTCTTAGCAAGTAAATGTCACTACGCCCTCAGGCAACACTTCACATCCAGGATACTTACCCGATCATCCAAGATAACTCTATACAAAACACTCATTATACCAGTTCTAAAATACGGTTCGGAGGCGTGGGTGATAAAAAAAAAGATGAAAAACTAATTGCCACCTTCCAAAGTTTACGAGAGACGGAAAGTATGACTGTGATATTAAGCAACGTGAGTTGGCAAGGAAACAAATGAATGAGGCGCATAATTTTATGAGCAGCCAGAAAATGTCAAAAAAGGCACGTCTTTGTTGGTTCCTACACTTATGTATGGTAGTGAATTTTGGGTTTGACAGAAAAAGCATGAAAGTAAGATTAATACTGCGGAGATAAGTCTGAGAAGTATAGGTCAACCGACGAGCCTGTATAAAAGCGTTGATAAAAGTAGAAGAAGTAAAAGACGTGTGCAAGAACCGTAGTAATTAGAAAGAAGTGGTCTCTGCACACCCTGACGAAAAAAAGGCGTGATTATATGTATCAATATTCCTTATCTGGTATACGTTTATTTTATTTTACATCAACCGTATCGAGTTGAATATTGTAAGTTAAGGATGAGTCTGGGAATTTATTTTTTATTTAATGACATTATTTATGAACTACAGATTAAAAAAATACATAATAATAACAAAAAATTTTAATGATCAAATGCTACTGCACCGTAATGAAAGTGTGAGAATAAATTTAAAAAAAATAGTAATAATTCAACAATTTAATAGTGTTGCAAAAAAAAATTCTACCCCACCCTAAATTTGAAGAAAAAAATTTAATATGAATATCTCTATATTTCAAAATAGAATTTTCCAATTATTTTTCGCAAGTATTTGGTTTGTATAGTTACAACAAAACTTTTCAAAATGATCAACTGAAGCACATCTGAAGTGTACCATCTCCCAATAATATTTATCGTAGACTTCATTAAAATTTACACCAAATCCGACCGTACAACTAAAGTTAAATTAATTGAAGAAGGAGGTGTGCGTCATGTCATTTAAAAGCAACTCCAGAAGATTTGTTGGGAATAATTTAATCGAGTTTCATCATTTTCGGAATACTTGTCATGCTCGTAAATTCTTTAACAAAGTCAATAAGGTTTGTTTCTTTCTAAGACTAAAACATGAAATCAAATTTTAATGGAAAACATTTTAAAACATTGTTTATTCTATGTCACGTTGGTAAGCGGCACTTAAAGCTTTGGCATCACGGAAAATAGATTAAAAAATTGTCCGATAATGTGCCGCCGGAAACCTACGAACCTTGGCTCACCATAACAAAGTCACTTTATTGTGGGTGCCAGGGCATAAAAGTATTCCTGGTAACGAAGAAGCGGACGAACTAGCTATGCGGGGCTCTGGAACACCATTTATTGGGCCAGAACCAATAATAGGGATACCCAATGCCAGCGTTAAAGCAGCGATTAATGGCTGGGTCCCCTCTCAGCATCGGCTGAAGTATTCAAAATATGTAAACATTGACAATTTAGTTGCTTTGGATTCCCAAAAATGTATGACCACTTCCGAGGTTAGATATCTAGTAACCCGTGACTGAAATATTTGCTACTAAAATGCAGTCGTTTGGCTCAAAACGAACATAAAAAATAATTTTGACAAAAACAGCGCCATTGACACAAATATATCAAGGATGGGTTGCAGGGACTCGGAAAAAGCGAGAAGGGATCTTGAAATTAGTGGTTCAGACCATTGCTCATAGATGGCGGTAATGTACAGCACATTTTCTCGTTACGTTTCATGATTATGAGATGGCGCTACGGAATTCCAGTCAGCAGAACAGTAGAATTGCAAGGTTGCCGGATCTTCTTGGGACCACGTTGCATTTATTTTGATGGTCATTATTTTAATAATGGAAGAGTGAAGTATATTGCAAATTTCAGATTCATTAAAAAATAAAAGAAATTCTGTTTTGTGATTATTTTTCCAATAATCGAAGATTATCATTTTGTTTGTTTTGTTCTATATTTCGCTAAATCATGATGGAGCGAAGACAGTATATAGAATCACTTTCGGATGAGTTATGAACAATATATTTTGATTCAAGTTTCCACTTACCTCAGAAAAGTACAGGATGAGCAAATTTCGATGTTTTTTATCTACAGGAGATACAAAAAAGTAACATTCTCTCTATTTTTTTTAAATAAATATACTGGCGGAAACAAAAATGTGCAATTGTCTTTTATTTTCTTTATAAAATCAAGCTCGATTTTTCGAATTGTAGACACATACGAATATCGTGATTGAGAATGATTTTTTCAATATTTGACTACTTTTTTTTGGAAAATTCGAAATTTCGAGTTATGGCCTGAAATTGTATTGTGTATTTGTATTGTATTGCTTTATACGCGTTCCACTACTGCACTACTAACAATATTAGAAATAAAATCCTTTCAGATTGTACCTACTGTTGGTCGTAGGATTATTTGATGCTCGTAATATTATCGGATTTCCAATGTTTTTATGAATTCGATAGAAATAAGCTAATTGTACCCACCATATTTCTATCTTTATGCAAAATTACCTACTGAATTTATTGCGATTCTGGAGATTTTATTTCGAATAGTTATATAACTAAATTTAAAAATTGAATATTTTTTAGATTCCGAAATATGAAAATATATACTTATACACTGAAATCATACGTAGGTACCTATTATTGTGGTTTTAGGTTTATATTTTTTTACTTCAATTGTTACCCACAGTGACCACAGTTTCAAAATATTCACTTCATCGGATTCTACACTTCTATAAAATTGTTGAATCTCTAACAAAACGAATGCAAAAAGTATTTATTTTGTTATTTTTTTTTGTTCATAACTTCAGGAAAAGATATGTTTCATATTTTACTTACCTTCTGCGTGTCTACCATGCGAGCCTTAAGTTCATTGACCTTTTATTGCGTTTTCTCGGTCTTCCTACGATTTTCGGCATATTCACTTCCTATTTAGTCTAAAGTAGAAAATTAATCGAATTATGCACTGGTTCACAATCACAATATCACAATCAACTGCAATAACTATATAAGCACACAGTACAAACAAAAATCTCGAAGAGTACCTGGTTACAAAAAATTAAATCGCCAAATTATAACATAATATCGCAATTCAAGAAGTAACAACTGACACAGCGGACAATCACTGAACAAAGAGCATGTGCAGATTGTGTCGCATCATGGGGCATGCGCATATTGTGTCGCATCATGGAGCATGCGCAAATTGTGTCGTACTGGATTGGTCGGAGTGATCGGTATGCTCTAGTAGTCTTAAGCCAGTGGAAGATCGACCTTTATTCATCTAATAACCAGATGAGACATATTTTTTAACAAATATCATTTATTTACAAACATGCCTGTGATAGCTTGCCTATCGAAAAGTGTTTATGGCTATTTTTAATTAATTTTTTTTCAGCACCTTTACTTTTTTAATAACCGAATGAATTTCATCTCAACTGGTAGTTTTTTACCCACAGAATAATAAGAATAATAATAAAAATGAAATGTTATTGCCAAAATTGGAGTGTTTTTTACATACGAGTGACAGAGACATCGTTTGTTCACAATCGACAGTAATTTTGAACCTTTTGACCATTAATCTAATTTCGATTATAATTTTTGTATTATTTCACATTATATTTAGGTATAAACTTACAGCTATGAAATAATCAAAAATAAATATTATATAATATGAAAATAATATATAATAATAAATAAAAAAGAATTAATTTAACAAATTTTTTTTTTATTTTAAAGCTATATTATAAAATGTTAGTATATTTAGTGAAAAAATTCGTAAATATAGAAAAATACGTTTTTTTTACGTTATTAAAAGCGTTTATTATAAAGCTACAAGGATAATAAAATACAGAAAAATTTAATTGTAAAATGTATCTTTGTATGTAAGAGAGCTTGCGCACAATACATTCAGTTAGCGTGCACCTGCTATGTTGTGTCCTGTTTTATCACACAAACCTCAGACGCTCTACTTTCTCTCTCACGCCTATTAAATGGCTCTGGCAAGGGCCGGATTTAGAGGTCTGGAGGCCTCGGGGTAACAAAGGAGTGGACCCAAATTATTTTCCAAATAAAATGAACCATTTTTTCAGTCGAGTTTTTCAATAAATAATTTATTGTGAAAGTTGTTTACTAGTCGGAATTTGAAAGATTTGTTTTCCAAAGTCTCTATTGTGGGGGCCCCTCTTTTGTGGAGGCCCCGGGGCTGTAGCCCCGGATGCCCTGCCCTAAATCCGGCCTTGGCTCTGGCATCAATGGAGATGTCGGAAGAAATTGTTGGAGAATCGTTTCAGGTGCGTAACCCTCCTCTTAAACTCATAATAGTAATTTCTAAAAATATTCTAAACATTAACCACAAGGTCTTTGATATAAAAGATTTTATTAACGTTGGAATGAACCAAAAAAATTGCCGTTAATGCCGAATTACAATTGAAAACAATTTTAACAGAAAAATAAATTTCCCAAAGAATAATTTAATATTTCCCAAAGAATAACATACAGCATACAGCT
Organism: Agelastica alni; assembly: GCA_950111635.1. NCBI lineage: Eukaryota > Metazoa > Arthropoda > Insecta > Coleoptera > Chrysomelidae > Agelastica > Agelastica alni. The sequence goes on from OX467712.1 coordinate 26,829,099, forward strand.
TTAAAAATAACAATATAATCAATGTTAATTTAACAATTTAATTCTTGACCTTTCTATTTCTAAACTGAGACACGCTTGACAAAAACGTACAATTTAAATTAAATTTTATCGAGCGCACACGATGAAAGACCTGCAGTGACGGTATAGCAATGTAAAAATACGAGGGCCGGTTCTAATGATTTTTTATTACAACCGTGAGGAAAACACAATGTAGTATTAAAGCAACAGTGTTCATATTTGGACAGTATATTGATGATTTTCTTGCTGTTACACAAGCTCTTCATTGCGAGAAAGTAGTGTGGGGATAGTGCGAGACAGTAAGGGATAGAGAAAAAGTGAAAGGAAAAGAGAGGCGCGGAGTGGAGAATACATGCTTCACTGCAGCTGTACCCACTAAACTTTATTGAAGATTTGTGCTACTTTGACTAAGTTTGATACTGACATTCATAATTTTGTTAGCACCCCTACGAAATTGGTAGAAAAGGGATGGAATACAAAAACTATCAAAAATGGCTGATATTAGTGTCGAATTCATAGTCTTCGGGGACGATGAATTTGATAGTGATATTCCCAATAATGTTTGAAAATCCTTGATGTGTAGAGTTAAACTGTGTAAGAGTATAAACGGTCAGAGACTTGTATTTTTTATCGGTACACCCAAGAAAACAGCCAAGTATAATCCATAAAAGTAATCCCTAAAGAAAGTTCCCCTAACGTTATCTATGTAGCAGTGGAAAAAGATCCTTTATCATTTCAACTAATAATCCGTTGGTCAATTTCTGTTGAAATGTGTGAACAAAAACTGATTCATGAAATCTACAACTTTTATTGATAGACTAAAATCGTCACTTGACGCGTGAAAACCCATATTTGATAGTTATTGAAACTATTTCACTAATTTGTAGAATTTCTACATTATAATAATTCACGTACGCCACAATCAAACCTCATTCAAAGTATCGAAGCTAAATTTGAGATCGAAGCTGGCAACATTTCAAATCGGAAATACCAAAATGTTTAAGTTACTAGTTATTTTGCGGTTTGACATCTGTTGATCCGACAAAACGAAAAATAGTATTAAATATAACATCAAATACATACAGATAACAGATTTATTTGTTACATGAAAACGTAGGTATATCAAAGATATTTGCGACATTGAAAAATTCACTCATGTGGTAAATGAAAGTTAACAGAGATTATGTACCAACATTTTTTTCTTTTATATATCATTACGAGTGTTGTTGTGATTATTAATAAAAGTGACGGTGTATTATTTTAGAATGAATGAAAATTTAATTTTTTAGTGGGTAACGTTGAACGAGCGTTCAATGAGTCCCACACCATTCAGCGCGGAAACGCACTCTTTTCAGAGCAGTCGAAGCGCTGAGTGTCTATAAAAGATTTTCCTCTTGTAAAACAAAAAATGAAAATTTATTGAAATAGAGTTTTTGGAAGTGTGTCTTAACACCATCAAGGATCAGAGAAAACTAACTGCTTGCAACTTTATTACTACAGTTTTCCTTTTTACATCGTGTAACATTTAATGTTTATGCAGTCAATACAATGCTTGAATTGTACCTGGTTTTTATGATTCGTAGTTCGAATACTTTAAACTATACTTCTCCGAAATAATAAAATAAAACCTTTTTCAAGCGTTAAATTGTGTTCACCAAATGTTACTCAAAAAGGAAAACTTATACTTTCAGAATAAAACAAACTTAAAACATTTAAAATGTAATATCTTAAAAGAGAATGATTTTTGTAGACGAACTCAATATTTCAACAAGTGTAAATATGTAAAAATAGATCGGAATTCACGGTTTGTCATAAATACATACAACAAAACTTATGTGTAAGTACCTATTATCTTTTCTTCGAACACATTAAGACAAAAATAAGTGAGTGGATTAATTTTTTTATTCAGTCAGTGACGTGACACTGCTCCATATGAAACGATCGTGAGGTGTTTCACTTTGGGACTCTCCAACTGGATCGATCATTTACAAACATGGTCCTATTTACCTTTAAGACCCGTATTAACATACTCCGTTTAGCGCTGTTTCGGTTAAACGCAGTTTTATTGGTATAGTGGGATTCCCCAAAAATTGCACGCAACATTGGGCTTCCTCGAAATAATGGAATTGGCGAAACCAATAGGTTTAGATAAGGTAAATACGCAAGATCTCGAAGCAATATTGCAACAAACAGCTAATAGTCTTTCTAATATTGAGCTTAAGCAATTGGCGAACCAAAAAGAACAAAAAATTTTGAACATGGCGATTCTAAATAAAGGCAAACAAAACTTTCAACAGCTGAGCGCGCCGGCAACGACGACGAAAAGCTAGCATTGGCGAGTCGAAGCGAAGAGCTATGGAAATGTGCTGAGGTGTGGGCAGCTTCACCGGAACCTCTATGGCCTCGACTCACTCTTGCTTTCGACTTCGTCTTCTGCAACGTAGATGTTAGATTCCTTCGATATTTGAGTCGAGCTGGTTCGATGGGTTTTTACCTTTGTAGGTTAAAGGTTTCGCTGTCTTTTATCGCCGTGAATCTTGTTATCACAGTAAATAAAACAACACACTTGTCATCGAGAATATATTGTGTAATTTAATACATGGAGCTTACAAGCCTCCTGTATCTTCAGAATAATTTCACTGGTTGTTAGCTTTTAATTTTATTTATTTTATCTGATTATATTGATGTGCATTTTACCACGTGGTGTTGAAAAAAGGTGCTCTTAGCGGCGAAAATTGTGTGCTTCGGCCGACGTTGTGCATTGCTTGACGGTCGAAATTGAAAGAAGAGAAGCGGTGCTCTGAACGCGGTAAATGTTCTTCTGTCGGCTGATGAAATGCGAAAGAGGGCGAGAGACCGGAAGCCCGGTAAAACATGGCTCCGTTTCTCGCGCTGAATTCAGAATTTTTATTGGTCAAAAAATTGTAACCGTCTTTTCTTTGCGCATGATCTTATAGCTGATTACTAATTTTCACGTGACCGTATAGCTGATTTCTAAAATTGCACACGACACTTTCGGAATATTCTGGGGATAATAATTGCACGTGTTTTTAGATGATTTCTTTGTCGGCGTCAGGGCCGTACTGAGTAGTTTTAAAGATCAAGTAATTTCTCAGAGAGGAATTGTACATTTGGAAGTACTAATTTTCAGCAACAGCATTTCTACAAAACAGTTTAGCCATTGTAATGGAAATTCAATTTATTGAAAGTGACACAGATTTTGATAGGAGTTCAATGGCAAGACGACGTGTGATGGATGCCTTTTCCACTCATCGACAACTTCTTACAGAGTGGAAAAAACGCAAATAATTAGATACCTCTTGATAAAAAGGCAAAAAATTGGAAAAGCACGAGAATATGGATGATCTCAAACCTAAATGGTGACTTGGAATTAAATTTATTTTTATAAATCTACTAGCATAACCCGTTTTACGTTGCTACATCCCATTATTTTATTTTATTTTTTCTAGGATGCCCAATCCATATTGAAATTTTATTTATTTAAAAAATATTTTTTTTTTGCCAGCTGATAAACAATATTTACAGTTTTTTCGGTAGGTGTAAACACGTAAAGATTTTTTGGTGTTTCAACTCTGGAGCAGGCAACATATTGTTACAACCCGGCCCTGTAATTTGTCGGCGACCGAAAATCGACCACAACTAGGGTGCATATTAATAACCGCTTTGTCGGCCGCCGCCTTAGTCTAGCAAAGTCTCGAACACCGCGTCGCGAATGTAGAAGAATTGTCCCGGACTCTCGTGAAACAGGAGGAATGGTCTGGAATTATGAATAGAAATATAAAAAGGACAGCGGTCGTGAAAAAAAGACAGTTTTAAAAAGTGTTTATAAGCTATGAAATTTAAATAGTTGTAATTAGTTGAATATCTAAATAATTTATAAAAGTAAAATTTATTGCGTAAAAGTATTGGAATAACAATTGTTTTGTTACTGTATCGAGAGTTTAAAATCACCGAACCCAAGAAAGAAGTAAATTTCGTAACCTAACCTAACCTAACAACTTGCAGAACCTGTTAAACAAAGAAGATTTACACGTGATTGAAGATTTTTGGTTTTTGTCCTTTTTTTGACCATTTGGGAATATACCCTTTGTCCATAAATTTTTGGAATTTGCTTTGTTGAAAGTGCTTTATATCGCGATTATAAAGTTTTTCACCAAAGAAAATGACATAATTGTGTGAAAAAACTCGTATGATGGTATAATACAATACCCCATGTTAAATTTAAATTCCTAACATTATGATTAACTGAATTCTACTATTACTCTATGTTGTATTTATTTGCATTCATACTTGTTATTTTATTTGTACATCCTGTATAATTTGTTGATATGAACATTGAGTTACTGTCAAAATTGATTGATTGAAAAAAAATAATAAATAAGATAGTCAGACAGACACATTCTGAAAAATAGTAGTTTAATTTTGTTCTTCGAAGCCGAATAATAATAAGAACAATTACAGGTAAACTTAAACACTCAAGATACTATTGGCACATTAAAAAGTACGATATTTCTGATTTTACTTTGCTATTAAAACATTTGAATTTTCAGGTATGGAATGTTTTTCGGGACGTTTGTCGATTTTGGAGGGTACACAGCAAAAATCCGATCAAACTTCGACGGAGCGGTAGTGAAAAAGATCCGGTGTCTCCAGATACGATAAAATTATTGTGCTCCGCAGCTGTCTCCCCGAGTAGTTTAATTCCTTACAGTTGTAGGCCGACAGGAACTATAGGTATGTTTATTTTTATATGCTGTCACGTGCCTATTTTTTCGCTTCTACAGTTCATTATAATTGTGTCAGTTAGTTTCGTATTCCTTAGTTACTCGGAAGTAGGGTTGCATACCGTACTTTGTTGCAACTTAAAAATTATATCATTCGTTGTAAATAGTGTTGCATACTTTGTAGGGGTAGGATTATTGTTTGGTTTGCATTTCTGTGTGGATGGGGCTGGATATCCACACGGACGAGTGCGATTCTGGGTTGACGTTTATTCCGTGTCATTTCTTGATTTCCGGCCTAGGAGTGTCAGTCGTTGGGTGAGATTCTTCGAAGTCGGGTGTTGGTGAGAGTTTTTGGGACGTTGTGATATTAGCACGTGTGCAGAACCTTTATGGGATTTCTTTCATATCTGGCTGTATTTGGGCCATCTTAATTGGATTTTGAAGAAAAACCATTTAATTTTTAACTTGACCATTTTGTCTTGCCTTTGTTGTGGATATATTGGATTTTTGGTGTCGAGTTAAAATAGCCGCTAGCGGGATTTATTTGAGGGAAGCCATTGTTAATTAGCAGGTGCCGTCTCATAATCAACCCGGCCACAAGAGTAGGCCACAGAAGTAGTGAAGTCGTATACCCAAAGGTTATAAGTGATTTATTTTTAAATATATAACGCCGTGTCTTATTTTGACACCACGATTAAGTTTTGTTTTAGTTTATTAATATAGTACATGTGAATTCGTATACCCAAAGGTTATCAGTGAATTATTTTTAAATATATAACGCCGTGACTCATTTTGACACCACGATTAAGTTTTGTTTTAGTTTGTTAATATAGTACATGTGAATTCGTATACCCAAAGGTTATCAGTGAATTATTTTTAAATATATAACGCCGTGACTCATTTTGACACCACGATTACGTTTTGTTTTAGTTTATTAATATAGTACATTGTTGGAAACTATTTGTTGCATTAGATAATATGCCAAAACTAAACTTGGATTAAAATAACCTTCTCAATAATTCTTTATGTCCAAGTAAAAATATATTTTCTTCCTACTTATTTGTAAATATCCTACAATCTTGATATTTTAAAGGACAACCATTGTAAAAATATTTTTAAATAAACTCGATTGTTTTGGCAGTGAAAATCTTTATGTAAATGGTTAAAACATGAGTTAGTTAGCAGCCTTATGTAAACGTTTGGTTTAGTGTTATTAATGAGTTGATTATATATATATATATATATATATATATATATATATATATATATATATATATATATATGTTTTACTTCTTTTGGTAACTTGGAAAAGTCTGTTACTCTTACTTCTGTTATGGTTATTTTATAAAGTTGTAAATTCTAAATTTTTGGTTTGTTTTAGCAAGAAAATTTACCATAGCTGTTAATTTTTGACTATATGTGTTATAATTTTATTATTGAACAGTGTACTTCGATTTATTGTGTGAGTAAAGTGTTCAATATATTTTAGCTATAATTTTATTTATTTGGTTCACCATAATCTTAGTTGTTTATCGTGTGGCTCTGCTAGTGCCTATAAGACCTAGGGGTTTCCGGCTTGAACCGTCTAAGTCGGTGGCGCGGCTAACTATTATATTTTTTTCTTCTACCCTCTACGGCTGAGCTCGGGCATAATTTGCCAGTAGAGAGACCGCTGGCAGAGTACTCTTTAGAGAACGAAAAGACGTGGCAAATTTTTGGCGCCCAAACTAGTGCATTTGGCAGTAATATCCCAGCTTTATTATAATTTTAAGCCCTACGCCTCTGTCAAAACGGAAGCAGTAGTCGGCCAAAGGAACCCTCCATTCCGGTTAACACTTATCTGAGACTATGCTCCTTTCTGATGTTTTTTATTTAAAGCTCAACAAGATAGCCTATAACAAGGGTGGCCAAGCTTCTTAATAGTCCGAGCCATTTTTCAAAATTTGAATTTTTTCGCGAGCCGCAATTAAATACTTATTTAAAAGGTATGCAAAAAATTTTGTTGCAGAAATTATATTTATTAAAAACAAATAAAAGTACAAAATATGTTTATTGAATTTACATATTTACATAATTCTTTAAAATTTGGTAAATAATTGGTGACAGCACTTCTCAGTAATTCGTTTAGATGCTGGTTAGTTAATACTGATCGGTGTATGGATTTCACGAATTTTAAAGTGGAATAAAATGATTTACATAAGTACGTTCTTCCGAATATTTAAATAATTCGACAAGTAGCCTTTTTAATTCAGGATACTTCGATTCTGGTACAAATTTCAAAAATTCAGTAACCAGCGTTAACTTTTAATTGTAGAGCTTGATCTTCTTGCATCTCTATTAATTCTAATTCTCCAGATGCTTTTCGGGTCATAATTATTTCAAATGGCGAAATAAAAACATTAAAATAGAAACCAAATCAAGAATTTACAAGGCAATAGTAAGACCAACTATGACATACACGGCAGAAACCTGGAAAGACGATCTTGGACAGAGAAAGAAGCGAGAATATAAGAAGGACATGCAAGGTAGAAAACATCAATGAGTGGGTTCTCGGCAGAAAGAGAGAGTGAAATGAGCACATCAGTAGAATGGACAACGAAAGAATAGTCAGAACAGCACGCGACAAATCACCAATGGGTCGCAAGAGTTTAGGACGCCCCCGAAAACGGTGGAGCGACAACTTAGCAGTGCAATAGGCAGAGGAACGATGAAAAGAAACAGGCAATCCGCCTAGATTAAAGAAGGAAGAAGAAGAAGAAAATGTTCTCGGTGAATTATGATACAAATTTTTTCCTCCAGAGCACAATGTCAACTGTCCGTTGCAATGAAATTTTACAAATTCAAAATCGGTCTGGAGTCGGTCGATTACGAAAGATTACGCCACTGTTTATGTTCGTTCGCGCAGTTTTCGATGAGTCATATCATTCTTAATTTAGTCGAAAATGAAATTTTTTTACAACGTTGTACTTTCATATTTGTTGTCAGTAATTTAAAAGACATTTTGAAACACATACGGGACGATAATAATTTTTTAAAATATAATAACACAAAAATTAAAAAGGAACTCGGGTACATTTATAGAGAGCCACAAATAATCCTTCAAAGAGCCGCATGTGGCTCGCGAGCCGCAGGTTGCCCACCCCCCTGGCCTATAACAACGTACATTGCAACAGAAGTAGCTTGGCGGACGAAGAAACACAAAATCTGCGCACATCGAAAATATTCGAATAACGATCCGATCGGCGACGACAAAATTTTCAGTAATCGTGAGTCTCAAGTACAATCGGAGAAAGAAGTTTTTTTTTTTTTAATGAAAATGGTCGCAAAAAGGGTAGACCTATCGTGTGGGCCGCGGACGGCCCGCACTGCGACTATTAGAAGGGGAAGGGATTATAGAAAGGAAATGATTGTGGACACGCTTTTTGAAAAGTTGCAGGTCATAGTTCTCTGGAAAAACTGATTTTGGAAGCTTATTCCATTCCGTAGCAGACCTGTAAAAGAAGGATTCTTGATGAAGATTGGCCCTTGTAGTGTCAATCTTGAGAGTAAATGGGTGAGACTGATCAGCGTGCCAAGTTCTTCGGCCGAATGTGGCTAATGGTGGTACAAGAGTTTGTATTTCTCTGGAGCATCTGCCATGGAAATATCTGTAGAGTAATGACTGGTCTGCAACTCTTCTTCTATGTTCTAGAGGGTGAAGGGTATCTGTGAGAGTTGAGCTGTTTATCAAGCGAATGGCTCTTTTCTGAATGGAATCTAGAAGGCAAAGAGAATGCCTTGGTGCTGAACCCCAAATGTGCGAGCAATACTCCGGTAGAGGTCGGATTTGAGCCTTGTACGTCGTCAACAGTTGATCAGGAGTAAAAAACTTTCTGGCTTTCCACAGAAAACCTAGCCTCTGGCTTGCTGACTTTGCGATGTTTGCAACATGGTCATGCCAAGACATATTATTAGACACCGTAACTCCCAAAATCGAGATGGAGGGACTTGGTTCAAGGGTATTTCCGGACATTTTGATGGGATGATTTGAAGAATTCACTTTCTTGGAAAACGTGGCGCTTTGTGTTTTTTGGGCGTTGAACTGAACAAGATTTTTGGTTCCCCACTCGACGATTGCTTTAAGATCTCTATTGATGGAATCAACCTGTTCCTGTCTGAGTCTATTTGTATCATGATCGATAGGATGTGAAAGTTGAGACAAGTGTGCCATCGTCTGCGAAACTGTAAATGGGGTTCGTGGTGGTTTTCAAGAGGTTGTTGATGTGTAAAAGAAATAAGGTGGGGGACAGGATGGAATCCTGGGGGAACCCGGCATTAGTTTTAAACGCATCAGAAGAAATACCGTCAACTGCCACATGTAAGGAGCGATCTTGCATGAAGCTCAAGAGCCATTGGCGCAGTTTGGTTAGGAGACCATAGGCAGATAATTTACTTAACAATGCCTGGTGCCGAACGCGTTCAAAGGCTTTACGTTTACGAAGTTTACGAATGTGAAGTATGTTCAGCCGAATATTTGTTATTTTAGAGGCTAGTCGCCCGCCAAGCTACTTCTGTTGCACTGTAACTTTAATTGCGGAAATAGTTCGTTACACTACCAACACTGTAGGTTTGCAGCTAAAATGAAATTAAGCTTGGATTATGATTCTTACTCCTTTTCATTTTCTCAGGATTTACTTTTCGATTAGGTTTATTGCCATGTTTATGTAAAAATGTGTACTAGGTTTCAGCGCACAGTTAGAAAAATCGCCCCCCCCCCAAATACTTTTAGGAGCAGCACAATAATGTTATGGATTATAAAATAAACTCACTTAATCGTTTTTATTTTAGGTAGGCGATGGACCGAAGAAGAACTAGAGGAAGAAACCGAATTTAAAAAGAAAAACGGCTCAACTTCGAGTTCACTGGATGCTGTACCGTTCCGAGAAAGAGCATCTACGGATGGTCATATCCAACAAAAACCATGGAGATGGAGGTACCCACCTCCGAGTAGCTCAACAGAACCTAACGGCTTCACTACCAGAGCCAGTAGACGAATGAGCATCTCCATGAAAGGGAACAATGCTAGTTATTAAGCGTATTCTTTAGGTGTACGTGCATAAAAAATTTAAAAAAAACTCAACGAAATATGACAATTATTATTAAACAGAAGTCAGACAAACCAAAAATAACTTCATTTTAATATTTAAGATTTTTTACGTACACCTATCTTTTGTGATTTTTTAATTATAAGTTTACGATTTTGATATACTTTGTTTTTTTTATAAAATTATTGTTGCAGTTAAAAATAAAAAAAATTAATAATCTTATTTACTGAAATTAATTGTGAGTTTGAAATTGTAGATCTAAATTCAACAATGAAGAAAACGCAGTTGAGTTCCTTTATGTAATACGATCTTACAACAAACCGTGCATAATTTTCTTCTTATTCTTTTTGTTCTTCCTTTTTTAATGTAAGCAAATTACTTGTTTTTCTTCGTATCCTCTGCCGGTAAATTGTTAGAGAGGTTGTAGCTCGATCTCTTGCGGGGTCTTCCAACGCTTCGGCGCCCTAAGGGCGACTTGTCTCTAGTTATTTTGACCATTCTGTCGTGATTCATCCGATCTATGTGTTCGTTTCACTCTCTCTTTCTTTCCAGTATCCATTTATTTACATTGTCTATTTTACATATTCTAATGTCCTTGCTTCCCTCTCTGTCAAAAAATGCTTTTCCAACAATCCTGTCTAGCCTAGGTATTAAAATTTCATCTCCTGTTGTATAATATTATCATCCACAACTAGTTTGCATCTGATATGTGTTTTTGAGGGGGTCATGCATTTCGTTTTTGCTGCAGATATCTTCATTTTTAGACATTTTGCCGTTGTGCTGAATTTGAATCTCTGTAGGTCATCTTCGTTTTCTGCAATCAGAACAGCATCATCGGCATAGCATAGGATTCTGACGTTTTTGCTCCCCATTTTATACACTTTTAGGCTACGAGTGCTTTTTATTGTTTCGTCCATAACAATGTTAAACCATAAGGGGTTGAGAGAATCTCTCCACTTTTTACATTTACATTAATTTTGGCTTGTATTTTGTTTCTCTGGTAAATACTTTCGATGGTTTTTATGTTGTTTGATGGAATTTGTTGTATAGAAGGTTTACCGCGTCCTCCAGTTGTATCCGTTCAAACGCCTTTTTCAGGTCTATAAAACACATGAAGGCTGGTTTGTTATACTCGATGGATTTTTCAGTTATTTGAGCAGGACAAATACCGCATCTGTACAAGATCTTCCTGATCTGAATCCTTGTTGTTCATTGCCCAATGTGGTAAGTTCATTTATTTTATTCGTTATAATCTTTGTTACTAGCTTTAAGGTTGTATTTAGAATGTTTATGCCTCGGTAATTTGCGGGTATCTTTTAATTTTAAACAATTGAAAATATATATTGCCGACAATATTGTCTGCAACAGTATGGATCATAAATTTGTTCCGTAAAGGGGCTACACAATTGGGTAAAAATAGCTGATGAAATGCCTTAATTCAATAGGCGTGAAACTTTAATAACATAAGTCTAGAAGTAGGTCTTATTTTAGGCTTATTATAAAGCCTTAAATCAAAAGGCTTCAATCAATGCGTATTACCAGTAATGACCTACGGTGCCGAAACGCTTACACTGACAAGGAACACCGTACATAAATTGGAGGTTGCTTAGAGAATGGAGAGAGCTGTGCTTGGAATTCGAACCCAAGGTACAAAAGAAGCACGATGGAGCGACGATATAAAAAGAGTAGACGGACACTGGATTAGAACGGCTCAAGATAGAGCCCAGTGGGGCAGTTTAATGGAGGCCTATGTTTAGCAGTGGACCCAACACTAGGCTGGGAAATGATGATGATGATGATGAAAAGTAGGTCTTGATAATAACTTTTCAAAATGTCAAAGAGTGGCTTCGCATTTCTTTTAAACAAACATAAGAAAAGCAATACCTGTTACCACAAGATTAGCGATAACTCTACGGTTTTTAGGGACTGGAGATTCATATAAAAGTCATTATTAATAAAGTCAATAATCGTCTCATTATTATTAGACAAAGTATTTTATTATAATATGATCTCGAAATTTTCAAACCAATCACAAACATCAAAACAGAGTATTTTCGCTCGCCAAGCGATCGTCTGGCAAATTGCCTGCCACATATAAAAATGCATTGGTGATAACAAACATATGTGGCTGTATGGCTAGGACTTACTAAAAATATCCCATATTGCATAGTATGACGGCTGTTCTTACTGGCAATTTTACCATCCACTCTGTTGCAGCCACATATTGCAATAAAAATATTGCCCGTTTGGAATCATCTTAAGCCCAGCTCGCCAATATCCAAATAAACCAAAAAATGGATAGCAAATAATTGCTATTAGCGGAATATGCATGTTCGTGCGCGGCTTTAGCCGTGATTTAAATAAATAATTGGACTTTAAATGGCATTCTTAAAAAGACAACACCATCTATCGAGTGTTAACTAAATTAAATCACCATTGCATGAGGATTTCGCTATGATTTTTTTAACGAACCTCAATGCTACTATACAATTCTGTATTTGGCTTTTAGATGCCACATGTAGTAAAGAATACACGTTTTCTAGTAACGCTAAGTTCCATTTCATTTCATACAAATACATTCACTCGATAGACGGAACCTTGTAGATAATATAAAGCTGTTTCGAGAACAGCGATAACCTCTAATTTTCACTTTACAATTTGCTGACTATTACAAAACTGCTTATCATCATTTATTCGTTTGTGGTAGGATCTGGTTATCGTGTGTCGTCCGGTTTGGTAGTATATCTGACAAGATTTAATCAATTTATAAAATTAGTTTGTAATCAGTTGATGTCAGACCGCACTTAAAGTAAACTAAGAAGATGTCAAATACCTTAGAACAACTTAAGGCCGTTACGACAGTGGTTGCGGATACGGGAGATTTTGAGTGTGAGTTTCTATCATTTTTTTTTTATTTGCTTCAGTGTATTTAACAAATTAGAAGATTATTAACATTAGCCTGAATTGAAGTTAACAGGCTGTGATTATCTATAAGGTTATATATCTGTCAGAAAGACATTTTGGTACAATTACTGACCACCAAAACTCTGAAGGATGTTTTAAATTTTGTTACCTTTATCACATACATATTTAATAGTTACCGAATGTATTATTGGTCGCTTTTTATAAGAAATGTAATAGGTTACCAAGTTGTAAGTGTAACCTCGAAAAATTATCGCACAAATTTGAATATTCTAAAAAACATTAACATTTTTAAATGTTTTTTTTTTTATCAAATTGGTTTGTTTTACAGCGGTTTTACGAAAATAAAAAGAAATTACGAAAAATATGACTCGGTCATGATCCAGTCATCATGACTCATCATGTTAAGATTTTTTTAAAACTTCATAAACAAATTAAAAAAAAATTATCATAACTGTTTTTCTTTACTGTAAAAAATGATTTATTTAATTGATCTTTCGAGTTAAATTTAAAGAATAATTATTATTATGATTTTTTTAAATGATTTTTGGGCGGGTTTTTTTATACTAAAATTGGAACGATACAAATATTAGCAAGGCCCTCGCGCGAGGGTGACATATGTTAACATTAAAATATATCGCACTTTTATTAGTGGTTTTATTAAAAAATAGAAGGGAACGATTTACGATTTTGCGTGTCATCTTGCGCAGAGGCTATGCTAATCTTAATATTATTGTTATAAAACTCGTTTGCAATCCATCTTAAAAAAATAGAAATTCCTAGACAGCGCCACATTTAAAATGATAAGCAGTAACCCAAAAAATGTAGTGTCGAGAAACAAGAGATACTCACAACCCTTGGTTAACGTAAAACACATATGACCTATTTAAAGCAAGCTATTTTTTCTAAAAAAAAAACAGTCGTTGATAGTACTCTCTCGAAAGAAGTTGATACATACATATAGTCACGCCTTTTTCCCGTAGGGGTAGGCAGAGACCACTTCCTTCCACTTGCTACGGTTCTTACACACATCTTTTGCTTCCTCTACTTTCATCAGTGCTCTCATATATGCTCGTCGGTTGTTGGTACTCTTGACCTGGCCTTTTTTCAAAACAATGTTGATCCGATCGAGATATGTTCGCCAAAGTCTACTTCTACCGACTACCGATTTGTTTCGTCAATCTTCCTTCATCCATCTACGAGTTCAAACCATCTAAGCATTCCTTTATCTATCTTTGTCACCACATCTTCTTATACACTACAGCGTTCTCTTATCTCACTATTCTTTACTTATCCAAGCGAGTCACTCCGGCTTTCTCAGACTACTCATCTCCGCAGTATTAATCCTATTTTCATGCTTCTTCTGCCAAACCCAACATTCACTACCATACATAAGTGTAGGAACCAACACACCTCTATGCTCTTCGCTCAATGTCACTGTCATACTTTTCATCTCTCGTAAACTTAAAACCCAAGTACACAAATTCATTTACTTGTTCCACTTTTTCTCCCTTAAACAGAACTTCACAGTTTGTCATGCTTTCTTCTCTCATTCTGCTCACATTTATTTTTATCCTTTGGTTTTCAGGGCATCATGTATAACATTAAACATCGCCTGCAACTTCTTTTGACTTGATTATCGGCGTAAAGAAATCAAATCTTTTAAACAATCGTCTATGTATAAGTTAAAAAGCCATGGCGACGCCACACATCCCTGTCTCACACCTTTTTCGATGTTAAACCAGTCCGTGCAAGCTCTGTTTATCCTGATACAAGCAGTAGAATCCTCATAAAGTGATTTAAGTGCTCGTATTAAACTACCGCTCACCCCATACATAGACAATGTCGACCACAATTCACTCCTCACCACTCCGTCATAGGCCTTTTCCAAGTCTATAAAGCGCAATAGACCTTCTGACTTCTAGCCAAGAATTTTTCGACTATATCTCGTAATGAAAAGACCTGATCCATACATCTCCTTCCTCTTCTAAATCCTGCTTGCACATCCCATATCATCTTCTCAGTTTCATTCGTTACTCTTTTAATCAATATCTTTGCATACAGTTTGCCGACTATGCTGATTAAACTAATACCTCGGTAGTTCTTACAGTCCTGCTGCGAACCTTTTCACTTGTATAGCGGCACGGTAACGGCCTTGCATCGGTTGTCTGGTACGCTACCACTCCTCCAACAAAGATTAAAACGGCAGTACAGCAGACTAGTTACCACGCTTTGTCTAGCCTTCAGCATTTCAAATTTTATTCTGTCGTACCCAGCAGCTTTACCCAATTTCGTACTGTTCAACGCTTCCACAATTTCTGTCGTACTAATTTCACTTTCACTCATGTCTCCGAATGAGGCCTGTACTTGTGTATCCTCTTTCTTAAATAAACTTTCGAAGTATCCGTTCCATCTCTTTTCTCTTCCTCACATTTTACCATACTTCCATCTTGGTTTCTGATTTTTTCCAGTCGCGAGGTAGTATTTTTACCTCTGGCTGTTCTTATGGACGTCCAGAAGAGTTTAATATTGTTTTGGAAATCGTCAGATAACCTTCTACAAATTCATCTATATCTTTATTGAGGATGTCTCTTTATCGAAGGTGAACATTTTTAAGTTGTCTCGAAACTTAAAAGAAAAGTACTACCTACATTCTTTTAGTCTCAATATAAAAAAACACTATTGTTTAAAAATTAGAGTATAGTATTCTCGCAATCTCGATCAGTTGATTCTCGTTAGTGTTAATAAGTGTTATAATACTTATTAATTTGAAAAAAAAAAATAACACGTATCAAAAAAAAATTTATGCCACCCCAAAAATCATAAATTATAAGTATTAGCTTTTAACAACAAAAATACAACACATTTAATAAAGGTTAACATTAAAAGTTCACGAAAAACATTTTAAAAGTAGTTTATGTGTACTTTCAAGCTAAAAGAAACAATTCAAGTAATCTATTTTAAATTTTTTTTTTGTGCCTTACTAATTAATTCGCTGGGAAATGGACCAAGTTGAATAATTTTTTTTTTAAAAATGTTAATTTTTCGACATTTTTCTTTAAAAATGTGGTGGACCACTTCCAATTAATTACCTAAAACCGTTTCATCACTTTTAAATTTTTATTAGTTGATCGTTGACCGTGTTTTTATTTTAATATTCCTCAATATTTCACCTTTTGAATATTTATTTAAATTAAAATAATTTACGTACCTTGAAATGAGTACCTAAACTTATTTCTATTGATTTTTGTTATAAAATCAATTATTTGCCTTTTTATATTCTTTTTGATTTTGTAACTTTGGCTGAGAATAATTTTTAAAAAGTTTTAAGTTACTTTAATGTCATATTATATCAGGCAGTTTTAAATTACTTAGGCTGCACGTTCATTTAAATTAAATTTAAAAGCAATAAAGGCCAAGCAACCGAGCATTATAGCTTGACACAAATCATAGCAGGATCGGACCAATGTAATTATGTTTGGAAATACTTGCTGATAGTGGGTGCAAACTTGGATACTCCATTTTTCAATTCGTTTTTTTGTAATTACCGAATTTTTTGGAAAAAAGCCATTTTTCGCGTTTTTTGCGTATACCATTGAACTTATTTATCCGAACGTAATACTGTCAACTAATGATTTTTAGAGAATGAAAAGACGAATAAAATGCGACCTCGAACGTCCCGATCCGATTAATAGATTCCGAGAAAATCCAAAAGAATTAAAAAAAGTGACGATTTTTCAAAAATACTAACTTTGGTAATTTTTAATATGTAGCGCTGTTCTTTTGGATTCGAATAGGTATTAACATGTTCTTTGATAGTGCAAAACCTGGACTATGTCCGATGAATACTTTCGGAGTTATAGCGATTTGAAATTTTTAACCCCTTTTTGCGCGGAGGGCTGTATACTCCTGTGGTTATCCGATTCTACCGTTCTTTGAAAATTTGGAAAATGTAGATGAAAAACTTGAACGCCTCATCTCGTTTTTTTGAAAAATATGATTGCTAACGGTCGAAAAATCGACGAGAACTTGTGCGATTTCACAAAAAACCAAACTTAATTATTCCAAAAAATGTTAGTCAGTTAATATTTAATATTATTAATTTCTTTATTGTCCCAAAAAACCTCCAGTGTTCGTAATAGGGTACACACTAAAAAATAAATATTAATTGAAATTATAAACCTGAAAAAAAAAAGAGTTAGATTTATTTAATAATTCGGTAATATAAACTATACCATTTTCCAAATTTGATGTACAAAAAGTAATGCTTTAAGCGGTTAAAAAAATTATAGTGCAAATAAATAAAAGTTAACAAATGACAAGTTTGATGAGATTTTTTAATTGCATAATGTTAAAGATTAAACACTAAAATTATTATTTAATATTTTAATTTTTAAACAAATATTTGCCGATAATGAAAATAATGTTATTCAAGTTTAACTAAAAAATATAAAGTTTTTTACAGTAAGCCAAAAAAAAAAAAAAAAATTTACGGGTTGCACTCTGGGAGTGCCGGCAGAAGTGAAAACTTAAGTATTAACGTTGTGCGCCCTGCGCCGCCTAAACGAAACAGCCGGCGCAGGCATACATTTTCGCGGTGCCGTAGAAAGAGAGGGGGATACTCCCTCTCCTACGCCACGCCAGCTGTCTACTCTCCATCCGTCTTACGAATTTTCGATCAGGTCACGTGTCCTGACGCGAGTTTAACATTTTTTACCCATTACAAAAAAAGTGTACAACGCCGCTAAAGAAGTTTTCACTTCAAAAAATATTATTTTTAATCTGAAAAATATTGTCTCCAGATTTCCATAGTTTATGAATAATGCATTATTTTTATTAACGCTTTATTATAAATCATAAATTAAACATCAGTACCAGATTTGAATGTTTTCGATTTCTTTCTTCCGCTTTTTGCTTGATCTTCTTTCAATATGGCGCTTTTCTTCCTACCTCGACTTTTTCGTTTTCGGCTACCTCGTTTTCGGTTTTGTCGCTTTTGGCTACGTCGTCTACGGCTTCTGCTTTTATTTTTTCTTCGTCTTCGAGCCTCCGTTAACGGCAAACCAAAACCTAATTTAAACCTTCCCCCGTTCTCTTTGATCAAACCAGCTTTCAGTCCAGTTTTTAATGCTTTTTTAAGACAAATTGATGCATTTTTTAACGGCTTCTTGCACTGATAAATTATTTTATCTAAAATTTTGTCGGGGGGAGAACCATTAGAGTCATTAAGACACGCTATGGTGTCCATAACATCTGCTAAAAACGACACGAACCCCAGCCAACACGAGGTTGGTCTAAGATTTTTTATGTGTACCATTTTTCAGGTCCGCCATTGTTGGTTAATTTTTTCAACTCTCATTAAAAAACAGTCCACTAAATTTGCATCTCGTCCATATTTATAAATCTCTCGTGTAAACTGCAGCACTTAACAAAGCATGTTCTACAGTCTTTCACACTCGTGCATAATAAATGAATTTATTATTTAAAAATATTCTTATCTTAATGGTCTGATTCAAGTTAGCTTATCTTAATTGTATATTATATAACTGAGTATGTAAGTGGGGCTTATCTGAAGGGTAAAAGTACTTTTTAATTTTAAAGAAATTTTCGAATTTATATTCATTGTGTTTATAAAATATACGAGGTCTGACAATAAAGTAATAGTACCTACTGGTACGATAAAGCTACTTTATTTTCAAACGAGTAGATACTATCTAACTATGCTCCTCTTCAATATACCTACGCTTCCTGCTTTCTAGACTTCGAATCAAACAAGAACAAGCCATTAACGTCACTGATATCGTAACTTCAAACGCTCTTCGTCTCATTTGAAAATATTTCGGGCTTAGTTGCTCGAAATCGTTTATCCAGTGGCGTAGTGTCTTAAAAAAAAACTTTTAAATAATTTAAATAATTGCAAAAATTAAAGCCAATGATTAAACGCATCTGCGTCTGCTATTTGTTACTTTATAATCTAAAATTATGTTTAAATAGTGTATTTCAAAATTGTTCGTCCTCTGATACAGTGCTATCACTTTCTTAATTTGCCGATGAACCCGTATTTACACTAAGTGTTCGAGAGCGTCTCCTAGAGATGTTCTTTTTTATGAGTTTACCTTCCTAATTTTTGACGTGTTAGCGGATATTGTACCACTTTTGTTCAGATATCTCCTCAAATTTTTGTGCCTCGGCATCGGCCAAATTAAAAGTAGTGCTGTGGGCTGCTATCTAATTCTTCAATAATGCCCATATTTTCCCAATGGGGTTTAGTTTTGGGTGGTATGACTGACCATGTCGTTTCAGGATAGCATCCAACTTGCATATTGTGGGAAACCGAAATTTATTTTCCAAAATAATTTTATATAACTCCGGTTTAGTTAAGTGTGGTTCTCCTGGTAATTCATTTTCTCTTAACCAATTCAGTATTTCTTCTTTCTTGGAAAGCCGTGGTCATATTTTTTTGTATTTTTGTACATTATGATATGCCGCATTATCTAGGATGGACCTCTCAGGTAAATTGGGCAATAATTGCTTTTCAACCCATTTTTTTTTATTACAATATTATCAAAATACCACAGGATATAAAAAAATGCCGAAGACAATGAGAATACTTTGCCAACTGATCTTACAGTGTCCCATCAGGTGTAAACTAATGGTTAACGAACACATAATAAACCAAGTAATGAATTTCAACTACCTCGAAATACATTTATCGTACAGCAGACTTACCACGGAGGAAGTAAAGACACAAGCCAACAAAGCGGCCAGAATATCGGGATACCTGAGGGATATAATATGGAGAAACAAATACATGAGCGTGGAAAGTAGGATACGAATATATAAGATATGTGTAAGGCTGATATACGCAGCCGAAACAAGGGCAGAGACATCACATACGAAAATACTAATGAGAACAACAGAAATAAAGATGCTAAAAACTATAAGTGGAATCCCACTCAGAGATAGATTAAGGAATAAGGACACACTGAGATAAACGGGAGTTCAGGATGTGGTAAGATGGACACGAGCATGACGTCGAGGATGGAGAGACCAACGTCCACATTACAGGAGCTAGGATAACAAATCAAACAGGACCATGTCCTACAGCAAGAAGAAGAAGAAGAAGAAAATCTGACTATAATCTACAACTGAAAACATTCGGCACCATCGAAAGGCGCTCGCAATGATAAAATATGCATGTTGACAGCACGGTTTAATTTTCGATTCTGATTTTGTCAACGTGAAAGTCGTGCAACGTTGCCAGTTAATTAAGCACCACTATTTCTATCAAAAAATTTATAAAAGTAAAAAATAACGCTACCGATGCCAAGTAGACAAGAGACAGAGACAAATGGAGATAATTGTGTTCTCGTTCAACGATGACGCTCCTGCTTTGTTCTTAGTTGACGCGAAGTATACACATCGTTGCATTCGTTTTCAGACGTTAGAGTTTTTAGTAAACATGTTGTTTATTTATTACTTTCTTCCAAGCACTAAAAATTTGTCCCTTTTAAGAATACGTATATTTTTGGCAACAATAATATCGAAACAGGAAGCTAAATCAGGTGCATACAGAGGATAAGGGTTCTTGCAATCTTTCTAAAACTTCAAATTCTAAAATTCCAAACAAGTAGCTAAAATAGGTTAATTTAGAGAATGATCGAGCCATAGTCGGCAAACTGTATGCTTAAATCGGTTTGGTAATACGTACATAAGTACATATAGTCACGCCTTTTTCCCATAGAGGTAGGCAGAGATAACTTCCTTCCACTTGCTACGGTTCTTACACACATCTTTTGCTTCCTCTACTTTCATCAGTGCTCTCATACATGCTCGTCGGTTGTTGGTACTCTTGACCTGGCCTTTCTTCAAAACAATGTTGATCTGATCGAGATATGTTCGCCGAGATCGACCTCTACCGACTTGTCCATTCACACTCGCCTTATAAATCTGTTTTGCCAATCTTCCTAAGCATCTAAGCATTCCTTTGTCTATCTTTGTGACCACATCTTCTTTTACACCACAGCGTTCTCTTATCTCACTATTCTTTACTTTATCCAACCGAGTCACTCCGGCTATACTTCTCAGACTACTCATCTCCGCAGCATTAATCTTATTTTCATGCTTCTTCTGCCAAATCCAACATTCACTACCATACATAAGTGTAGGAACCAACACACTTCTATGCACAGCCAGACGTGCCTTTTTTGACACTTTCTGGCTGTTCATAAAGCTATGCAGTGCCCCATTTATTTGTTTTCCTGCCAACACCCTGCGCTCAATGTCACTGTCATACTTTCCATCTCTCGTAAACTTTGAACCAAAGTACACAAATTCATTTACTTGTTCCACTCTTTCTCCCTCAATTGAAACTTTACAGTTTGTCATGCTTTCTTCTCTTTCAAAAACCATTACTTTCGTTTTGCTTACGTTTATTTTTATCCCTTTGATTTGGTTATACAATCACAATTTATGAAGTGGGCACCTTTTGTCAGTATTGTTTTTTGCAGTTGTTTATTTTAGCTTGGTTATCTAAAAATAATTATTTCCAATCGCATTTTATCAATTGTTTCTCATGAGAAATAATTTTAATTTATTGTCAACACAATTTTAATGGACGTTTCATGCAACGAGAATATTTCAAAACATTTAGCGATCAGGTAATTGACTTTTGTAAAACCTTTACTATATCGTTTGTAAATAGAAAACAAAATTTTTAACATACGAGTTGCATAACCAACAATTAAATTGAAATATCCTTGTCATTCCTTACATAAAAATGAATCCACACACAAAGAAGTACGCCCGAAATGTTTTCGAATAATAACAATGTATAGGTTAAAATATAGTTTTATAATTACTTGGGTGTTTTCTTCTTCTTCTTCTGCTTTTATTTAGGCAGTTCTGCCTGTTTTTTCTTCAGACTATCTCGATTAAGCCGTCATTCCATCTTTTCCTTGGGCGCCCTACGGACCTTCGCCCTAATGGGGAGTTGTCTCTGGCTATTCTCACTATCCTATTTCCATCCATTCTGCTGATGTGATTGTTCCATTCTCTTCTTCTATGATTTGTCCACTGATTGATGTCTTCAACCTTGCATGATCGTCTGGTCTCTGCGTTTCTGACTCTATCTCTTATCGTTATCCCATCGATGCGTCTAGGATTTTCATTTCAGCGGTTTCTAACATTCTTTCCGTTTTGGATGTTTCCGGTCTTGTTTCAGCAGTATACGTCATAATCGGTCTTATAACAGTTTTATAAATACGGCATTTAGCATCCTGTCTGATATATCTATTTCTCCAAATTGTGTCATTTAGACATCCGGCGATTTTATTTGCCTTGTTAATTTGCTCTTCTACTTCTCTTACCAGTGAGCCATAACTACTCAGCAGAACCCCCAAGTATTTAAATTCCATCACATTTAGTTTTTTCCGATGATATTAACATATTATATAACTTAGCAGTGTTATTGAATTGATGGAGCATTATTTGGTGATCGTCTTCACTCTGGGCTATTAGTGTCGCGTCGTCTGCATAATATATAATTTTAATTTGTTTGTCGCTCATTTGGTAACCTCTCTTAGACTTTACTTTGTTAATAATTTCATCCATCACTAGGTTAAAGAGTAGGGGACTTAGTGAATCTCCTTGCCTTATTCCTGTTCCAACCTCGATGGGGTCCGTTAGTTGGTGTTCAATTCTTGCCTCTATTCTATTATTCTGGAAAATGTTTTCTATTGTTTTGATTATATCGAGGGGTATGTTTCTTTTATATAGTAGGTGTTTTCTGCGGCTTAAAAATATGAGACTCAGTTAGCTGAAGAAAAACGTATACTAGATGAGGAAGAAGACCAGGACCGGCATGTTTTTTTAACAGTTAATACGGGAGACTGACGAAAATCAAGAGGAATAAGTAATTGGATGATGAATTGTCCTAAAAGTAAGACATATTGTCGATGACAACTAAAGTGATTGTGATGTACAATCGTCATCCTTTAATTCAACCAACTCTCCGAGAGACTTCTACATGAGTTTTGAAGAGGAATTATTGGGAAGAAGGATTCTCTTGTTTATTGTGTATTTTTTCTTCTTCTTTTCACCGGTTTTTATTGGTTTAAAAATTTATTTAAGTTTCAAATTTTTATTTTAGTTTTTTAGAATAATTTTTGCTTAAGTTTTTTATAATGTTTATTTAAGTTTCACAGATTTAAAAGATAGTGCGTATGAATTAAGAATGAATGATTTGATCGTCAAATGCCTCTTTTACACCGATGATCTGCTCACATTAGAATTATCTGAGGAGGAGTTGTAGGCGATGGTTAGTATTAAGCATGATGCCCTATAAATGTAAGGGATATAAGTGATTGTCTTTTTCTAGCAGTTCCTATTCGTTCCGGATGTTGGCAACCATATCATCATTTTATTAACTGCGGCTCTTAACAACTTGCTACACCTCTTTTTCCATCCACTTTGCCCTGTAAGATATTTTGAAGTAATCGATATCTGTCTGTGTTTCTCATCACATGACCGAGAAGTTTTCGTATTTTGATGGTGTTTAGAATTTCTTTCTGTTTATTCATTCTCTGTAAAACCATCTCATTTTTAACACGGTCTGGTATGTCCACGACACCCTCAGTATCCGACGATAGAGCCACATCTCAAACGCTTCCAATCTTTTGCTTTTTGCCACGACTACACCCCGTACAACAGGACTGAAAACACATAGCATTGCAGGAATCTTACCTTTGTTGCTAACGTCAAGTCGTGGTTCTTAAATATTTTGCTCATATTTCCGAACACTGCTTTGGCTTTCTCAATACGGATCTTTATCTCTTGCGCGTGCTCCCATTGATCATTGAAATTGGTGCCAAGATACGTGTATCTACTCACTCGTTTAATAGGCTTGCCGTTACTCTCGATGTCACAATTGAGCACATTGGCCTTACTTAAAACCATAATTTTTGTTTTGTTTGTGTTAATGTCAAGTCCGTACTTGTGCTACTCTATCTACCAAAAACTGCAAACCTTCCGGGGTGTCAGCAAACAGGACAGTGTCATCTGCATATCGGATGTTACTAAACCTTTTTCTATTTAATAGAACTTCCACGTCAGCATCTTCCAGAGCCTCCCCAAATATTTGCTCGGCATACAAGTTAAAAATTACACTTATGTACGGTATTGTATGTTGTGTTTGTTAAAAGAAACATGAAAGTAAGATCAATGCTGTGGAGATGAGTATTTTAAGAAGTATAGCTGGAGTGACTCCGATGGATAATGTAAGGAATAATGTGACAAGGGAACGCTGTGGTGTGAAAGAAAATGTAGTAACAAAGATAGATAAAGGAATGCTTAGATGGTTTAGACACGTAGAGAAAATGGACGAAAGAAGATTTATAAGGCGTGTGAATGAGCAAGTCGGAAAAGGTCGACCTAGCAAATCGAAATTGTTTTAAAGAAAGGCCAGGTCAAGAGTACCAGTAACCGACGAGCATATATATAAGCGCTGATAAAGGTAGAAGAAGCGAAAGACGGTTGTAAGAACCGTAGCAAGTGGAAAGAAGTGTGCCTATCCCTACGGGAAAACAGCGTGAATAAATGTATATACGAGTAGCTGTGCATTAAAATGATTTTTTTATTTGTCTACGATAAAATTCCTATGCCTATTTTAAAAAATCTAACATGTTCATTCGAGACCAACATTCCTTATCCTGTTTCCTATTGAGAAGGATAAACTCTTACCTCCCCGTAGTTTTCGCTGAGCGGTGACGATACAAAATGTTAATAATTAAGAGGCAGAGGGTTGAGACATAAATGTTTCTACTTTTCTTCTCTGAATTTGTTCCATACTCCTTTTTTTACTAATAATTATTTTACCTATTGAATATATTTTTACTTAGGTATCTCAAACAATATCCCGATAATATAAACTAAATATTTGTTTTATTAAAAAATATTTGGTTGGTAGTAATTTTTTTTTATTTTGTCAACTCTTAATGTATTTATTAAAAGTTTTTTTTAATTTATTTGCAATTCCAATACATTTTTTACAGAAAAATAGTGTGTAACCGTTACAAAATATTTAGGATACGCCATTAGTAATCAATTCTGTTTAAATCGGCACTCGAAGTGGCGCTGGTGTTGAGATGAAATGGGGGAGTTGCAAGTGTGCCTTTCATTAGTAATTTGTCTTTACTATATAGAATGTTGACCATGACTTTATTTTGAAAAGCGTGGAATCAAGACCATTTTTTGACAATTCTTATTATTATCGTGGGAATTTTTTTTCTTTCTTTTCTGCGCTTTTACGATTTTTTCACCTTTTTGTTTAAAACCGATTTTCTCAAAGCATAAATGTTTCATTCATGAAGTTTTCTTTTAATTTTCTCTTTGAGAAAGTGCCATATTTGATCCTTTTAGTAAATAATCTACCTCACTTTGTCTACAATCGTTTCATAAAATAAATAAAATTCAATTTCGACTACATAACAAAATTACATGTACGTGTTTGATAAAATCAGAAATGATAATTACCCACATCAGTTGTTATTTTAAAGCCTACATTTTTTTAAATCAATATTGCACTTTACAAAAGTAAATACATTTAATCATAAACTAGTAAAAAGTAGGAAAATTACAAAAATATTTTCCTAAAATTAAGACAAAAAGAATTAGAAATATTATTGGATGATAAAGAACTGCTGGAATGTTAAATTTACCGCAATGACAAATTTTTTTCATTATTTAAAAATTCAAAAAGATGAAAAATTGAAAGGAATAAAATCATTTTAGTTTTAATTTTTGTTCATTATGCTTGTTTATGTTTAATGCTACAGAGTTGGTACTTACTTATGTTTTATTTTCAGCAATGAAAGCATTCAAACCAACAGATGCCACTACAAACCCTTCATTAATTTTGGCTGCGTCATCTCTGCCTCAGTACAAAGCATTAACTGAAAACGCAATTCGCTATGGCAACAAACTTGGAGGAGAACTTTCTGAAAAACTGGAAAACACCATGGATATGCTCGGCGTCTTATTTGGTTCGGAAATTTTGAAAATTGTTCCTGGTAGAGTCTCCACAGAAGTAGACGCTAGGTAAGAGCACAGCTAAACTAAATGTAAAATATAAAACATAAAACATAAAAGAGACAAAAAATTATAATTTAAAACATAATTTGGTAAATATTTGTAGAGATATCTAAATTAAAGAAACGATATTTTAAAAATGATGTTTCTTTTATAGATTTTTTTAAAAGTTAACAAACTGTTTTTATTTTAGATTGTCATTTAACAAAGAAGCAAGTATTGCAAAAGCGTTGAAAATTATCGCACTGTATGAAGAACAGGGTATTTCTAAAGAGAGAATTTTAATCAAGCTAGCATCAACTTGGGAAGGAATACAAGCAGCAAAGTAAGTCTTTGTAATTATGAATAAATATAACAATAAAAATTTAAAATTAAAATTTCTATATATTATTTTTAATAATTTACCATTTTGAAAGTACCTAAATGACAGGTATAATCCAAAAGAAGATAAATGATAAATTATAGTTGTTTTTACATGTCAAAAATATTGACTATACTTTTGTATACAATATTTAATAAAAATACATTTAAATTATATTTTCTCTATTTGTGATTATCTTTATTGTTTTGCTGGAGTGATGTAAAATTAATTGTTGTGATTTATAGGCATATATTTGTTGTAAAGATGAGATAAGAATGAGCCATTATAGTCGGGATCATTGTTGCTAAGGTGCTCTTAATCAAAATTTATCGTACATAATTATACGTACCTAACTTACTAATATTTCGATTTCTGTTGGGTTTACAAAAAAATGTTGAATAAAAGTTTTTTCAGGGTGCACCGTTACCACAAAATAGCTTGTTAAAATAATTTTTTAAATGGTACACCCTGTATTTATTTTCAATTTTTCATAATCTATTAAATAACAAATACAACCATCAAGACCTTTAATAGTTCCAAAGTTACAGTGGTTTGAAACTAAAATTATAAAACAATTGATTATGTCAAAAAAGTAGTAGGTTTTTCTACCATTAATTGTATTTAAATGTCATGAATTATTTTTAATTGTCATTGGTGAAGGGTGTTTATTGTAATTAGTTACTTTTAAAATTTAAGTATGTTTACCGAACAGGAAAAAATAATGATTCTTATAATAAGAGGTTACGGTGATCTTAAAAGAACTTAAGATGAGGTAGTTTACTTATTTAATGATACGTATCCAAATCGCAACCAAATTACCAAAACTGCGGTTTGGAGGATTGTAAAACTGTTTGAAGAAGCTGGTTCAACTAAAAATCGCCCTAAAACTGGGCGACCAAAGACTGTAACTGTAGATATTGGAGTGATACTAATCCTAGATGGATGCGGGAACATAGAACACAAAGGCTTTTAAAAATTAATGTTTGAGCAGGTATTATCGGCACCACTGTTACTGGACCATTCTTTGTAGAAGGCAATTTGAACGGAACAAAGTATTTAGATTTGTAAAGAAATCAAATAGTTCCTGCAATAAGAAATGAAATTGGTAACAATTTTAATGACATTTGGTTTCAGCAGGATGGTACATCACCACACTTTAGTGTTGCTGTTCAAAATTACTTTAATGAAGTTTTCCAAAACAGGTCGATTGGAAGGGGCACAATTGAGTGTCCTGCTAGATCTTCCGATTTATCACCTTTAGACTATTTTCTTTAGGGATATCTAAAAAACATTGTGTACAAGACAAAACCTGATAATCGGGATGAACTGAGAAATAGAATAATACTGATAACAGCCCGTGTCAAATAACAAATCAGCAATTGCATAGTACCATTTCAGCTTTTTATAATAGATACTGTCAAATAGAAGAAGGAAGACAATTTAAACATCTAATTAAACGAGATCAATTAATTATTTGTTCCTGTTAATTATTTTGGTAATAAAAATGTGCCCGTGAATTATTTTTCTCAATAACTGTATAATAAATAAGTTTAGAATTATCCAGTCTTGATGGTTGATAGATTATGAAGAACTGAAAATATATACAGGGTGTATTATTTAAAAAATTACGTCAAAAAGTTATTTTGTAGTAACGGTACACGACTTATGCAGATGGCCTGAATTATTTAAAAAAAATTTTATTCAACATTTTTCAAGAAATGTTACTTTATGTACACTCTGTACATAAAGACACTCTGTCTAGTTAAAAATAGTTTGCTTTTAACAGAATTAGATAGTGCTGTATTTAAGGCAGGATTTTGGGGGTTTAAAACAAAGCATGACAGCTTAATCCATAGCAAAGTGAAACATATTCTTCACTTTTCTGATAAAAAAATTACCAAATCAGCAATCAGTACCTACAATAATGACATTGACTAAAGTACCAACTAGTCAGGAGAACTTTAGGAGGCTGCTAAGTTTAACAATTTAGTAATATTATGAATGTATGTTTCCCGACACATTTAAAAAAACGGAAGGAGCTATTTTTAAGGTTATAGCGGCTGTCAGTAGTGGTCAAAATAATGTAGCTTCTTCTTCTATTTGTTTATCAAAAAGTGTTCTCGAGCTTACAGCCTATGTTTACTGGCTTATTTATTATTTAATGATTTTAATTTACAACCACTGTCATTTCATTGATTTAAGTTTTCAATTCTGTCAGCAGACCAAATGTCTGCCAATTTTTTTTTTAGTAACTTTTCAAAATTTATAATTAAATTTACCTAAAACTTTTTGCTCAAATACGGCGCTGAAATTAGGCAACTTTTAATAACGGTAAATGTTTTAAATATTACTTAATATTTTTAAAAGCAGCAAAATATTGACTACATAGAAAAAGCTAAATTAAAAGAAAATTTTTCCTTATTTTTATTAAAGAAAAGCTCGAGGACAAGAAATCCAAATATTCTAAAGCAAGTGCAAAATTAAAAAAATTTGGGAATTAGAAATATAGGTACTTAAACTTTTTAAATACTCTTTCGCCCTATTTATTGGCACATTACCTACTCTTTATTAAATTTAACATTACTTTCAATCCATAAACAAATATTTTACAGAGAGCTCGAACAAAAACATGGAATTCACTGCAACTTAACATTACTTTTCAACTTTGCTCAAGCAGTAGCATGTGCCGAAGCAGGAGTCACCCTAATTTCGCCATTTGTAGGTCGCATCTTGGATTGGTACATCGCTAACACAGACAAGAAAGCTTTTGCAGGTGAAGAAGATCCTGGCGTCATTTCCGTCACGAAAATTTACAACTATTACAAGAAATTTGGATACAAAACTGTCGTAATGGGAGCATCATTCCGTAACGTAGGTAAGTGCGAAGGAATTGGAGTAAAACATATCACGTTCAGGTTTTCATTAACTATCACAATCAAAAAAAAATTTGAGAATAGGCCATGGGAGACAATGGGTTAGAAGGGAAAAACTGTATGCTATTTCATGACCGTAATATTTGTAAGGTTTTTAATTCCTTGGTTTTTTCGATCCAAAAAAAATATATAATAAAAGTGTTTTATTAAATGGTATTTAAATTTAACGTTGCTGATGCAAGCCATGTTCAAATTAGGAAACAAAACAAGATTAAAAGATTAAAAAGATCTACATGTTGCTGTCTTAGAAATTTTAAAAATTTTATAAATAAAGTGATGAATACAAGGAAACCACGTCAGTTTGTGTTAGAAACAGTTGATCTCGAAAATGGTTCGATATCGAAATATGATTATCCGAACAAATACAATCTAAAATTGGATGTAGAGCTCAAAAATGTGAAAATATACAGTGTGTTCCATTTGAAAAACTTGACTTTCACTATTTTTTTCATGTGAACAAATATCTGCATTTTCTAACTACCCTGTATGAGGAAAATAAAAATATGGCTCTGAAGTGACGATCCTTATGGTATCACTCCACTTCATTTTGTATTTGAAAGTTTTAGTACCTGAGAGTTAAAGATTATGAGCGTTTATTAAAGTACATGTTTGATGATCATAAAGCTATGCAATGTTTGTGATCAGTTTTTTTTATTTATTGTGACTTTTTTCTCTTTCAGGCGAAATAAAAGCGCTAGCGGGTTGCGATCTTTTAACAATCAGCCCCAAACTGCTCGCAGAACTTGAAAACAGCAAGGAGGCTCTACCTACAAGACTTAGTGTAAAAGCAGCACTTAATTCTTCGTTAGAAAAAATAGAATTGGACGAGCCAACGTTCAGATGGATGTTAAACGAAGATCAAATGGCAACCGATAAACTTTCAGACGGTATCAGAAAATTCGCTGCCGATTCTATTAAATTGGAAGAAACGTTGAAACCTTTGCTATCGAAGTGTGCAGCCAGCAAATAAGAAGAACATTTTTAATAACATCACTTAATTATATTTTATTTACACAAATTTGTAAAGATAAAAGTATAAATTCATTACTTGTGTTTTTCTAAAAGGTAAACACAGTATTAACACTAAACACCATAAAAAACTCATGCTATAAAAATTCAAGAAAAATATTAATCTATTACATGGATCCATACATCCATACAATATACAGCAACATTTTTAATAATTGTTCACATCTTCACAAAAGTAATACTAACAAAATATGACACACTATTGGTATCACGCGTTAAGATCGAGGCGACAGTAAATTCAGTAAACAGTATATATTGTACTTACCTTCATTGCAAATACATACATACATACGAGTCACGCCTTTTTCCCATAGGGGTAGGCAGAGACCACTTCCTTCCACTTGCTACGGTTCGTACACACATCTTTTGCTTCCTCTACTTTCATCAGTGCTCTCATACATGCTCTTCGGTTGTTGGTACTCTTGACCTGGCCTTTCTTCAAAACAATGTTGATCTGATCGAGATATGTTCTCCGAGGTCTTTGCCCATTCACACTCGCCTTATAAATTTGTTTCGTCAATCTTCCTTCAGCCATCCTTTCTACGTGTCCAAACCATCTAAGCATTCCTTTATCTATCTTTGTGACCACATCTTCTTTTACACCACAGCGTTTTCTTATCTCACTATTCTTAACTTTATCCAACCGAGTCACTCCGGCTATACTTCTCAGACTACTCATCTCCGCAGCACTAATCCTATTTTCATGCTTCTTCTGCCAAACCCAACATTCACTACCATACATAAGTGTAGGAACCAACACACCTCTATGCACGGCCAGACGTGCCTTTTTTGACACTTTCTGGCTATTCATAAAGCTATGCAGTGCCCCATTCATTTGTTTTCCTGCCAACACCCTTCGCTCAATGTCACTGTGATACTTTCCATCTCTAGTAAATTTTGAACCCAAGTACACAAATTCATTAACTTGTTCCACTCTTTCTCCCTCAATCGAAACCCCACAGTTTGTCATGCTTTCTTCTCTTTCAAAAACCATTACTTTCGTTTTGCTCACATTTATTTTCATACCTTTGATTTTCAGGGAATCATGCATAACATTAACCATCGCCTGCAACTCCTCTTCAGATAACGCTAATATGACTTGATCATCGGCGTAAAGAAGGCATTTGACGATCAAATCATTCATTTTTAATCCATACGCACTCTCTTTCAGATCTTTTAAACAATTGTCTATGTATAAGTTAAACAGCCATGGCGAAGCCACACATCCCTGTCTCATACCTTTTTCGATGTTAAACCAGTCCGTGCAAGCTCCGTTTATCCTGACACAAGCAGTGGAATCCTCGTAAAGTGATTTCAGTGCTCGTATTAAACTACCACTCACCCCATACATAGACAATGTAGACCACAATTTACTCCTCACCACTCTGTCATAGGCCTTTTCCATGTCTATAAAAGCGCAATAGACCTTCGACTTCATTGAAAATTACATACATTTTTATCAAAATGGTGAGAAAAATCAGTATAAAAACTTGTTGTC
Source organism: Agelastica alni (assembly GCA_950111635.1). NCBI lineage: Eukaryota > Metazoa > Arthropoda > Insecta > Coleoptera > Chrysomelidae > Agelastica > Agelastica alni. The sequence continues at coordinate 26,860,775 of OX467712.1, forward strand.
TGCTAAAATTGGGCTTGATAGATTCATAACAGCACAGGCAATACAGAAAATATGATGGATCATGGGAATGAATCAATACCACTGCAGTTTTCCATTCAAAATTTTGAAAAATTTGATACGTTGATTTGCTCTCTCAATATGTACAAGAGCTTCAGCTATTTTTGAATTAAGTAAGGCCTCTTCGGTACGCAGTTGTTTTTTGTCTGTCAGGAAAGGTAGTCTTATCATCTTTATTTTGAACATTTCACATGAATCATTAATCATAAATCCTTCCCAAAAAGAGCCTCATATACCTGGGCATCACTATCGGCGAAAATTGCAGCTTTGGAGAACACAAAGATCGCAACACAAAAATCTGCGGCCCTTAGCAGAATATCCCCAAATATTAAGGGCCCTGGTTCCGGAAAAGGGAAATGCTATATAATGTCGCACAGTCGACCATATTATACGGCACACCCATTTGGAATGAGTACATGAGAAAAGAGAAATACAAGTGACAAAAAGTTCAACGAAAAATGCTGCTTAGAGTCACCAGCGCACACCGCACTGTGTCGGCCAAGTCGAGACCCCGAGAAATGGAAACAGATCCACGAGTATACCGAAACATTCTTAGAACGACAACATGTCCACTGAAGAGATGATGCGCAAACGGTTCCGATGAGCATGGTAACGAAAACGAGGGAGGTTTAGTGGGTAGACTAGGGCTTCACTCTAGCGTTCCACACTGCCTGGGAAAGAAAGAACAAAGTACCAGTGCGAGCATGAGCGTTCTTTCCTGACAAAAAAAAGTATTTTTTTTTACCGAAAATAGCCGCAAAAAGGGTAGACCTATCGTGTGGGCCGCGACTATTAGGGGAAGGGATTATAGAAAGGAAATGATTAGGGGAAGGGATTATAGAAAGGAAATTATTGTGGACACGCTTTTTGAAAAGTTGCAGGTCATAGTTCTCTGGAAAAACTGATTTTGGAAGCTTGTTCCATTCCGTAGCAGCCCTGTAAAAGAAGGATTCTTGATAGAGATTGGTACTGTCAAGCTGCGTATAATTAAACTCATATATGATTATCAGATTTGTATCTTATTATTTACATAATTTGTGTCAATATTAATTATCGTGAAAGGTTAAAACAAAGATAGTATCATAAAAAAATCTTTATTTCGATTGTGCATTTGCGTACATAAAATAGCTGAAAATAATACATATATTTATATCACTTTAAAATTTTTATAAATTATCTAAATGAATTAATAAGTAGGGTGGTAATATCTTAATAATAAATATAGTGCACGAAAACGATTACATTAATTCAGAATTAGTATTTAAATAAATTAAGTACAAAGTTTAGTATTTAAATATATCAATTTCTTAAGATTTAAGTAAGTACTATTGCATTTTATTGGCGGAAATCACATTTAATATAAAATTGGTTTTATAATTTTTCCCAAATAAGTGCAAACATACTGAAATAAATTAACTCATTTAGTTCGGGTTTTTTTTAATATCCTGACGATCCTGACCAGGATCTCTGAAAAAATTTATGAAATTATTGTAATGTCATTCGGTCCTTTAGAAGTATACAAAGTTTCAAGACGATTCGATGTTTTTAAGTAGGTGAAAATAGTGTCCAAAGATTCCGTTACATGGATAGATAGATAGATACAAGTCACGCTAATATAAAGCATATAAAAAGGTAAATATTTTAATGTACTTGTGTTAACTGGTGTTTATTTTAATCTCAACTGGTTGTGTGTTATTAAATTTATTTACTCTATTTAATTTTAGAGAGCAGGATATTATTATCACTAAATGCACAGTTGGAAATATACCAATTCCACTAAAATCGAATTATTTAAACAAAAGTGAAAGAACAGGTAACTTTCTAATGACAGACTGTGGATTAAAAACAGAATAATATTAAGCTTTCTCAATGCATTTAATATATCAGAGATTTACAAATAAATATTAGGTTGCGTACATATTAAATATATACTAAAAAACTTTTTTCCTTCGAAAGGACATGTTTGAAATCAAAACTATTTCTCTGACTTCAATATGTTGTCAACAAGGTAGGAGCTCAGAGCCAAATCGTGGAATTAAACATAAATATTGCGAAATTTATGGTTATTTCCCGAGACCCGATCATAACAATAGATGCTACATTAACATTTGAAAACCTACCTAAAGAAAAAGTTAACAAGTTTAAGCATCTGGGAACAAGGCTATCAGAAAATTGGACATTAGAAACTGAGATTAAATGCATAATTGAAAATGCACGAAACGCATTTATAAAATTTAAAAAGGTCCTTGTCAACACTGAATTTAAAGCTTAGGACAAGATTTGTTAAAAGCTATGCCTGGTCAGTTTTACCTTACAGTACGGAAGGATGGACGATAAAGTTAATATCCATGAACAGGGTAGATGCCTTCAAAATGTGGCTCTATCGCAGAATGCTCAAGATCCCTTGCACAGCACAAATAACCAACTTAGAAGTCCTACAGTAAGTAGACAGAAGTGGTGAGCTACTGACTAGAATAAAAAGAAGGAAGGCTGCGTATCTGGGACATGTCATGCAGAATAAAAAATGTAACATGCTGCAGATTATAATCGAAGGCAAAATTGAGAGAAAGCGAGGAAAATAATATCCTGGCTAAGAAATATAAGGCAACTGACGGGACTAAAGACCATCGAAAATCTGGTTCATAGAGCCAGAAATTGTAAACATGGTGCATAAGAAGGAGAATATTTATCTGACCACATATCGTCAGCGAATATCTATTTAGACATTAAAATAAATTCTATCTTGAATTAGCCATTACAGCTTATATGTTCTTTTTATCACAGTATTCCCTGTTTCTTATTGTAATACAACTAAAAGTTAAAAAATATCGTAATGATTAACTGGTAAACTATTTTACTACAGTGTGTTTCTTCAAAAAGAGTACACTATTTAAAAATTGGTTAAGTTCTATTGCATCTTCTGTATTCCAAAGCAACATTGAATGTTTAAGGTGTGCTTAAATGATATATTAAGTATTTTATTGGCATCGTCCCTTAGTTTTCATTTTCACTGAATTTACAAAAATTATAAAACCAACTTTATTAAGAAAGACTTTTGGAAGCACAATTAGTTTCTCTTCATTCTTAATTTGGAAACTTTTAGTGTAAAATTATGGGGTAACATTTTCAATAACTTAAAATTACTTTCTGGCAAGATTTGTAATTTACGAACATTTGTTTACAGTTTTACAGACTGTCATGAACTCTACAGATATTGGGATTATAAAATGACTGATGCTTAAATTATTTATGGGTGACGTGCACGTGGTACAATAAATGACAATCTTTCATAAGATTATGTGTGTTTGCTTAACGATTTTGGTTTTCTGCGCTTTTTTGAGTGTAGAGCGAGATTTTTGACAACTATTTAGGTATAAGAAACAATATTGTGATGTTATTAGTGATTTTTAAAAACTAAACAATAATGTTTAAGTGTTAAAATATAGGGTTTATTAGAGTGTTTCATTTTTAGGGGATATTTTTTTTTCGGTACTAACTGAAAATCTAATAAAAAATATTTCTATTGGAAATTTTTTTTCAAGTCAATTAGAGGCTTCGCTCATTCAAAATTTTGATTTACCATATAAATAACACAGGAGAACACCCTCCGATTAACAGTTTTTGAGCTGTAGAGTTGAAAAGGTGAATGTTAATAATCAGTGATACCAAATTTTCTTTAAATTGGAATTTTTTGATATTACATTAAATATTATTTACAATAAACGCTACAAAGTTATTAAATTGTTAATTTTTAGAAATCTAATTATAACATATGCTTAACAATTTTAAAAAATTTACACGTCGTAAATGATACTGCTGAACGACGAGTTCAATTAATGGAATCATATAATCGGAGTTTAACTTATAGTGAGGAACAGAAACAATACTTATTGCAAGTTGTAGCAATGCATAGAAAGCAATTTCCGAATGCTAATAAGCAAACATTAATATTACCACCAACTTAGAAATGAAAGAAAAAAATTAATATCAGTAATTCTAATGATTTATGCATTGAAGTTTATACTTATTTACTAAATACAAAATATATTCTTTAAATAATAATTTTATAACTTTATAGCGGCTATTGTAAATAATATTTACTGTAAGATTAAAAATTTCAAGAAAATTTGGTATCAATTATTATTAACATTCACCTTTCCAGCTCTACATCTCAAAAACTGTTGATGAAAGGAACTTTTTTGTAGCAAACTTAATTCCCTAAAAAAGCTGTACACTCTTTTTTTCAACAAATTTTTTTTATACCGAAAAATCGAGTTGAAATCGAAAAAAAAAAATTTCCCGTGTTATTCATATGAGAAATCGAATTTTTAAATTAGTGAAACCTCTAATTGACTAGAGTTTTTTTCCAACGGGAATATTTTTTTTTTCTATAAATTATCAGATTTTCAGCAGGTAGGACCGAAACAAAAATCACCTAAAAATGAAACACCATAGGGTTATGTTACCTGTACCCGAGGCCATTTTTTGACAGATAAATAGAATCTCAAGCTGTAACGTCACATGTACGTCACTCTACTGTTCTGAAACGTCACGTGCACGTACGTTACCCATTAATACTCAATGTTTATGTTTAACCAAACAACATTCACTTTTATTTACCAACTTAATTTAATTGCTATATAAAATCGGAATTCTATTACAATTACAATAAATAAGGATTCTAAAAATTTGGCCTTTTTTATAAGACACACTGTTTATGTTAATATAAGTCTTCTAACAAATGGAAGTTTTATGGAAAGAAAATTGTCACATTTTATAACAGTTCAACTTTTTGCAGTAGATTATTTAATAATTTGTAATAATAGAATTTAATTATTTTCTTTATTAAAATAATTAATTTACAACTAACGTTACTAGCTTAATGTTTGACTGAACAAATTAATAAAATAATTTGCATTTCGTTGTTAACTATTACTAAATATAAAAAAAACTATAGTTTTGTTGCTACAATTCATTATATAAAATTATAAAGGGTGTTTCAAAAAAAGGAGACCCCGTCTCTAGGATAGGTGGAAAACTGAAAAATAATTGGGGTTGGCTCAGTAAAAAATTTTCGTAACGCCATCCATATTCAAAATAAAGGGCGTTGCCAGACAATCTACCGGTTAGAATGGATTTTTGTGAAACGTTACAAGAAAGGAAAGCCCTCAATCCCAATTTTTAACATGTATCCGTTTTATCTATGAGGTCTCATTTACGCAACAATTTTTAATTCAAATAATGCATACTAATTAATAACTTTAGCATTACTAGGCCTGTTCGTTTACTTGGTACGAATCGTGTAACTAGCGCCCTCTATGAGAGTCAGATATAAAAACAAATTCATGGGATGTATCAGCTTCTAACATATATTCGTATAAAATTTCATTATAATGTTTCCGGTAGTTTCTGCAAAATCGTTATAATTGTGTATACATTTTTTTCTTCAACGCCCTTTATCTTGAATACGGATGGCGTAACGAAAATTTTTTACTAAGCAAACCCCAATTATTTTTTTAGTTTTCTACCTATCCTAGATATGGGTCACCTTTTTTTGAAACGCCCTGTATAAGATATTAAACTCTAACAGGTATAAATGCTAAATATTATTTATATTTCTGTAATGTTTTTCATTCAAAAAGAATGTAAATTTTAAATAATTTACGGTACCGTAAAAAAGAAGGTGATCACTTTTATGTTAGGCAATAACTAAAGTACTATTGCCATATTTTCGATAAAACAGACAACTATAAATATAATTAGGTAAAAATTATAATAAATTAAATATAAATTTTGTTAAAATATTTGGTAAAAAAAAATTAGACAATCCCTGTTTGATTACTAACTACTTCATGTTCAATTCAGTCTTATGTTATTAATCTATTGAACCAGTTTTAACATTTTCATCTTTATTAGAGGTTTGTTCCAACTTGTCGTTTCTGTATGGTATTCGGGATCGTTTGGATCAAATTTAACCTTATAATTCCTCGAGTAATACTAGAAAATCTGAATGTAGAACAGTTTTATGACCGTTTTATGTAATCGACTAACAAAACTACTTGCTGACCAATAAAAAAAATTGGCAGTCATTGGGACATCTGCCGACAGAAGTGAAAACTTAAAATCGTTGAATTATAAATAAACTAATAAAAGTGGGCTATCACCTCGGGGCCACTTTTAGTCAGACAGATAGAAAAATAAATTTTATACCTATCAAAAATTGCTTAAAGCTCTAAAAGAAGTTTTCACTTTAATTAATTGTAGTATTAAAAATTAAAATTTCATAATTTGTAAATCATTGATAATAAAAAACCTAATAAAAGTGGGCTGTCAGCTTAAGGCCACTTTTTGACAGGCAGATAGAAGAAGTCGCTATGACATCACCCATCTGTCGCTGACGCTGACGTCAGGTGACACGAAACCATAAGTTTTCCCTCCATCAAAAATTGCTTAACGCGCCTAAAGAAGTTTTCTCTTCAAAAAGTGTAAGCGACAGCTGATGAAACATTTAACTCGCATGTCAGTCCCATTTCTTCGTTCGACCGAAATTACCGTACAGGAACTGGTTCACGAACGATCTAAAGTTTAGTTGGAACGAAAAACGGATCGTCCGAGTAGTTGAAACAAACCACTCTATCAATTGGGTTACCGTTGCAATAATATTTATGTTAAAATATGTTTTTGAAAGATTTAGTCCTCAGGATTAATAATTACAAATACAAATTTTAAATAAAAAAAATGTAGCTTGAGAAAAAAAAAGCTATTTTTTTGTCAACGTTTCGATTTTTATTAAATTCTTTATTAAGGCTAAGATTTTAAAATACTTTCAGACATTTTAACAATAAAAAGTCAAACGACGTCGTTATAACAATACAATTGTATTATTTTCAAAAAATTCGAAAAGTTGCAAAAAAAACCAAATACACTGATTCAAATTGCAACTAAACTTTTAAGTTAATTATTATTTTAAATAGCTACAATGTTATCGATAGAACGTATTTTTTTCTATTATCTTTTTAATGAACACCGTCACTGGTTTTTATTTGCGTAAAAGAGAGCGAAGTTATACAAATTTAAGTATAATTAATTATTCATACTTAATGGAAGCCTATACAGTAACAAATACTATTTACCTGAGCATCACGCGTAAGATTTAATATCAACACCGTCTAAAATCAACTTGATTGTAAAAGATTTAACATGGCAATGCAAATTTAAAAGTCATTTCAAGATTTGTGCATTGTACCGAACACCCACAGACATTCATATTATTTTTCAAAATTATTAGTTAAACAATTTAAAAGTAGTACAATTTAAAATTTAAACTTCAGACTACAAAGTTAACATTTATAAAAACTAAACTGTTTCTAATAAATTTCTATCCCGTAAGTCAGAGGTGCTCAAACGGTCGATCACGAGTGTTTTTTGAGTCGATCTCGAGAAAAAATCCGATATAGAACTATTTATACAGATTTTGTTTTAGTAGGTAGGTAACTAAAACAAATTTAATGAATAAACTACTAAAATTTATTCGATCCACAATTGGGCCAGAATAGGCCCCTCATACTTTCGTTTATCAAAGGAACGCGCGGTACTAGTCAAAGAAAAGTCGCGTTTTTTATTTCCGCCACATTTTCTAGAAACTTCGGGCAATGTGTTTGACGGGAACATTCGAGACTTCGTTCGCGCTGATATAAAGTTGCGCCTGCAGGAATTGGAGTCAGTCTGAGTTGTAGCTTGAAGGCAATACGTCGATACAAAGTTTATCAAATAATATTACAAAATGAGTCCGGCGAAGAAAAGTAAAACGTATCATTTTAATAATGATTAGGAGGAAGAATTTTTCTTTTGTATGATAAAGGATAAGTGCATTTGCCGTGCGTCAGTTGCAATACCTAAGCGTGGGAACTTAGAGAGGCATCATAAAACGGTTCATAAAAACTATGAAAAGGATTTCCTCTCACAGAGTGAATTAATAAAACGAAAAGTATGTCATTTGATAACTTGTTTGAAAAAAGAACAAACCATGTTTACAAGACCAGCCAAACAATCAAAATCTGCAACGATAGCGTCATTTAAAATATCTTATATATTGGCGAAACACAAGAAACCATTTAGAGATGGATCGATTATAAAGGAAGTATTTATTGAAGCGGGCGAGACATTATTTGGAGATTTAAAAAATAAAACAGAGATTATGTCTACTATTAAAGAACTTCAGCTATCTTGTCCAACTGTCATACTTTTCTTTACAGTTCGACGAATCCACCGATATGACAGATACTGCCCAGCTGTGTATTTTTATTCGTATGCTATTCAATGACATGTCAACTAAGAAAGAGTTTTTGACAATGATTTATCTGAAAGGACAGACCCGTGGCGAAATAATATATGAAGTTTTCTTCAATTTTGTAGCAAACTACAAGCTACCAATATATAAATTAGTGTGCATTACAACCGATGGAGCACCAGCAATGACCCCTTAATTTTTCTCCTTCCACTGCATTATATATCAACAAGTTTTGTGTTCAAAAGTTTCAAGAATTTTTGCCCGAAATAACAGCTTTTCTGGGCGAAAGAGGTGATGACACTCAGATGCTGAAAAACGGAAAATGGCTGACAGATTTGGCATTTTTGACAGACATCACAATGCATTTAAACATCATTAACTTGGAGCTTCAAGGTAAAGGAAAAACGCATTCAAAAGTAAGTTGCAACTTATGATAGATCGAATGAAAAGAAAGGGGATCTGAAACATTTTCCGTCTTTGAAAGCATTTATTCCTCAGTCGAATTATAATATTTATGAGGCAGAATTATTAAATATTTTAGGTCAATTCGAAACACGTTTTTATGATTTCAGTAAATTGGCAAATATCACATTATTTATGAGGAATTGAGGAATTAGCTACTGAAATAGCAAGTCAATTTAACATGGACTCATGTTCTGTTGAAAATGAGTTATTGCAGATTTCAACAGATATACATCTCAAAGCCACAGCATCTGATACAAAATTCTGGTCTTTTATATCTGAATCTAAGGCAAATTGCCCTTCAACTGTCGGCAATGTTTGGGTCAACTTACTTGTGCAAGTCTGCATTTTCTGAAATGAAGATAATTAAGACAAAATATCGCAATCATCATTCTTGCGATTAGCACTCGGTAATTATGTACCATCTTATGAAAAGTATGCTGAGGACATGCAGTTCCACGCTTTAACATCCAAAGTCACTCTTTAAAGTTTAATACTAGAACTCTTTTGTTTTGTAACACCCAATAAACTCGCAATTTTGAATAATTAAGAGGTTTTCCATTGATATTTTAGAGCAGACCTACACTTACTATGACTAAAAAATGCATATTGTGCGGTAAAACTAATATCTATACCACATATGCACCCTACCTAAACGACAATCCTGCATCACACATACTTGCGGCCTCTCAGAGTCGATCGATAGTCTAACAATATTGAGGTAGATCGCCAGCAGTTCAAGTTTGAGCACCCCTGCGGCGTAGGTTATGGAATTTTTAATAGTATTTTTTCGTGGAGTGTACCCAGCTCAAATTTAAATACCAAATATGTTTAAGTTGCCATAAATATCAATAACGAGCTAACATAAAAATATCAGTAATATTTTAACAAAGTATAAGATCTGTGCCTTAAATGTTTTTGCATAGCTTATAACAGGTAACAAGAATGTAATATGTAAAGAAAAAAGTTTAAATTTTAAGTTTAATTAATTTGATGATTGGATTAAATACAAGCGCATGCTTCAACTTTGCACTTTCTCGGGTAATTTAAAAAATCCCTTTTATGTAATCGACTACTCATTGGCAAAAATATTAGTGACAGCAATAGCTGATGAAATACTGCATGTCAGTCCTAACAGTTTCTACACTCGACCATGCACCGAAGTAACCTTTTTTAGAGTAGATGGAATGAACCCTACGTCATTTTAAATAAAATTTTTGGTGATATTAAAAGCTTGACAGTGTTTTTTGGTCATTTTACCGGAAAATAGCTCTTTTTAAAAAGTATTTTAACTGTAAAATATAGTAAATACCAATTAAATTTATACACATCCATACTCATACCAAACAGCTGTTTCCTTAGAACTTTTAGTACTCTTTTCTTTTTCTCCATTTGTTGGTTCTTTATTAACCTCTTCAGAATGTTGAGGTTGTGGAGTAGAAACCCTTTGAGGTTCTCCGATGACTGTTGAAATTCTATTATATACTAGTAAGGGTGGTGTGTTAGAACTACGATTATTTTGTTGTAGAGGAGGTACCGGAGTGCTGTCATCTTCTGAAAGATAAACGGTTCGTCTAGTTCCCACCGAGCCTAAACTCAAATTCGGGTCTTGGGAATAGATTTGGTCACCTACAAAAACAAATCAATAGTTACTAAAATTTCCACCTATATAAAATAAATATTGTAGATGGCAGAACACAGTACGTTATTATTCTAACTCAAAATATATGTATGGAGAATAGTTTCACTATTGAAAGGCAAGCTTGCAGCGTCCACACGCCTCTTTTAAAAGAAGCATACATAAACTGCCTAATTGAACCGAATCGGTTACCAACGGCTAATTTAAATGTTTAACAACGTTTACCGAATATTTATCAATCAGAAGATGTCCTACAATTAAAAGTAAATACAACATTTTATAAATGGATACTTTTGGAGTTTAGGAGCTGTTCATTTCACCAGTGACAAAATAAAAATTATTGGTACCAAATATACTACAAAATAATTTTCAAATTCTAGTTTTATTTAACAGTGCAAACACTATCGGTTTACCTAAACAGAACATTGTATAATTATGAATTTCAGATCATTATCAATCATAGACTTGGATTTTTATGGTTAGTGACCGCTTCCGATGAAATCAGTCGAAGTAGGATGAAACGTCAAAAAAACAGGACGGGTGCCGAATAACCCTGCTTACAGGGAAACAAAAAAGTACGCGCGAATATTTTAAGCGGGAATATGTAATCATTTAAAAGAAGGTTATACGTGTGGTTTAGTTTTAGAATTGTATGAGTGCGTGGGTGTCGGGTGTTTTTTGTTGTTGCTACATTTTTCTATTTAAATTACAACTTTAAAATGTGTAGACTAAAAAATAAGAAGAACTACTCTGCGGAAACAAAAAGCTTATTATCGTCGCAGGGTATTGGTTGCGACAGGAATATCGAAAATGGTGTTTTACAGTGTCCACGATGAGGCTCAAAGAGTAGAGTCAGGTAAGCAACCTTATATTTCATCACCAAAAACATCTAACGAAAGGCATTGTTTCAGAAGGACAGGGACAAAGAATTAAAGAAATCGTCAATAATTTTCATATAATACAGAAGAAACGGCCGACTTTAAAAGCAGTTTTACACGAAGTACGCCATGCAGTCAACTTTAAGGAAAGTACTTTTTAAATTAGGTTTTCGGTGGCAAAAAAACATACGTTAGAAGAGATGTATTAATGAAATGAAATAATAAAAGATTAAAGCGTATAGAATTTTTAGAAAAAATAAAACAGTATCGTTAGGAAAAAAGAGATAATATCATTTATACCAATGAAACTCAGCTGCACAGTTCTTATTCAACGAAAAATGCCTGGGTTGACAGTGTAGACACTGTAAATCTGGAAAAAAGTAAAAAAAAAACTTACAGTAAAGGAAAAAGGTTAATTATCATGATGAAATGAATTCAGTTAATTTCATGAGGTGGGTAAGAAGATAGTTGGTTCCGAATATAAGACTAAACAGCGTTTTGGTTGTAGATAATGAGAGTAACCCCTAATGATCTTAAAACTAACAATTTATATATTTTATTATTTACTTAGAATTTTAATATATTTTCTGCTACATAAATATTTGGTAACCGTTACAAAATATTTACGCTACGCCACTGGTACCCGATTCGGTTTGAATCGGCAATGTACATCTGCTGACTTTGGGAAAATGGTAGGACCTCTTGACAGGTCTCTTTCTTTAAAAAATCCAGTCACTTTAACACGACGTTGTTTTTCAAACAAATTCAAATCTTTTGGAACAAGAAAAGAAATCACCCAAGACAAGCCCATATTGTCCTTTAAAGTTAACCGACGATTGGAAAGTACAGGTTCCTTGATTATGTTGATGTTTTTATCAGTAGTTGAGGTTAATGGCCTTCCTGAACGAGGTTCATCTTCGACTGCTTCACGACCCTTACCAAATGATTTGAACCACTTAAAAACTTAGGATTTCGATAAACATTCATCGCCGAAACACTTTTGTAACATTTTCAAAGAATTTAATTTTTTTTACAAAATTTGATGCAAATTCTTTGTTCCACAGATTTTCCCAAGTTAAAAATCGCATTACTTTTTGTCCGGTACATCATGACTTTCCTTTAAATTTATTTCGTTTGAGGTGTTCTGCAAGCCGATTTGACATGGTTTTAAGAAAAACACTCTTAAAGTTTAAACTACTAATTTCTAGCTCTTACAACAGAAAATTGCTAAGAGTGTACAATCATTTAACAGTTGTTTCTACTATTTGTATAAAACGATTTTTATAATATTTTAAGATGCTAAAAGCATTGATTAAGCAAATTTGATGAAAAATTAGAATGGCCTAAGCTGTTATATTTGTGAAACTTAATAAATGTACTTTCTGTAATAAATGATACTAAATAGGTATTTACTGACTAGATTTCTAGGTTTTCATCATCCTTTTTGCTCCTAAAATATATTGAAAACTTACCAGCTACGCTGTTTCTATGGGACGCCAGTTCTCTGTAGGAAGATCTTCTCAGAGCTACTTCGTCTCTGGGTTTATGGCCATGCAGGCTTCCTCCACCAGAGACACTTCTCTTAAAAGGTTCGGAGCGATGGAGCGTAGCATCTTCATTACTGTTATCAGAGTTATTACCGTTAGATTCACCAGAACCGTCATTTAAAAGTGTTAATTGTGATTGAGTTAACCTTGCAGCAGTATCTTCATGCCACGATCGCCGATTCTGAAAAATATTAATGCGATAATTTGTAGAGTTAGAACTAATCTATACTATATTTTAAAATCTTTTATTTCGATATGGTTAAAGAAATTGGTACCTACTCGACTAGGCACTTTATTGATAATGTCTGAACCAGCTTTTCTAACTCTTCTTACTAACGTGGCGCCAAAACCTTTTCTGTAACATTTATAAAAACGAGTACTGCAACGAGCAAATAATTTTTTATTTATAGTTTGGTTATCTTACTACTATGGACAAAAAGTAATGAGACTATTTTTTTTAAATACTCGCGCTAAGAATATCGATAACTGTTGTGAACAACTGACATAAATTTCGTGACATTTGCCTTATTAGGTTAGAAATTGCAGTGTTTTCTATGCCTGAAGAAAATTTTTAGCGATTTTTAAACTGGAACAAAAAATTTGGATCAAATTGTGTTAAAAAATATGAAATTTCTTATCCCAATACATTGAAAATGTTACAAAAGTGTTACGACGATGAATGTTTATGAAAATCACAACGAAACAATAATGGTTTTTGCATCATGATAATTCATCATTGCATTCTGCCGTCATAATTTCCTATTTCCTCTATTAAAATTACTACTTCGTGGATATCGTTTTGAGTCAATACAAGCCATACAGAGTGTGGCGCGAAAAGTTTTGATTGAAAGTAATGGCGGATACAGTTATTTGTAAAATTTGAAATTACGAAGCTGTAGGTTTTGAATGACGTTGAGTGACACTTCCGGTTATACCGGAAGTGTCACATTCAGGACAACATTATATTTGAACTCAGCGTCAATCAAAACTTTTCGCGCCACAACCTGTATAAGAGAATACTCTGCCCACTTGGAAGGCTATAGCGAAAACTGAGTACAATAAATATTTGGAAGACTGGCAAAAACGTTGGTATAAGTGGGAAGGGGATTATTTTGAAGAAGACACAATAAGTTTGGATGAAGAAAATATTTTCTGTGTATTTTATTTAATCAGTTTCATTACTGTTTTTGATGGTAACCCGGCAGGCTTTCAGCCAATCTCACCCGAGACACAAATAACGCATATAATGATGATCTAAATAATGCCACAATAATGTCAATGATAAATTAAACAATTGCTTAAGTAATGCCGTTTAAATAACAGTCTCAAAACTTGGAGAGGGATGGCTATCTAAAATAAGAATAAGAATAAACCTCACTAAACTTAACGAAGTTATTAGCTCTAATAAATGGTTTTGAATTAAAAAAAAAAAAAAATTGAACTGTCGCTTTTCTTACAAAAACTAACAAAAGATTGACATAATTTAATTATTTTCCCACAGTTGAAATCCCACTAACCTAGTGTAGGATTTAATTTTGATTAGTTTAACAATTTAAATGAATTCTTCATTCCTCACCGGTTTATATCGACCAATCAGTCATTCTTAATAATTCGGTTAAAGCTTTTATATAGTATACCGATTATCAGAGTACATAAATTTTGTATACTTTTAAAAAAATCATTATATGCGAAAAATTCCTAAAAATTAACTAAAATTTAAGCATACATACTTTTTAGATGATGCGTTATCCAACTTCCTGTAATGTTCCATAATTTTTTCTTCTAGTTTTTCCTTCTGCCTACATAAGTTATTTACTTTGTCCGTATAAAGCTTCTCTTCTATGTGATAATGTTGTTTATCTTCTAGTGAGTGAGTCAGGAGCGAGTGATACTGGGACAAAAGTTGAGAAACGTGATCCATAAGAGCCCGCCTGTCTGAATCCAATGAATGATTCATTTCAAATAACATCTAAAAATAATCAACATGAGACAATATTTTTATTTAAAAGATGAACAAATAGAGACCATCGCTTATTCTACTTTCATGAGTGCTCTTATACATGCTCGTCGGCTGTTGGTACTCTTTACCTGGCCTTTCTTCAAAACAATGTTGATCTAATCGAGATACGTTCGCCAATGTCGACCTCTACCGACTTGCCCATTCACACTAGCCTTATAAATCTGTTTTGCCAATATTTTTTCATCTATCCTCTCTACGTGTCCAAACTATCTAAGCATTCCTTTATTTATCTTTGTAACCACAGTGTTCCCTTTTTTTCCTTATTCTTTACTTTATCCATCAGTCACTCTGGCTATACTTCTCAGACTACCCATCTCTGCAGTATTGATCTTACATTTATGCTTTTTCTGCCAAACCCAACATTCACTACCATATATAAGTGTTGCGACCAGTACTCCTCTATGCACAGCTAGTTGTGCCTTTTTTGACACGTTCTTGCTGCTCATAAAGTTATGCATAAAGGATCCCTTTCATTTGTTTCCCTGCCAACACACTTTGCTTATTGTCAAAGTCATACTTTCCGTCTCTCGTAAACTTTAAACCCAAGTATGCAAACTCATACACTTGTTTCACTCTTTCTACTTCAATCAGTCCCTCACAGTTTGTCATGATTAATTTTTTTCAAAAACCATTACTTTTGTCTTGCTTACATTCACTTTCATCACTTTAATTTTTAGGGCATCATGCATAATATTAACCATTGCCTGCAGCTTCTCCTCAAATGGTGCTTATATGACCTGATCATCAGCGTAAAGGAGGCATTTGACGATCAAATGATTCATTCTCAATCCATATGCACTCTCTTTTAAATCTTTTAAACAACTGTCTATGTATAAGTTAAATAGCCATGGCAAAATCACACATACTTTTCTAACACCTTATTCGATATTAAACCAGTCCGTGTAAGCTCCGTTTATCATAATTTATTGTTAACACAAAAATGTATTAGTTTCTACTTTTTTAATACAGTATTGTTAATAAATAATAAATATGGCTGTATTTTATAACATTTCAAAACTATTCCTTGTTTATGTAAGTCCATTTTTTATTAGGTAATATTTGCTTAAATAAATATCATAAATTATAATGTTGACCAACATTAAATTTTGATGTTTTTGGGCCAAGATGAAAGAAATAAATAATTTAAAAATCACACTTAAAATTTTTAAATGTTTACAGTGATTTAACATAGTAAAAACAAAAAGATATGCTATAAGAAAAAATTAAAAGTAAAATAAACAAGGAAGAAATGTGGATATTGCAAGGAAAACAGTATGAGCTGGAATCAAGTCAAAACAGAAACAAAAAATGTAAAATGGCAAGAATATGCAAATTATAACATAACAAATTTTTTATCAGATTTAAATATTACTCACATCACATTTTTGCTGAAGTTTAGCATTATCCAATTGAAGGCTCGCCATCCTATCTGACCTCAAGTTCAGCTCTCCTTGCATTTCAGTTCTTCCGAGTCTTAAATTCCTAGATTCAGTTCGAAGATTTTTTAATTCTTCTTGCACTGCCCTATATTCTTGCTTTAACCTTTCACTTGCAGTAAAGAGGTTTCTAAAATCATCCTGTAAAACACAAACTTAAATTTATTTATTGTGTTTAAAGAGGCCCCTAGATGCTCAATATTATCAATATAATGCACAATGTATTGCTGGGTCGACCCACACTATGCAATACTATTTAACTGATACTTTTGCATTCAACGCAATATTACCCTCAGACAAAGCAATATTTACCATGTTGCACAAATTAAAATCAACCCTTTTCGATTGATCAACGTACTGTGCAATTTTTCAATATGATGCACAGGCGGTCAATATATTGTTCAACTATTGTGCAATATATTGATGCTAATATTGAAAGTCTTGGGGAAGGTTTACTTACAGAAAAAACAATATTTACCAGATCCCACAATAAAAATTAAACTCTTTTAAATTGACTTAATATATTGTTCAATCCATTATTGTGCAACATATTGATGAAAATATTGAGTTACTAGAAGCAGCTAAACTCCATTTTTCATAAAATGTACTGAAAATCGACTTAAATTGGAGTTTATTCAGCTTTGGAAAAAAATTAGCATAAGTATTTATATATTTTATATTTATATATTATATATTTATATATAAGGATTTTTCGGTCACGAAACACGAAACATCAGACGCGTATGCCGTGTACCAATTATACTTGCGCAGCCGGTGCGAACTTATTGGCTGCCTTGAACCAATAAGCTCGCACCTATGAGTGGGCACAGCCAATAGCACATGCGCTAAGGTTAACACTCGTTATTGGTTAATATACATCAATAATGCATGATGATAGTGGCTAGAAGATAATAACATAAGAGTTAAAGTGAATAATTTATTTTTAACCTAAAATTTTTATATTACGACTCTCTTATTTTTTTGTAGCCAATTAGTTGACAAATTGACTAAAAAAAATCAAAAAAAGCAACAAAGCCGAAAAATGCAAAAACAAGCGTGAGAGAAAATATAATACGTTTATCAATAATAATATACTACGAAAGGAACTTCGTTACAACCGAGTGTTTCACGACACTCACGCACTTTTGTTTTTTAAACTTAAACATACTGTAACATATAAGACACATTATGGCATTAACAAATCATAAAAAATATTATTCAAAACAGTGTTATTTATTTCTATAAAAAACAATTATCTAACCTTTAATTTTGAGTGCTCCGCTCTTAAATTCCCCAAACTCTTGGCATCGTTCTTCAGTATCTCTTTTTCCGCTTCCAAATCCGCTATTTTGCTATCCAAATTACTATTTCTCTCCTTGATGGCTCTCAATTCCGATCGTAAATCCCTAGCAATTTTCTTTAAGTTTTCTTGTTCATTTTTGGCTTCTTCGTATTCCAAACTGAGTTGCTCATGAATAGTTCTTAGAGTTACTTGATCTAAGAGCAATGTGTCATGTTGATTGTTTTGGATTTGTTGCTTCTTGCATAACTAAAAAGAGATAATATTGTAAAGGTGTTATGATGGACAGTTTGAAATCATGTACACAAACAGTTTTTAATAATAATTGGAAGTGTACTCTTCATTCTATTTAAAATTCCCAGTTTATTTGTTAAGGTAAAAAAAAACCAAAATTATCGCCCTAACTACTTTTTCAAGAGGCATAATTTAATTGCTTTATGACCTATTTAAACAATCAAATAAAATAATTCAAAATTAGATAAAAATAACTTAATTTTAAGAGCCACTATAGACCCATCAAGGGTCGCAGTGGAGGGGCGACCTTACTACGCCCCACTCACATAATACGTAACCTAACTTAATTTAAAAGTAATTGGTTAGTAGAAAAAATAATGTTATTTAAAAAAAACTCTATAATCATGCTAAAACAAAAAATGCAAACTTGGTCATATTTAAATATTTTTGAAAATAACCCACTCTATACTTACTAAAACTTTACGCAATTGTTGAACTTTCTGTAAAATGGTTACATTTATGAATTAAACCACAATTTTACGTATTGATGATTTGTAAATAAACTTGAAAATTTACTACATTTAGTTTAATCCCTTTTTTCATTAGAAAAAGGATGGTTAATTATTTAAAAATCATTATGTTACTGAAAAATACTTAAAATTAAATTATAGCATTTATAACTTAAGCTTGAAACAAATAATAATAAACAAACAAAAAATTAAACTTTATATTATTTGATGAATTTAAAAACGTAGTGAAAAAACTAAAATTGATATATAGGTATATACTATATTTAATTTTCTTATAACTACTTATAATTGTAGTGTAAACAAACCTCATCTTTTTCTGCCACCAGTTGACTGTTGGCGAGTTGCAGAGCAGTTTGCTGAGCCTGTAGAGAATTTAATTGAGATCTTAAAGTTGATACGTCAACTTTCAAAGTAGCATTTTCATTTTGCAATATGTCATTTGATATTTGAAGATTTGATATTTCGGCTAATAGCTTTTGACACTGGTTGTCTCTTTCTTCTACAACACTTTGCCTTACCATTTCTGTTTCACCTAGAAGATCCTTTACCATAGGACCTTAAAAAATAATAAAAATTGCTGGTCATTACTTTATTTTTGGAAAATTATCTTTTAAATTCCATTTAAAATAATGCTGTGTGTACAGTCATTAACTATAAATTACCCACCTCTTATCATCGTTTTTATTGCCTACAAAAAAAATTTACATAAAAGTTCTGTGATTACGACTGAATTTTGTTTAAAGGTTATCAAAAGTGGGAATACAAAAAAAAATAGGCAAACATAACGATGATAATGGTTGGGTAATTAATAGTGAATAACCCTACACAAAAATTATACATTGGACACTAGATAATCCAAATAAAAGATTGCGTTTGGTTTATGGAATATTGCTATTGTCGTGCAATTTGAGCCCCCCTGATATATTTGGACAAATAAGAACAAATATTAAGACGATGGAAGGAATACATAGAGGAATTATTTCATGACAATAGACAGGTAAACATGACTGCAGACTGGCAGGGTGGAGACATATGACCGGAAATAACTAAATCGGAAGTGGAACATGCACTCAAATCCATGAGAAATAAGAAATGTGGAGGTCCAGATGGAATACCAAGTGAGTTACTCAAGTTAATCAACGACAAAAACAAGAATATTTTGGTGGAGTTATTTAACACAATCTACAATACAGGAATTATCCCATAAGAAATGTTAACATCAACATTCATATGTCTACCGAAAAAAGTAAATGCCAAAGAATGTAGTGATCAGCGAATCATTAGCTTATAGCATTATACACACTAGAATACATCACAAGCTAGA
Organism: Agelastica alni; assembly: GCA_950111635.1. Lineage (NCBI taxonomy): Eukaryota > Metazoa > Arthropoda > Insecta > Coleoptera > Chrysomelidae > Agelastica > Agelastica alni. The sequence goes on from OX467712.1 coordinate 26,880,492, forward strand.
ACTGGATATAAGAGATACACAATTTGGTTTTCGAAATGGTGTGGGTGCAAGGGAGGCATTATTTTCTTTGTTAACTCAAAGATGCTTGGACGTTAATCAGGTCCTCTATATCTGCTTTATAGACTATAATCTTAGATTATAGAACAAACAGATACAGCGTGTCATTCATAAATTGTTTAGTGTTTTGATTCCAACAAGTTCCACCGATGCGGCTGGCAAGTAGAACAGAGATAGAAAATGAGATGTCTATTTTCGCGTACGAGCGACTCCACCGTTGCCGATTGATCGAAGTACGTGATCATGAATGAGATCAATCAAATACATTACCCATCGCAAAATGAATTCTTATTTACATATTTTTCTATACACATATATGTATTAATACTTATGAGGCACAAAATGTCTGTGAAATTAACCATTTTAAATGTTAAGACGGAAAACTGAGCACAAAATTGATCAGAAACTCAGCTCTTCCAACATTTTAATTAACTAGCAACTACGTTCCATAAAACGAATGCGATAACAAACATTGGGCTTAGACTGTGACTCGTTGTTGGCTGCACTCTGAAATATAAATAACGCGTCATTAACTGTAATAAAGCCTTCGATAAGGTAAAGCATGACCAACTTATAGACCTTCTTAAAAACAAAAACCTGGATAGACAGCATGTAAGATTAATCTCAAATCTGTATTACAATCAACGAGCCACAGTAAAAATTGGACTGGAAAAACTGAAGAAATGGAAATAAGGAGAGGAGTCAGGCAAGGCTGCATATTATCGCCATTATTATTTAATGCATATTTGGAGCAGATTGTATTAGAAGCTTGGGAAAATGAGACCGACGGTATAAAGGTGATTGGAGTTCTGATAAACAACATCAGATATGCCGACGACTCAGTAATAATAGCCAAAAGTTTGGAGAATTTAGAAAGAGTTATGACCAAATAGGAGGGTTTAGTGAGATTTACGGACTCTCCTCAATATCAAAAAAACCAAATATATGAAAATATGTAAGAACAACAACACAAATGAAATCTTAATGGATGGAGGTCAACAGATTGAAAAAGTAAAAAGATACGATTACTTAGGAACGCTTATCACTGAAAACAATGACTATACCGCAGAAATAAAAACCAGAAATGAAAAAGCTCGTACAAACTTTATAAAAATGAAAAAAGTACTATGTATCAGAGATTTGACGTAAGGCCTCAGACTGCGATTGGAAAAATGTTATGTACTCAGTGTGCTCTACTATGGTGCAAAATCATGGACGCTCAATGCAGATGCAATGAGACAGCTTTTCTCTTTCGAAATGTGGATATATAGAAAAATCTTAAGAATTTCGAGGGTAGATCGAATTACTAAGAAGAATCGGTAGCCAAAAAGAAGTTGAACGTACAATTAAGAAAAGAAAGCTACAGTATTTGGGACACATAGGGCGCGGCGAAGGATACAGCCTCTTATGACTAATAATGCAAGGAAAATAGAAGGCAGAAGAAGCATAGGACAAAGACGAAATTCATAGCTAAAAAAACTAAGAAAATGGTTTGGTTGCAGCTCCAAACAACTTTTTAGAGCAACTGCCTCAAAAGTTGCGATAGCGATGATGATTGTCAACCTTCGCCGCGGAGATGGCACTTGAAGAAGAAAGATATATTTGGCACATAAGACTCCTATTATCTACTTCCAATGCCATTTGGTATAATAATACGAGTCACGATCAGCTAAAAGGCTCCCGCATGTTCTGGTACTACGAGAACCGACTGGAAGAAGTGAGAAGGAAATAGCAAATTAAGGAGAGAGCCGCCTTAGTCGGACAATACTCAGATATAAGAACTCTCGAAACAATTATAAATAAATGTGTTATAAATAAATAAGTGAATGGTGAAAAACTTTTTCGTTAATAAATAGTTAAATTATATGTTAAATAAACGTTAAAATATGTCTTCAAATTTAACGGAAAAATAATTTTTTTAAGTACATAATCAACTTTTTCTGTCTTTAGTCACTAAAAACTAAATATTTTCTTGAATAGAAATTAAAAAGGTAAACAAAATTCTCACCTATAATTTTGAATAATTCTTTGTTGTCTACAATCTTCTCAATAACAATGGAAATATCGTTGTCCAATAAATCAGCTGTCAAGCCTAATTTCTCCAAATTGTTTTTGAATTTTTCGTTAATGACTTTTTCGTTGACAAGATCTTTTTGAAGCGTTGCAATTGTTTCTTTGTTAACGGAAGACTGTGACATAAGCTCTTGTGCTTTCTTTTCCAATTCTTGAAGTTTTTCTATTTGAACGTTTAAGTCTTTTTTATCTTTGGTCAGTCTTTCAATGTCTTTTTCTTGTTTTATAATTTTTTCTGTGTTTTGATCCACGCAGACGTCTTTGGTCTTAAAAGAACAAAATAAAAATATTTACATATTAATTTGTCTTTATCAATGGAACTATATAAACAAACCAAACAAATTGTAAAATATAAATTCAAACGATAGCACAATAAACTATCTAAAGTATTGACAATTTTTCATTGACCCAGCTGGTATTACCAAAAGAAAAGTAAATACTTTATACAGCAGTGATTGTTTTAATACATACATACATATAGTCACGCCTTTTTCTCGAAGGGGTAGGCAGAGACCACTTCCTTCCACTTGCTACGGTTCTTACACACATCAATGCTTCCTCTACTTTCATCAGTGCTCTCATACATGCTCGTCGGTTGTTGGTACTCATAACCTGGCTTTTCTTTAACACAATTTCGATCTGATCGAGATATGTTTGCTAGGTCGACCTCGGCAAACATACATCACAGCGTTCTCTTATATCACTATTCTTCACTTTATCCGAGTCACTCCTGCTATACTTCTCAGACTACTCATCTTCGCAACACTTGCGAGTCTAAGCTGACTTAGGACTGTAAGCAGTCCCCGAGACAACTGGCAGCGAACAATCAGGTTAACCTGATGTGTTACTCTGATCTGGGAAACAGATGAAATGAAATCTCACTGGCACTGGCGAAAAGGCTAGTAAGCCTTTCGCAAAGGAAAGCTAAAAAGCTTCACGAGTTGGAAAAGAAAAACTTGAAACGTGACGGGGCTCCTTACTGGGCACTGCCCTCTGAGGTATCACCTGAAAAAGATGGGCAAAACAGTGATAGTTGCCGCTACTGCGAGAACTTCGCTGAAACTGCAGAACATTTGCTTTGCGAATGCCCAGCGCTTTTCTGCAAGAGACTCAAGTTTCTGGAAGGGCCTTCCTAAAGCCATTCGATGTCAGAAACTTAGCCCCCAGGAAACTGATAAACTTTACTTGAAATCTCAGAATCCCGGGCCCGAATAGATTAAGGATTATCCACAAAAGATTTGATAGGTCTAGGTGCTTGAGAGGATGCATAGCCTTCACGACCCCCCCTACAATCTACTCATCTTCGCAGCATTAATCCTATTTTCATGCTTTTTCTGCCAAACCCAACATTCACTACCATACATAAGTGTAGGAACCAACACTCCCCTATGCACACCACGACGTGCCTTTTTTGACACTTCCTGGCTGTTCATAAAGCTATGCAGTGTCCCATTCATTTGTTTTCCTGCCAACACCCTTCGCTCAATGTTACTGTCATACTTTCCATCTCTCGTAAACTTTGAACCCAAGTATATAAACTCATTTACTTGTTCTACTTTTTCTCCCTTAATTAGTTTGTCATGTTTTCTTCTCTTTCAAAAACCATTACTTTCGTTTTGCATTTATTTTCATCCCTAAATTTATCGTATCCCTAAAGAAGGCATTTGACGATCAAATCATTCATTTTCAATCCATATTCACTCTCTTTCAAATCTTTTAAACAATCGTCTATGTATAAGTTAAACAGCCATGGAGAAGCCACACATCCCTGTCTCACACCTTTTTCGATGTTAAACCAGTCCGTGCAAGCTCCATTTATCCTGATACAAGCAGTGGAATCCTCGTGAAGTGATTTCAGTGCGCGTATTAAACTACCGCTCACCCCATACATAGACAATGTCGACCACAATTCACTTCTCATCACTGTGTCATAGGCCTTTTTTAAGTAGACCTGACTTCTAGCCAAGAATTTTTGACTATATATCATAATGAAAAGACCTAATCCATACATCTCCTTCCTCTTCTAAATCCTGCTTGCACATCCCATATCATCTCAGTTTCATTCGTCACTTCTTTAAATCAATATCTTTGCATACAGTTTGCCGACTATGCTGAGTAAACTAATACCTCGGTAGTTCTTACAGTCCTGCTGCGAACCTTTTCCCTTGTAAAGTGGCACGATAACGGCCTTGCACCAGTCGTCTGGTACGGTACCACTCCTCCAACAAAGGTTAAAAAGGTGGTACAGCAGACTAGTTACCCCGCTTTATCCAGCCTTCAGCATTTCAACCGTTATCCTGTCGTACCCAGCAGCTTTACACAATTTCATACTGTTTAAAGCTTCCACAATTTCTGTCGTACTAATTTCACTTTCATTGCAACTTTTAATATTATAATTATTGAAATTGGTTGTAGATACGAACATAAAGCCAAGAGGAAATTTTATTTTACAACAAAATTTAAAATAACCATCGGGCCTTTTAGATGAATAAAACGAGTTTTTAATGAAACCCAATTTAGCTTCAGGAATGCAATAGAGAAATATTATTCGCCTTTAAAATTATGATCCGGAGATGTATGGGTGTGAATCAACCACTCTCTGCGTGTATTTTTTGAAGTGAAACTTCTTATGGGACACTACACTAGTTCCGAGAAAGAAAGTAAACTGGTCGAGCTAACAAAATCTGTTAAGCTACTTGTACTTTTATAATTACCCATTGCTCGACTGTAGAGATTCCGCAAAAGTATACGAAGATCCGCACAAAGAGGAGACACCGAGAATAGTCACCGCATTATTTATTTATGGCATATCATGTTAATTATTTTTTAATACTATGTGGGAGGTTCGAGATTTTTCACAAGGAATTTTTTTTTATTTATGGCAGATTAAGTTACTTATTTTTAATTTTACGGGGGAGATTAGAGATTTTCTGTAAGAAATTTTTTCGAAGAAATAATAATATTTAAATTTGATTTTTATGATGTTCATAATTCTCTAAAAATTGTATATTTATATATATATATATATATATATATATATATATATATATATATATATATAAAATCTTAATGCCTTTATTTTGTTTTATATTTTTGTACTCACTGACAGTTTTTGCATACCATAAAAAAATTCACTTCTGACTCTTGTTGAATTATACGGGGCTATCTTCTAACTAATATTTAGAGGAAATAACATAGAAATAAAAATCAGAGTTAAAGTCGACGGAAGATCGATTAATAATATTATATTTAAATTGTTATTGGCTGCATTGTAAAAAATTTGACTGTATATTATTAAGAATGCGCATGTGACACATTTCTATGTGAGTCAAAACATTCACAGTTGGTGGCCCTGTTGTTCAAAATGCAGTGTTACTGCTTTACATAGTATCTTTTCAGTTTGATGTGTTTTAGTTGTGTTCATAAGCTATTTCATACTTTTAATTTGTATATTATTTTTAAGAAACTACTTTTTATATTTATTTAATAATCAAAATAAGATACCTCCAAGACTTCTTTTAGTTTTCCAATTTCCTTTGTCATGTTGGTATTTTCTTTTTCTAGTATTTCAACTTTTTCTTTCATTCTGTTAGCTGATTTTTCAAATTCTTTCCATTTCTCAGTTTCCGTTTGCAGAGTAAGTAATTGCTTTGAAATTTCGGTAAGAGACTTTTCTGCGTCGTCTGCTCTTTTTTTAATAGTATCGCATAAAAGTTGAACTCTTTGTTTTTCTTTTGTTACATGGTCGATGTTATTTTCCATCTCATTAATGCGTGCTCTTTCATTGTTAAGTTCTTGATTTTGTCTGTCAGATATTACCTAAAAATAAGAGGGATTGTTAAAAAACTAATTTTTATAACAAATTAATTTTTTAATTTAGATAAATTTGTGTCGTTGAAATAATTGAACTTAAAATTACTTTATGTGTATCCAAAGAATCCTGCAATTTTCTAGTTTCCTGAATTGCATTTTTAAACAGATTCTCCAGTTCTGCATTTTGCTGCGTTAACCGTTCGCAATTTTCCTCAAGTTGTTCACACTTTATAGCTAATTTTTTCTTTTCCTTCTCTAAATCCAAGATTTTGCTTGCACTTTCCAAGAAACTGTTTTCCTTTAAAGCATCTATTGTAGATAATAGTCGTTTATTTTCTAGTTCCAATTTTAGAGCACGCGCTTGCGCACTACTCGTCAATTGTTCTGATAAGCTGTTATCCCCCGAATTACATTCTTCCAGATCTGAGTCAATGGAAATATTTAAACACGAGGATTCTTGAAGGGCAGATTTGGTAAGTTGTTGAAGTTGTAGATTTTCATCTAAAAGCTCTTGAATTTTTTCTTTTGCTGCATCCCTTTCCTATATAAAAATAATTTCCAACATTATAACAATTGTCACTGGTTAAAAATAACAAAACAAAAAAAAATATCTTTGAATAAGAATAATTTTTTTCTTGACATCCGATTTAACATAAAAAAATTCTTTATAGACCACCATAGGCGTTTTAAAAATAAATCATGACATCCAGTGAATTTTTAGGAACTAATTTTTAAAATGATGCGGGTCAGGTAGACTTGTAAAAATTTCTATAGCGCGACCTTAAAATAAATAGCGCCACCTATTCATTTTTTAGGAAATTAAATAAAGCCTATTTCCTGCTCCTAGCCAAGCTCTATTTACAAGTGAAAAACATTAAAATATGTTCAGTAATTTCAGAGATGTGCCCGAACATATAACATATAGACAGACAAACAAAAAATTAAAAAATGAGTTTTTATGTTTTGGTAACATGCGAAAAATCATATGAACCTAGAAAAATGGATATATTTTGAATTTGTTATTATTAATAAATTTTTTTGTACAAGCCAAATAAAATTAATAATTAAATATCTATTTACCAAAATAATATCGTTAATTGCCTGCTTAGCAGTCATCAATTCAGCTTCTAGCTCCAAAACATGATCACCTCTTTGTCTTGCTCTAGCCAGTTGTGTCTCTAACATTTCTCTAGTTTCCAAAAGTACTTTATTGTCTTCTCTTAGCTCATCAACTCTAACTTTGTAAAATTCTGCATCTGCTAATCTTTCTCTGTATCTTTGCACTTCAACTTCAAGTCTATCAGCTCTTTCAATTTTTTCACGCATTGAATCTACCTCATCTCTATAGGCTTTAACCCTTCTAGCTTCTGTTAATAACTCAGTGTTCTGAAAAATGTACATTTTTCATTTAGCTTTCTCAAAATATTAACAAAATGAACTAATTTTAGTTTTAAATTAAATGTATCTAATTGAGTACACTAAGCTCTTCCTAAAGATAATACACAACCGTTTGAATAATAATAATAATACTGAAATAAGCGAAACACAATTCGGATTTTGCAATGGGCTTGGCACCAGGGAGGCATTGTACATGCTTTGTAGACTATAAAAAAGCCTTTAACAGGATTTGCTCATGGAGATTTTATGACAAAAAAAAATTGACACTCGAGAAATCAAAATTATTGAAAACCTTTATTACAACCAGAAAGCAAACATTGAGATTGAAAATACAATAACTAAAGATATTAAAATTAAACGCGAAGTGCGACAATGTTGTATCTTATCGCCGCTACTTTTTAACTTGTATTCGGAAGCTAATATGAGGGAAGTGCTAGACCAAAAAACAGCCGGTATGGTCGTAAATGGGAAGCCTATCAACAACATAACATATGTGGACGACACAGTCTTGCTTACAGAGAACATTGATGACTTACAAATGGTGTATGCAACATGTTCTAAATATGGTCTGAAAATGAACCTGAATAAAACAAAAATTTTGGTATTTTCTAAAACAGTAAATACACATGTCCAGCTGACCATAAACAGTTATAGAAAGAGTTTTTATGTATAATATAATATTTATATAATATGTAAGGAACTATAATAGACTCCAGCAATGGCTCTTAAAAAGAATTAAGATCAAGGATCGAAATAGCGCGTAACGCGTTTCTAAGGATAAAGCAGTTTTGTAACCGTTCGTTGAATCAAAGACTGAAAATATGAATGATAAAATTAAACAATTTAAATTAATAGTCTGCAACTTAATAATTAAGTATTAATTATTTTATAGACAACTATGTACATTAAAACAAAAAACATATAATGTAACCTTTCACTCATTCATAAAGTCTGCTAATATCATAAAAAAAATAAATTATAAACACTTTTATACAAAATATTAATTATTTATTAATTTTTTTTAACTGTATTTATTTTTAATAAGGTTGTATTACTTTAATTTACTTACCTCTGATTTAAGTTTTGCCACCAAAGATTTTGCATGCTCTAATTCCTCCTTACACTCTGCTAAAATTTCGGTCTTCTCCTCTCTATATATTAAATATTAATTATACTCAACACATACTAAACATTATTTGCTAATTGTTAACAAATTTTTAATAAAAATTCATAACGATGTGCAAATTCACAGAAAATAAAAGTAAAACAATCATCGGGTGGTACTTAGCTAGCCTGCTAATTTTCTAGAATTTTAAATAGAATTATTATTCAGAGTACAACATAATTTTCCAACCATGTGGATTTGGTAATCTTATCTCTAGTCCCTGACTCTTAAGAATTCACACCAAGAATATAAGTGGCAAAGGGAATTTAGTGAATACAAACTACATTATAAAAAACTCAACCAAAACATAACAAAAAGAAAATCTAATGAATTAAGGGTTCAAATATTCCACACTCTAGTCCATCCCATCTGTCTCCTCATGTTTCTGGGTTGATCGGACTCAATGTTTGCACAAAAATGGACTATTTTTCCCTTAATTTATGCAACACAATTAACTTTCCTAATTCACTGCACTGCAGTAGGTGTTATATTTACATTAACATGGACAGTAAAATTATATCATACTCTTTATAAACTAAATAATACATATATTGTTTATTAAAAGAATGTTTAAAACATTAGTTTAGTGACATATTTAATGCTTGATAAATTTATTTGTTAGATTATGAAATTTTTAATATTTAAATACTAAAAAGCATACAATTCTTGTCTTTGTTTCCTCATCCTGGCTTTCCAATCTGCAAGTTCCACAGCTAGGTGGTTGCATTCCACACCTTGACTGTTTACATTTTGGATTAAACCAGTAGGGTTTGTTTCTTGTCCTAAATCTGTAACCCATTGTTGTACTAATCTCTCTCTTTCACCAGTAAGAGTTCTTATGTGGTAATAAAGCTTTTGGGGCTCCTGGTCTGCCCAATCCAAAGTTAGAACTATACTTTGATCATTAGTAACCTGTAATTATGACAAAATAATTATTGTTAGTAAATATGAATGAATGCTTTGTTAATATTTAACATTAAAAGTAAATAATAAATAGCAGACAGACATTTGTCATTTTACTAGATATGTAAGTTATTTATTTTTGTAAGAATTAATACAGATTCCTAAATTAATATTGCAAAAATTGGATTTATTTATTGCAAAAAAGCAAAGAACTTCTCATAGACGTTTAAATATAACATTGGATAGATAAACTATCAAAAAGGGCTCCTTGCATTTGCTTTAAATATTTTAATAATAAAAATATTTTATAAAGCGGAATAATTCATTATAGATTTTTAAATTAAAGAAAAAAATAATGAAATTATAAATAACATTTTGTATAATTCAGATACATTTAATTTAATTTGTTCTATGAAAGTAAAATGTATATTTTAACTTACTCTCTTAATGCATTCAACTATATCATGCTGGTCATCTACAGATAGTTCTTTTATTTTTGAGATAAATATTTCTTTAGTAGGCCCTTGTACTGCACATCCCAATAGTAATAAAATTAACAGCTTTAGCTGTACTAATGCAGCTTGTGACGCAGGGGCTCTGCCCAATATCACACAATCGGGGACTGATATAACAATTTGCCCCAATTCATCTTCATATACCATTCGTATATTTTTTATTATACAATGAAAAATTTTTGTCCTAGCTGCTGTTATATTCAAACCTTGTAAATTTGAAGTAGAAGGCACTGGTTGAGACGGCTCTGGGTCAATTTGAAGAAGTACCTCATTAATTGGTGCCCCATCAAAAAACGTTTCATAAACTTGGAGAGTTTCAGGTTTTTTTATACAAGTTGAAAGCTAAAATGTTATAGTAATGAATTATAAGGTAACCGATATTTTTTTTTATAAAATTTATAACTGTTCTTTCATACCCATTTTACAAGAGGGCCCGAGAGGAACTCCTCTATATCACATGCTGAAGCTGCCATAATTTAAAGAAAAACCTATAGTTACAGGCCTGTGTGTTAAAGCTTTTATTTACACATTTTGGCATTGTTATGCATGACTTATTAATAAAAAGGGAATTCATGTAAATACACAAATAAACAAAAAAAATTCAAGTGTTTCTTAACAATGCTTGTCATTTTACTGTCATCAATCCATTTCTTGTTTCTGTCAAAAAAGAAAAAGCAAGGTTAAGTCAAAAAGAACAGAGATGGTCAAGAAGCTCTCTGAAGAAGCAACAATCATTTTCTTTATTAAAAATGTTTCCTTTTAACGTGGGTCAAATGAAAACTAAAAAATTCCTACATCTGTAGAAGTAGTAGGAACCACGGTCAAATTTTATTTGGTCCTTTACGGTGTTGCTTTTGTACAAAAGATGTCGCACCCTGTCACGAATTCTAAATCGCAACTAGAAAATGTAGTTAATTTGATCGAATTTAAACTTTATTTTTAAATCTATTTTAGAATTTAGAACTAGTGATATTTTGATTTTCTTGTAAGTAAATTTCTATATCTGATATTTAAAGTGCGCTTAAACAAAATTATATTTTATAAACGAAATATTTAGAAAGCAGTTTTAAATAACTTATTTTTTTAAAGAAACTAAAATTTGGTTAGTGTCTCTCACGTGTTGACATTTTTGCATTCAATGTACTTTTTAAAATTGCTTACCTCTGAATAATGTGTAATACATTTTCTTGATATTTCCAACTTGTTAATTAATGGCTTTTGGACAAGGTACACCAATTTTTATTTATTTATTTATTTTACTAGAATTCTAAAAACAAAATTTATGTATAGAATTTTCAAATTCTATTTACAAAAAGGATATGAATTTTGTATGGTATATTAAACTTATTATTTCAAAGATTTTTAATTAAAAAACTATTGAAATGTCTTTTACAACTTTCATGCCTTTTTAGATTTAAATGCCATTTTTAAGATATTCATACTTTTTATTTGTTTCGCAGAAAAATATTAATTATTAAGAAAATTTATGAATAAATAATAACATTTTGTTAAATTTAATTTTTTTTATTTATTAATTTTACAGTGTTTAAAATTATTAAAAATTGATTTAATATTTTTGCTATGGACCTATTTAATTGGTAAAATAATGTATAAGATACCACTATCGCAGCCTTTATACAACGATTAATCAGCAAATGTAGAAAAGTAACCGATGGTACAGTAATAAAGTATAATATATACAGAGAAGTTAAATATTTTAATTGCAATGTCATTGTTAAGCTTCTCATTGCTGGTTTGCTTATCAGAGCCTTAATTAGCAATTGCAGAATTACGTGCAATTCACTTTCTTTTTGCGTAATATAATAGTGATGGGTTGCGAGGACTTTTTCTTTTGTCCACAGTTCATTACTTCAACTCCGACAAAGATGCAGTGACAGATCGCTATTACGTTCCGCAACAGTTTTGCCAAAGGCTAAAAAGTGAAGTCATTTCGGTTTAATTTTATACGTAATCTCACAATGCTCTCATTTGTAGGTATGTAAAATCCCAATTTTGGAAACTTATCTTGTATTGCTAAACACAACTGATGTTTCTTTTTATTTAAATGACATTTTTTCTGTGTTTTAAGAATTACTTGCAAAACCGTTAAAATCAGAAAGTTGGTTTTCTTTTATTAGCTCTGGCTGAAGTAGGTATTCATTAAATTTAGATTTTTAAAAACAAAGTGTAGTTTTTTTTTTATTAATAATCGATAGATATTAATTAAAGATTAGCTAACGTTGGTTACGTAAAACTAAGTGTAGGCGATCAAAAATTACAATAAAATAAAAGCACTTCATTGCATGGTGAAAATTGTACCATCAGAGACTAAAGTCTATACTTATAGGCTACAGATAATCAGCACCTCGTATTCACGTAAATCTGAGAAAATCTTGGACTGTCAGTGTGAACGTTTCTTGTAAGTTGCATCGTACGAATCGATCCAGCAATTAATTGTGAAATATATTGATAATAATATGCTGGTATTTTTATCATCCTGAATTGGTGTAATTTTTGTTTAAAGGAGCAAAGGTTTGTACGAAGGCAAAGTCTTAGCACAAAAAAGTTTTCGATGTTGGTATTAATTTTTTGATTTGGGTTTTTAAGTATCAAAAATTAGAAAAAGTAGGAAAAACTTAAGTTGCACAATTTGCGGAGAAATACTTCTTCTTCTTCCTTCTTTAATGTAAGTAAGTTGCTTGTTTTTCTTCGTATTCTCTGCCGTTCAATTGTTAGCGAGATTGTCGCTCCATCTCTTGCGGGGTCTTCCAACGCTTGTTGTTATGAAAAAATACATTTTTTAAATAAGCATGCTTATTTAACTTTAAAACAGCTGAGAACTCAAATTCAACAGAAATATGGTCCATAAAATTAATTTTAATCAAAGGTATGTTTTTTGTTACATACGGGTCGTTGATTAGACGAATAGCTTTTTCTTGTGGATGAAGGCTAGTAGTCTAGGTTAGGTAACTGCTTGGTTGTGTTCCTTGAGGGTTTAGGTAGAAATGCCTTCAAATGTGTCAACCCTGGTAGATCAGACCAGTGCGTGAGTCTTTTTCTCTCTGCCCTGTCTAAAATAATAATTTTGGCATCACTTGGGGTGACTCCATCGACTGGTTTCTGGTCCTGTAAACGAAGGTTCGGATCCCTGTTTGGCGAGGATGTCGGCTTTTTCGTTATCCTTCACCTTCTGGTGCCCAGGTACCCACTAGTCAGCTCTCTTGCACACAATTTAATAGCGACAACTTCAGCCAGAAAGATTGTAGCACTAGAAGATATTTCAGTCTTTGCTTTTCTGCTAAAAACACCGGTCCTAACTCCATCTGGAGATTTTTAGTCATCTATGTACATTACGTATTCAGTTTGTGGGAAGTGAATTGCTTCACTCACCCACTCATCTCTCTTTGAAAAAAGGATTTTGAAAGACTCTTCCACGTGTATTCTTGTTGCTAGCATGTTAACCAAGGATTTGGTGATTTTTTGTTTCACTTAGTATCCCAGAATTATCCCCAAGTGGCTTCCCTTCAATTTGCCTTTCCAAAGACCAAATGCCAGGCATGCCAGGTTTTAAAGGTCAGCAAGCTTTGTTCTAGCTGTCTGTTGCAACCCTATGGTCCACCAGATTACTGAGCCATACGTGACCATTGATATTATTATTTTTTGATAAATCCAGTAAATCTGTTTGGGGTTCATACCGCATGACATGCTGCATACTCTTTTAAGGTTCCAGAGAGAAAATCTGGCTTTGTTTATTGTTTTTTCTAGGTGAGCGTTCCAAGTGAGTCTTTTATCCAGAACTACACCCAGGTATTTCAATTCAAAGAATACTAAAAAATCGGAATCCTTCCTGAGTCATGGAAATCTGAAAAGTTTACAGTTTTCATAACAGGTTAAGGAGGTAGAAAATACAGGAAATCTGTAATAAAAAACTGGTCACATATACGCATCAATGTCTTTTCGCATTGTCGGCGAATACTAATGTATGTCCCAAGCTAAAATTTGTTCATTATTTGTTATTAAGTCCATTGTTTGTTCACTTAATCTGGTACACAGACAACTCCCAAATGTCCTGTGGCACTGGAGCGCCATTTTTACTTATTGTTTATTAAATTGTTTTAAAATTTAAGGAGAGTTTTAATGAGGTCAACGTTAAAATTTTTCAAGTGCGTGTTTGGTATATAATTTAAACCATTTTTTTCTATTAGTGAACAAAACCATATCGCATATTTTAATAATCCATATTTTTTGTATTTTACCTTAATTTGATGAACACTATCTTATCTATAAATCGGTGCACACATTATATATGTATATATTTATGTTCCGTCATCCTTCTTATATATTTTATGTCAACAAAAGTTATTTCTTACAACAAACATGTTTTGAATGATGTGTTAATAATTTTATTGATAATACCAAAGGATACGAGCGTTAGATCTCAGTCATCAGTACATTTCGATTAGTGTCCAATTCTCTTTCGATAAGAACTTACAAAATAATGTGGATCATGTGTCATATTTGTTATTGTGCAGTTTCCACTTAAAATCAATAAAATCAACAATTCATTTAACTAAATGTAAGTATATAATTACCTTTTTAATATAAAAAAAATGGATATATTTATAAAATTTATATTTTGATTATTCAAAATTTATGCAATTTTATTGCACTAATTTTTCTGCAAACTTTAATATAATTTTAGTCGTAACGTTATTTAAGTTATTTAGGTATTTTAGAAATTCTTGATCATTTGCTGCATTTGGTTCAGTGCTTCGACATTCGTACTTTATTGTTATCAAAAAGGACGAACATTTTTTGAATATGCGCCAAATTTTGGTACTCTATTTGATGTATAGATTTAACTGTGGTTACAAATCCAGAAAAACTGTTAACTACAAAAATATCGTTTAAAATAAAAACATGTTTTTAAAACTAACTTCATTTACTTAGGTAAAGTTAACGCCTTGAAAATTAAAAGGTCATGATTGACTAAAAAGGTTTTTTAAAAGTAAATAAAGATAAAGTCAACCTGTTGCTTATCCTCTTAGATGTTTAAAATTTTGATATACAAACCAAATTTGTACTGGTAGATCTTCTTGAAGTGAAGCCGTGTTGGTTTTCATTAATCATGTTCCTGGTGTCAAGTGTAAGTTGTCAGTAATCAAGCAATTAAGTAATTTGGAGATTTCGGATTCCTCACTCAAAGATCGATCTTTATATCAGATTTATGGTTTGTATTAAAACCTGCTCTGACAACCCGATGTCCCACTTAAAAGAAAAAATCCCGTTACAGTTTACAACAAAATACCAACTACTATTAAATACAGCAAAAAAAAAACATCCCAATAGAATATTATGGTTATGAAATTAAAAATTAATATGAATATGAAATATGAAAAATAAAAATTAAAAAATAGTGAGATAAGAGAACGCTGTCATGTAAAGAAGATGCGTTTAAAAAGATAGATAAAGGAATTCTTAGATAGTTTGGACACGTAGAAAGGATGGATGAAGGAAGATTGACGAAACAAATTTATAAGGCGAGTGTGAATGCACAAGTCGGTAGAGGTCGACCGCGAACATATCTCGATCAGATCAACATTGTTTTGAAGAAAGACCAGGTCAAGAGTACCAACAACCTACAAGCATGCATGAGAACACTGATGAATGTAGAGGAAGCAAAAGATGTGTGTACGAACCGTAGCAAGTGGAAGGAAGTGGTCTTTGCCTACCCCTACGGAAAAAGGCGTGACTATATGTATGTATGCATTTATGTAATTATCCAAATGGTAACTTATCAGTTCTTGTATGTTAAATATTATTTTTATTTCATTAAGGTGTGTGCGATTTTATAAAATGAACAAAATTGAGATGAAAGGTGAGATAAAGTACCTCCGTAAAAGGGGTTATCACCGCCAGAAATTTATAAGAACATGATAGAAGTATTGGGTGAGTCCGCTCCTTCGTACCGGCTAATCAAGAACTGGTCACGAGATTTCAAACTGGGAAGAGACTGCTAGGTTTTCTGTTGGAAGCGTTGAAAAAATTTTACATCAGGAATTGGATCTCAAAAAACTCTCTGCACGTTGGGTTTCACGAATGCTGACGTCAGATCAGAAGCGTGTTCGCCAGGTTGCAGTTGAGACAAATTTAGAGATCATTAACAGGAATCCCGATTAATTTAAGCGAAAATTTCTTACGGTCGACGAAACATGGGTTTATCACTGTGATCCAAAATCCAAAGAACAAAGCATGGAATGGCGGTATAGGGATTCTCCCCCCTCAAAAATTTCGTGTTGTCCCATTAGCTGATAAGATCATGGCTACAATTTTTTGGGATTTTGCAGGTGTTATTTTCGTGGATTATTTACCGCGTGGGCGCACTATAACAGGTGAATATTATGTGAATTTAATACCAAAAGTACCGAAGCGATCAGAGAAAAATTTGTGTTGCAATGGCTGCCATGTACAATGCGGGATTTGACTACTATCTATTCCCAAAATTAAAAAAACATCTTCGTGGAGTCCGCTTTGCTGATGATAACGAAGGGATGTCGGCGGTAGATAAATGGCTAAAGACTCAAAGTTCTTAATTTTTCTTCTCATATGTTTGCTGCTATGTTAGGGACAACAATTCGTGAACTATCCTTGCACTCACAGGGAACACAGGGAAACATTTAAATAATGAGTCATACATGGAGGTTTAAGGATAGTTTCCGTCACACTTTTAGCATCCGAGCAGAGTAGATACGCTAGTTCTACCACTACACACCATGTCATTGTCTGTCGGAGTGTATACTAAAACAAAGGGATTTCAGTCGATTAGTTTTACAATTTCTTACTATCAATTTTTACTTCTTAGTTATACAAATAAATATCTTTAATAATATTTGTTTTATTTATTTCTTCAAAAGTTATTTTTTATTGAAACAAATATATGGATTTAGATTTATCTATATTAGAGCTGGTACAGCTCTTTCTAATCGAGTTGGTGATGTTGCTTTATTAATAGCAATGTCAAGGATGTTAAATAACGATTTATTAAATAATATCTGGATGTACAATGGAGATACACTAGTTTCAGGTACTGAATGTTGACATCAGAATATTTAAAACTTAACATTTACAATGTAACAAATTACGTTTTTTTATATTATTTTAATGGGTAGTTTGTTTTTGCACGTTTTAAACACCTTTAAAGTGAGTGCACAATGTAAATAAACGAATTTATTTTAGGATACAAAATAAATAATCGAGCTTTTTGTTTAATTTAACGTACTTTCAATTTTCATTAAGTTGTATGGTGGAGTAAAAATAGTATTCTGTGTATTATTTCTAATTCCTATTTTATGGATTTAGTTTGCGATTAAACGGTGCTGAACAATGAGGTTGGTGTTTAATGTTTAGATGTACCTATTCGAGGACGTTAGTGGTGTTGTCACTTTTTTCGTTTTATGTTAGCCGTGGGTGGTGATCATTTCAAAGGGTTGTCAAATTTTTGGATCAGTATGCACAAATGCGGGTAAGAATAATTATATTTTAATTTTATCACTTTTAAGAATCATCCATGTTTCAGTAAAGTATGTTATTAAGATTTATTTTACATTGATCAAATTGTAAAATAGTAAAATAGTTTCAATTTACGGATTTCTTTCCCTTGCTGAGCTGATTTCAAAAATGTTGAGGACTGTTGCCAAACTAAAAAATGAAGCAATCCCAAAAGGTATCGGAATAAATAAAGAAAAGACAAAATACATGCAAGTAACGAAAAGACCAATTAATAGAGAAAATTTTAAATGTGAAAACTATGAATTCGAGCACGTAGGAACATTATCTTATTTGGGGTCCCAAATGAATCAATCGAACTCTATCAATAGCGAAATTAAGACAAGAGTTATTAGTGGAAACCGTTGTTATTTCGCCCACATAGAGCTAATGAAGTCGAGAGCTCTAAACAGAAAGTCTAAATTAAAAATATATAAAAGTATCATCAGGCCTGTTGTTACATATGGATGTGAAGCGTGGACCTTAACCACGAAAGATGACCTACTCTTGAGAACTTTCAAACGAAAAATATTGAGGCAAATTTTTGGACCAGTGCAAAACGAAGATGGAACATGGCGATCAAGAATGAATTTTGAACTAGATAACTTGATAGAGAGCGAAGACATTGTAAAATTCATTCACTGTCTTGGGCAGGGCATGTAATGAGGATGGATGAAAACGGAACAGCAAGAAAAATCTTTGAGTAGAAACCAGTGGATAGAAGAAACAGAGGAAGACCGAGGAAAAGATGGATAAACGAAGTAGAGTGCGTCCTTAAAACAATGAAAATTAAGAGCTGGAAGAATTTGAGTAGAAACAGCACCGAATGGAAGAAAATTACTGAAAAGACGAAAACCCACAGTGGGCTATAACGTCGTTAAATGAATGGTATGATGGCAATCGAAGAACTGTAATTCCACGTTCCTTAGCCATTTCATCAATAACGTATTTTTTAAATGTCGATGTGTATTGTTCCACCAACACTAAGAGTTTTTTCTTAAGAAGTCTTAAATGATAGCTAGCATTATCTAAAACTTTGACCGAATTTATTGGAAATAGATCCAGCATTTAAGAGAAATACTATTCAAAAACATTGGAATTTATTTTTTCGTGGTAATCTTTGGTAGACTTCGATACAAATTTAAGCAAACCACCAAGTATAATACCATCAACACTCCCTGTATGGGTTATTATTAAACAACGGCATTTCCCAATAAAAGAGTCCTAGTTTTTTCTTGTCAGATCTTTTAAAAACAGTTCTTTTCATAACTGTTTGTGTTGATATCTGAAAATAAAAACTAAAATATGAAAATTATGTCATTAAAAATGAATGAATATTGAAACTATTAAGAACTATTCAAGTTCGGGTCTTAAAATTTATCGACTTTTCTGATAAAAAAAATGTATAATATTGAGACAAATATACTTTTATAATTATCTAAATACGTACAAAGGAAACTTCTTTGCAGGTACTGTAATTTATTTACTTATTATCGACAAAAATTCATTAATCGTGAAATATTGGGTATAATAATAGATACAGATTTTTAAATTTTAATTCTATTTGTGTAAATGATGATACATTGAAAACAATAATTCCATATTTCGAACAGTTGCATCATACAGTATATAAAATTCAAAGTTGGTGATTGTAATTACAATATTGCGAAAAAACTATTTGAATTTGTGATTATTATTTACAATTTTTAATAAACAATTTTGGCTACTTTTAAAATATTTAGTAGTAAAATAAAAAAAATCTCATTAATCCATCACTTGGTTTAAGCTTCAATCAATTTTAAAGTGTCACTGGTTGTCAATTCTATTTTTTCCGTTTTGATTTATAATAAGTTATTTACCAAAACATGACATATTTCTGATTTTTGTAATTTATTTATTTTTCACTCTCGGTGTACAACAAAAAAAAAAAGTATATTAGTTGTTCTTATTGCTATGCGTAATTACCAAATACGAGGTTAGTTTACGAATTGTTGTCCCTACGATAGAGGCATGAAAAGAATGAAACTAATTTATTTTTTAACATAGTCACCTGCAACGTTTATACACTTGGTATATCGGTGTTGAAGTGTTTCAAACCCTTTTAAAAAATTCAAAACTTTGAGTCTTCAGCCACGAAGATTTTTTTTTTTTTTTTTTTTATGAAAATAGTCGCAAAAGGGTAGACATATCGTGTGGGCCCTGTAAAAAAATGTAAAAAAAGGATTCTTGATGAAGATTGGTCCTTGTAGTGTCGATCTTGAGAGTAAATGTGTGAGACTGATCAGCGTGCCGAGTTCTCCGGCCGAATGTGGCCAATGGTGGTACAAGAGTTTTTATTTCTCTGGAGCATCTGCCGTGGAAATATCTGTAGAGCAATGACTGGTCTGCAACTCTTCTTTTATGTTCTAGTGGGTGAAGGGTATCAGTGAGAGTTGAGCTGTTTATCAAGCGAATGGCTCTTTTCTGAATGGAATCTAGAAGACGAAGAGAATGCCTTGGTGCTGAACCCCAAATGTGCGAGCAATACTCCAGTAGAGGTCAGATTTGAGCCTTGTACCTCGTCAACAGTTGATCAGGAGTAAAAGACTTTTTGGCTTTCCACAGAAAACCTAGCCTCTGGCTTGCCGACTTTGCGATGTTAGCAACATGGTCATGCCAAGACATATTATTGGACACCGTGACTCCCAAAATCGAGATGAAGGGACTTGGTTCAAGGGTATTTCCGTACATTGTGATGGGATGATTTAAGAAATTCACTTTCTTGGAAAACGTGGCACTTTGTGTTTTTTGGGCGTTGAACTGAACAAGATTGTTGGTTCCCCACTTGACGATTGCTTTAAGATCTCTATTGATGTAATTAACCTGTTCCTGCCTGAGTCTATTTGTATCATTCACCGAAAGTGATCGATAGGATGTGAAAGTTGAGACAAGTGTGCTATCGTCTGCGAAACTGTAAATGGGATTCGTGGTGGTTTTCAAGAGGTCGTTGATGTGTAAAAGAAATATGGTGGGGGACAGGATGGAACCCTGGGGAACCCCGGCATTAGTTTTAAACGCATCAGAAGAAATACCGTCAACTGCCACATGTAAGGAGCGATCTTGCATGAAGCTCAAGAGCCATTGCCGCAGTTTGGTTGGGAGACCGTAGGCAGATAATTTACTTAACAATGCCTGGTGCCAAACGCGGTCAAAGGTTTTAAATATATCCAAGGCTATTGCACGGGATTCACCAAACTTTTCAATAGTGTTTGTCCAGAGCTGAGTGACATAAGCCAGCAAATCTCCAGTAGACCGAAGTTGTCGAAATCCATATGTTCTTTTAATTTTGGGACTAGATGACAGTCGCTGGAGGCCAAATCTGGAGAATAAGGGGGTTGTTCAAACATCTTCCTTCCCTAGATATTCTCTTAAAAAGGGAGGCCAGGATAGTCTCCAACAGATTCCTGTCTTTGGTAAAGTAAATTAATGGAGAGCAACTCGAGCAACTTAGGACCTACCGATTTAAAAAAACTCTCACCTTATACAACCATCAACTTCGTGAGAAAGGCTGGATTGTGCGGTGAACTGTAACCTGCAGCGGTGAGCCACAATAAACCTACTAAAGGTCGCGGTGGAGGGGCGACCACGCCCCACTCACGTGATACCTAACCTAATCTAATACTAATTTACCAACCTGGATTGCAAAATTTAAAGAATAACGCAGAATTTAACATTTAATTGACTATCTGTTGATAGTCAATCCTATTTACAAGAATTAGAAAAATATGCGTAAAAAAAGAGAGAAAAACAAAATGAGAAAGAGCATCGATTTTCAATCAATATTAACTTCTACCGCAGAGTTTAGACACTTTGGCGCAGTAATTGTTTTGGAAAACGTCACTACATAAAAAATTAAAATTTTATTGGGTAGTTCTTCATTGAAAATCTATGAAGTAAAATTAGACAGTTTTATTATTACAATAATTAAAATTGGACTATAATAACATAATTTCTGTTTGCTCGCTAGATAAAATAAAGGCAATGTATAAAGATAAAAAGCGAGTCTAAGATAAATCGGTTTAAATATACACACGCTCTTTAATTGTTTAACATATTTATTAACAATAATTGTAAAAGAAAACAAGCTTGTAAATTATGTACGTTCGCTGAACGTACACAAAATAAATCGTAGAATGCTTTTATAATGCAGCAGATGCAAAGAAAACATCTGCAAAATAGTTATCAACGGTAACGAATTAAAAAAAGTAGCTGAGTTTACATATCTCTAAACACACTTTTTTTGAATGGATCAAAGAAACTAAAAGGAAATAAGGAATGTTGGTTAAGTTAGAAAATATTTTATTAAGAATGAGTGCAGTGTCGCAGTAGATTTAAATTTGCAAATTATCTGCCTACGGTCTCCCAACCAAACTGCGCCAATGGCTCTTGAGCTTCATGCAAGATCACTCCTTACATGTGGCAGTTGACGGTATTTCTTCTGATGCGTTTAAAACCAATGCCGGGGTCCCCCAGGGTTCCATCCTGTCCCCCACTTTATTTCATTTACACATCAACGACCTCTTGAAAACCACCACGAACCCCATTTACAGTTTCGCAGACGATAGCACACTTGTCTCAACTTTCACATCCTATCGATCACTTTCGGTGAATGATACAAATAGACTCAGGCAGGAACAGGTTGATTCCATCAATAGAGATCTTAAAGCAATCGTCGAGTGGGGAACCAACAATCTTGTTCAGTTCAACGCCCAAAAAACACAAAGTGCCACGTTTTCCAAGAAAGTGAATTCCTCAAATCATCCCATCACAATGTCCGGAAATACCTTTGAACCAAGTCCCTCCATCTCGATTTTGGGAGTCGCGGTGTCCAATAATATGTCTTGGCATGACCATGTTGCTAACATCGCAAAGTCGACAAGCCAGAGGCTAGGTTTTCTGTGGAAAGCCAGAAAGTTTTTTACTCCTGATCAACTGTTGACGACGTACAATTCGCTTGATAAACAGCTCAACTCTCACAGATACCCTTCTCCATCTAGAACATAGAAGAAGAGTTGCAGACTAGTCATTGCTCTACAGATATTTCCATGGCAGATGCTCCAGAGAAATAAAAACTCTTATACCACCATTGGCCACATTCGGCCGAAGAACTCGGCACGCTGATCAGTCTCACACATTTACTCTCAAGCTTGACACTACAAGGACCAATCTTCATCAAGAATCCTTTTTTTACAGGGCTGCTACGGAATGTAATAAGCTTCCAAAATCAGTTTTTCCAGATAACTATGACCTGCAACTTTTTAAAAAGCGTGTCCACAATCATTTTCTTTCTATAATCCCTTCCCCTTCTAATAGTCGCAGTGCGAGCCGTCCGCGGTCCACACGATAGGTCTACCCTTTTTGCGACTATTTTCATAAAAAAAAAACATAAAAAAACCAAAGCATTGTAATTGATCTTGCAGCAGGCAATTTACAAAGTATTTGCCAACAGTATATAACCGCACACGCGCAGTCATAATGTTTCCTTAAACTGTCCAAAGCTTCTGCGCAAATCAACCCATTGTAAGGGCAAATGCTTACATTATTACCAAAAAGTAAGTAATCCCAAGCACTGAGCCACTTTTTTTTTTTTTTTATGAAAATAGTCGCAAAAAGGGTAGACCTATCGTGTGGGCCGCGGACGGCCCGCACTGCGACTATTAGAAGGGGAAGGGATAATAGAAAGGAAATGATTGTGGACACGCTTTTTAAAAAGTTGCAGGTCATAGCTCTCTGGAAAAACTTATAGCCATTGAACCACAGGCAATACGAGATTGACCTAAAGTGGTGTTATTTTCAAGTATTTCTATATATTTTTTTTAAAATAGGCTGCGGTTTTATTAAACTTTGTTAAAATTAACTTGTTTTAATTTATTAATGACAAAACTCGTATTTATTTAAAATTTCTGGACTAGAATAAAATATCCATGTGTTTTTAATAATATTAGAGTCTTCTGAACAGTTCTTTGAACTTGGTAAGCATTGTATCAACATATGTCCGGTAACTCACGTAAAGAACCAGAAAGTATTTCTTTTTAACCTACTAACAAATAAGAATAAGTTTAAATCAGGTATTATTCCCTCATTTTAATCTCTTAAGCTGTCGGGAGAGCTGCCTGCCTTATCAACGACACAAGCCTTATAAATATTATTTTTTTATTGGTACAGTGATGGCGGACCATATTCTCTTTATGGACTTTGAAGAAAAAGCTGTCTTTCATAATTGCTTCCCTAGCAAAATCGATAGGGACCACAATCATCTAGTTCTACACGAAACCAGCTTAAGATCCGTATTAATAACTTCATGCTCGTATAGGTACATTTACACCTTGCTAATTTTACATGCTAAAGTAATGCCTTTTGGGATGTTTTTTAATAAAAATAATTATATCTATTTTATATTAATCAGTTATTCTTATGAGATAAGAATCATTGTTATCTGACATCAATTTTTTATTCTACCGAATTCTCAGTCATTAAATAACTGTGTTGTATTATTTGGCAACTAGCAGAACCCGGTGTACGTTGCTACACTCCAGTATTTTATTTTATTTTTTCTGTAATGCCCAATCCATATTGAAATTTTATTTATTTAACAAATGTTTTATTTTAATGCCAGCTGATAAACAATATTTACAGTTTTTTCGGTAGGTGTGAACACGTAAAGATTTTTTGGTGTTCCAACTCTGGAGCAGGCAACGTATAATTGACCGTGCGAAAAACAGGAACTTTGTAAAATCAAACCAGTAACACTTGGAGATTGGCCTTGAGCCTTGTTGATAGTTATAGCGAAAGCTAGACGCACTGGAAACTGTAATTGCTGGAAATTAAATGGCAAATCTATTGAAATAATTGGAATTTTTGGTATCAGCACATTTTTTTCCTTAAATTTTCCGCTGATGATTGTGGCTTCGATTAAATTCGGCGATAATTTTTTAACAGCAAGTCTTGTTACGTTGCTCAATTTCAGGGGATTTAAGTTGCGAATGAGTATCAACGGTGATCCAACTTTTAAATTTAAGAAGTAGGGTGGCATTCCAGATGGCTCCAAAGAGTTAAGAAACTCTATTGGATAGTTAACAGCTTGTTCCTTATCTATAACTGGAAGCCTTAATTGAATTTGATGGTTAATGTTGTTTACATAATTATTTTTGGGAGCCAAAATTGCTCGTTTGCGAAGTCAATAATGATTTTTGTAGTCAAAACCAAGCCAATCCAGTCAATATCAAAATTGTTATCTAAATCGTAGTCAATCAAAATCGCGGTAATTCTTGTATCACAAAGATTTTTATTTTCACAAAGATTTTCGATCACAAATGTTTTTGCTCAAATTGAAATAACTCAAATAATAAATAAATAAATCTTTGAAAGTTTCAATATTTTCGAAGAAAAAATTTGAAATGACAGGTGTTTGGCTACGAATATTTCATTTGCGTTGTATGGGAGATACCATTACCACTTTTCTTTTTTTCACTACAAGCACCACTAGTATGTATAAAACAACTTCTGAAAATTTCAACCCAATCGGTAAGGCCGTTTGGGAGCTTTTGAACGACATACATGCAAACATTTATTCATTTATATATATATATATATATATATATATATATATATCGCAGTAGGACTGTAAGAACTACCGAGGTATTAGTTTACTCAGCATAGTCGGCAAACTGTATGCAAAGATATTGATTAAAAGAGTAACCAATAAAACTGAGAAGATCATTATGGGATGTGCAAGCAGGATTTAAAAGGGGAAGGAAATACATGGATCAGGTCTTTTCATTACGAGGTATAGTCGAAAAATTCTTGGCTAGAAGTCAGAAGGTCTATTGCGCTTTTATATACTTGGAAAAGGCCTAGGACAGAGTGCTGAGGAGTGAATTGTGGTCTACATTGACTATGTATGGGGTGAGTAGTAGTTTAATACGAGCACTGAAATTACTTTACGAGGATTCCACTGCTTGTGTCAGGATAAACGAAGCTTACACGGACTGGTTTAACATCGAAAAAGGTGTGAGACAGGGATGTGTGGCTTCGCCATGGCTGTTTAACTTATACATAGACAAATATTTGAAAGAGAGTGCGTATGGATTAAAAATGAATGTTTTGATTGTCAAATGCCTTCTTTACGCCGATGATCAAGTCATATTAGCGTTATCTGAAGAGGAGTTGCAGGCGATGGTTAATGTTATGCATGATGCCCTGAAAATCAAAGGGATGAAAATAAATGTAAGCAAAACGAAATTAATGGTTTTTAAAAGAGAAGAAAGTATGACAAACTGTGGAGTTTCGATTGAGGGAGAAAGATTGGGACAAGTAAATAAATTTGTGTACTTGGGTTCAAAGTTTACGAGAGATAGAAAGTATGACAGTGACATTGAGCGAAGGGTGTTGGCAGGAAAACAAATGAATGGGGCACTGGATAGCTTTATAAATAGCCAGAAAGTGTCAAAAAAAAGGCACGTCTGACGGTGCATAGACTTATGTATGGTAGTGAATGTTGGGTTTGGCAGAAGAAGCATGAAAATAGGATTAATGCTGCGGAGAAGAGAAGAGAACGCTGTGGTGTAAAAGAAGATGTGGTTACAAAGATAGATAAAGGAACGCTTAGATGGTTTGGACATGTAGAAGGGATGGATGAAGGAAGATTGACAAAACAAATTTATGAGGCGAGTGTGAATGGACAAGTCGGTAGAGGTCGACTTCAGCGGACATATCTCGATCAGATCAACATTGTTTTGAAGAAAGGCCAGGTCAAGAGTACCAACAACCGACGAGCATGTATGAGAGCACTGATGAAAGTAGAGGAAGCAAAAGATGTGTGTAAGAACAAGGGAAAAAGGCGTGACTTTATGTATATATATATATATATATATATATATATATATATATATATATATATATATATATATATATATATATATATATAAAATCGTGCAATTGCGCAAACGCTCAGTTATTGAAAAGTAAATATGCGATGCCAAGAAAAGATTTGGCATGACAACCAAAAATTACAAAAGAAATTAAACAATCCCATTGATAAAAGTAACAATTTGTTATTTGTTATTATGCTTAAATCGTAATTATATTGTTCAGATCTGCAGTAAATATCTACCTGATATATAATCACCGGTTAATATACCGAGAAACATTTATAATACAGGTAAAACTAAAACAGGTAAATATTTTTTTATATATTTAGAAAAAAAAAAGATTTGTGCACTATGTGCGCGTATTAGAAGTAAAACTTCTAACGTTTTTACGGCTAGGATTAAATTCAATTATACTGAATAAATAAGGTATATTTTAAGAATTGGAATGAAATACCTATTTTTAGAACGACATACACTGTTTCCATGTAAATATTTTTCTTAGTTTATTTCTGTAATAATCAAATGAGAAATCAACAATATTTTGCAATTGTCATTTTGACAAACACGTGGACTACACAAATAACGACGCGTTGCTAAGTATTTCTATGCTACGCGTCTCCTCTTCGCTACAAACGAACGCGCATGCGCGATATTTTTGCAATTGTCATTTTGACAAACACGTGGACTACACTAATAGACGTCATGTTGCCAAGTATGTCTATGCTACGCGTCTCCTCTTCACTACAACAGAACGCACATACGCGATATTTTTGCAATTGTCATTTTGACAGACACGTGGACTACAAAAATACACGTCGCGTTATTTTTGCATTTAGGCCTCGCTAGCTAGTGTGACGCGACCTTGAATTTTTTATTTTCAGCGCGCATATAGAAGTTTCAATTCAAAAAGGAAGTAGATAAATGCATACTCAGCAGTAAAATGTTGGATTAAACATAGTTTTTATTTAAAAATATCGTTTAAAAAGCAGTACCTTGCAGATTGAATTTACACGCCGCCACTGGGAGCTACCTCCTTTTCTCTTATCACACTGTAATAGTACAAGAACTAAGAAATGAATCACTCACAATTAATTTTGAACTTTAGGTATAGTACACCGAACTTTGATATAATTACAAATTTAAACAATACATGTTAACAGATTGATATCGTCTAAACTGGAATATGTGACAAACAGCACTGATGAATTTTGAAGCTAAGTTTTCCCGAGGATAGTCCTTTGTAAATATAATGAATAGTTCGGTTTAGCAAAGATAATTTGTCATAAAACATAAAGAAAAAGCACCTCAGTCACAAAGTTCCAGTGACCCCATTCATAACTCCAATTTTATTGTTGCAGAGAGTGAAGAAACCCGAAAGTAAGAAAATAAAGAAAGTCCTACGAGTACCGGAGGATGTCGACGATACCACCTGTAGTCTTCTCAGCGGTACCATCTACCATCCCGGCATGATTTGCGATCTGAAGCATTCTTCTTCGGGCCACTCCCTCCCGCCAATAGCATTCAATGTACCAGAAGATGGCCAGGGCGCGCTCAGAGTGGGGCCAACGTAACTTCAGTCGGTATCGTAGACACCGCAAGTGCAAATACGAGGCAAAAGATAAGCTTTAAAAGATGTTCAAGTACTGTACTCGGTGCTTTTCGGCGCGGTGTCGATTTTCGCGCTACGATCTTTTGACGCCCGCCGCGGTCTCTTCCGGCACCGCCGAAGAATGAATCGATTTCTTTTCGTAAAAGTGATGTAAAATTTAATTTTTATTTTGCTACGTTTTTTGACTGTTAAAACAATGAGGTGGTGCGTCGTGCTAATTTTGATGGGTACCTTCGCCGTAGAGGCTTGCGGACCGGGTCGAGGAGTGGGCCGACGCAGGGGTTCGAGAAAACTCACCCCCTTGGTGTTTAAACAACATGTACCCAATGTGCCGGAAAGTACGTTGACGGCTAGTGGAGTTCCCGAAGGAAGAATCGATAGGAATGACAGTAGATTTAATGACTTAGTGCCCAATTATAATGATGATATTATTTTTAAGGACGAGGAGGGGACGGGTGCTGATCGCCTAATGACACAGGTAAGTTTTTTATTATTATTTTTTTCGTTTTTGCTCACTACATATATTCAAAAATATTAATTTTATATACTAAAAATTTTGTCACGATTTTTTTTTAAATTCTAAAAAATTCCAAAATCTCTTTTTAAATTTTTAATTTTAATAATGTTACATAAAGCTGAATAATTATAATTTGCTTATTTAGTGACATTGTTTTTTCTTCAAATGCACATTTCTATCTTTATTTTCAATAAGTGGGAAAAGTAAATAATCGAGTGTGATTTATTTTCTATTGCTTAATTTAAATTTCTTTTACATTTTTTTTTCAAAAAAATTTTATATCAAATATTTCATTTTATTTTTCACCTCTTATCATTATTTGTAACCATAAATTAAATAATAATTGTGAAAATAAATATTATTAATTTTTTCACTCTCTCTTAAAAAATTTGTTCGTATGTGCGGTACTAACAATAATAAATTTTTTTATTAATAATAATAATAAATTTCTTTTACATTTTTTTTTTTCAAAAAATTTTTATATTAAATAATTCATTTCATTTTTCACCTCTTATTAGTATTTGTAACCATAACTTAAATAATGATTGTGAAAATAAATATTATTAATTCTTTCACTCTCTCTTAAACAATTTGTTCGTATGTGCGATAATAACAATATAAAGAGTCTACTTTGTATTGAACGATTTATATGGGGATTTAAATTTATTGTAATTTATCATAATTCAATAAATTTTTAAAACTAATATTTTTAAAGACCTAAAGGTAAAAAAAATTTCAAAGTTATTTGTTATTTATTTTTAAACCAACTTCAAATGAAATTAAAAAACATTATATCTACTCCATTTTTAAAAAAATTAATTTTATCATTTATTATTGATTAAAAACCTACCACGCTAATAATTGTTTACTATTTAAACATGCTAAATGAACAGCTGAAAATAATTGTTCATAAATTTTCAATAATAATAAAATAAATTTATCTATAACCTCATTTCTCTAATAATATCTATAAATCTATTTTATTTTTATGTATGAGCGGTACAAATGTTAGTTAATTTTTTTTAATTTTAAAAACAATTTATTTTACTTTTTCTATTGTATTTTGCAAGTTGAATTTATGTTGCATTTAAAAGATGTGGTTTCCATACGGGTTTTCCAAAAAGATCATAGAATGTTTATTTAACTTATTTTTATATTTTTTATAAGAATTGCCAACTTTTAATCAAACATTTAGTAATTAACACATGCATTGTTTGCTATGAAATAAATTAGAAATTTTTTTCCACCTATTTAAATATTTATCTGAGTATTGCAATATATTTACCAGGAAATTATACAAAAACTAAAAATGTAAAAAATATTCACTATGATGACACAAATATTTTACTTTATTGCGGTAATCATCATAATCGTTTATAATTAATTGTTCATAAAAATGTATGATTTATGGCTGTTTAATTTAAACATAGGTATTAATAAAATATTTTCTACACCAAACATTGCGTTTTTTAATGTTATTGTTCCTTAAATGGTGGAAATACTAATTTTACATGTTATTTAAGCAAAAAAATTATAAACCTAAACTCATTAAAATGTGAAATTTGATGGTATTTGTATTTATTTTAGACTTTCCAATTGTCAGTTTTTAAGCTATTTTTTAAAATTGGTATATTATTAAAAAAAACTGATCATTCTGCGTAAAGTTTTTGCAGCAAAATCTTGATATATATATATATATATATATATATATTAATTCTTAATAACCAATTAAAATTAAATATACTAGTCGATACAATTTAGGTATAAAAAAGTCATCCATGACAATTTTTTGTGTAAGTATCTGCATTGTACAAAATAAATTTTATCTAAAATAAAAGTCGTTTCTAATTTGAAATTTAGATTGTTCCAAGTTGGTATTATACTACTACTTGTTCTTCTTGCAGGAAAGCTGTTATGAGTTTCTTAGATGCAAAGATATTAAAAAAAGCTAAAAATTTTAGTTATAGAAACTAATTTATTCATTGCTAGAAGTCAAAAGGTCTATTGCGCTTTTATAGACCTAAAAAAAGCCTAAGACTGAGTGGTGAGGAGTGAATCGTGGTCGACATTGTCTATGTATGGGATGAGCGGTAGATTAATACGAGCACTGAAATCACTTTACGAGAATTCCACTGCTCGTGTCAGGATAAACGGAGCTTACACAGACTGGTTTAACATCGAAAAAGGTGTAAGACAGGGATTTGTGGCTTCGCCATGGCTATTTAACTTATACTTAGACGATTGTTTGAAAATTTAAAAGAGAGTGCAGATGAATTAAATATAATTGTTTTGATCGTCATATGCCTTCTTTACGCCGATGATCAAGTCATATTAGCATCATCTAAAGAGGAGTTACAGGCAATGGTCAATGTTATGCATGATGCCCCGAAAATCAAAGGAATGAAAACATGAAAAACTGTAAAGGTTTGATTGAGGGAGAAAGAGTGGAAAAAGTAAAGGAATTTGTGTACTTGTGTTCAAAGTTTACGAAAGATGGAAAGTATGACTGTGACATTGAGTGACGGGTGTTGGCAGGAAAACAAATGAATGGGGTACTGCATAGCTTTATGAACAGCTACAAGTGTCAAAAAATGCACGTCTGGCTGTGTTGGTTCCTACACTTATGTATGGTAAATAATGTTAGGTTTGGCAGAGGAAGCATAAAAATAGGATTAATGCTGCGGAGATGAGCAGCCTAAGAAGTATAGCCGGAGTGACTCGGTTGGATACAGTAAAAAATAGTGAGATAAGAGAACGCTGTGATGTAAAAGAAGATGTGGTTACAAAGATAGACAAAGAAATGCTTAGATGGTTTGGACACGTAGAAAGGATGGATGAAGGAAGATTGACGAAAAAAATTTATAAGGCGAGTGGGAATGGACGGAAGTCGGTAGAGGTCGACCTCGGCGAACATATCTCGAACAGATCAACATTGTTTTGAAGAAAGGCCAGGACAAGAGTACCACAAGCAACGAGCATGTATGAGAGCACTAATGAAAGTAGAGAAAGCAAAAGATGTGAGTGAGTAGTGAAAGTGGTCTCTGCCTACCCCTATGGGTAAAAGGCGTGACTATATGTATGTATGTAAAAATAATACAAAAATCACAGCTACTTATTAATTTTATAAATTTTGGAAATTTCACAAGCAATACTTGTTGTAAAAAAGATAAAATAATTAATTTTTAACGCGTCAAGATTGTCAATTTTTATTTGTTGTCAAAAATATTTAGGTAATTATCGTTTTCTCTTAATCCTGTTGCAGCTGAAATCCACGTTTCCAGTCCCCAATTCATACAGATTAAAGTACTCTTGAATTAATTATTGTTTTGATTATTGGAACATAAAATATGCACTTAGCACTCTTATGATTAGAATAAACAATTTTCATAATCATTACCTGTTTAGTGAATTGTTGAGAATGTCAATATCGAATTCGTAAACAGATGTGATGTAAATTGTTGATAATTTTGTTTACATTTGTAAAAGTAATTTTAATTTTATTCAATGGGCAATTAATTTTTTATTGCATATTTTTGAAAACAATTAAATTTAACAACTCTATTAACTATTATAGTTTAGTACGGTGGCAAACGTTACAAAATTTTCTGGCACACTTATTCCAATCATATAAAATAATTTTTATTTAACTAAACAGAGTTTATTTTTTAATTTTGTCCTAGTCAATAAAGCAAGATTTTCTTGAAATACACAAAAGTACCTCTAAAGTCAATTTACAATGTCGATAATAGTACAGAGTGTCTCTAGAAACACAGCAAATTGTTACAGTTTTTTAGTTAATGGTGATAATCCATAGTACTTATAGTATTTTGGTGTGTGTACATTTTATTAAAAATGATCGATCATCGTCTTTATTTTTCAAACTGTTATTTTATCAATTCTTTTGTTATTATGTTAATAAATTTCACTAAAGATTATAAAAATAATCGTAAAATTCTAATTTAAAATTTAACGTAATATCCCAGTTTGTTTACTTTTAATTTTTTTAATAGTTTAATCTTTAACAATTTTTTGAAGTGAAAACTTCTTTAGGATGGTTGGATGAGGCGTAATTTTAAAGCATCCGGTGACGTCAGCGTTACCGACAAATGGGTTTTTTTGATGTAGAAGGTGACAGCGGCTGTCAGTAGTGGTCAAAATAATAATAAAATAAAATAAATAAGTTACACTGTACTATTCTGTAGATTGGCGGCTTGTTTACGGAATATTTATTGTTATTGTATTTGTATTGACATTTTAACCTTCATTTTCCCGCGCTGTCATTCTGTCGAAAATCATATGTTTTTGGCGCCAAGTGTGATTGCATTTCCTTTAACCTATGTATTTACTAAGGAAAGTATACAATTTAGTGAACATTTCGATATTTGAACGTTATTAAATTCAATATTTTATATTGGAAGGAATTCAGATATGTTGTCTTCAATTTTTGTTTATCTGGCTGCTACTCCAAGTAGTCAATGCATCGGGGAGGGTGAAGTTGTTCTTGCAGCAAACCACATTATTGTTTGTGGTGTCAAAGAAAAATAGGATGATAAGTGGATAATCAGATTTTATTGTTTGCAGACCATTGCTATTAAAAGTGATCTTCATGAAATCAATGAATGACATGACTTCAATGTTAATTATATTTATGTACTTTTGACTTCAATAAAAATAAGCAACAAGAGAACTTGCCGGTCTTCTTTCAATGAGTTTTTCATAACTTTTCTTTTCCTCTTCTATCTTCACACTTTTGGACTTTGTTATTATGCTGGACACATTTAAGTTTTTACTTGGTATAGCAGTGTTTTTCAGGTAAAGTTTTTGATAGCCCCCTGACAGATTGATAGGTTATTCTATTAACCACATAAAATATAGAAAACAAAATACTAACAATCACTAGGAGTTATGAAAACTTTCTCAAAAAAATGTTTAGAAGAAACTCTCATGTTTTTGGTAACTCTCTTTCCTATTTTAAGTTAGATCTCCTACAGTTTCTGTCTATCAACCATAGTCACCATTCCCAATTCTCTAATATGCTCAACTCTTTGGAAAATAATGAAAAGTTAAATTGGGGTTTTTTTTACACACTGAGTTACATCCAGGTACACAACAATTTGTTCTGCTAGTTATTTTCACTATTAACAAATTATTAGTCACTATTAAACAACTATAATCTTCGTACAAATGCTTAGCATTAAAGGAAAATATTTTCGGAAATTTAATTTGTCAAAGAGACAGTGTAAATTAGGTTCGCGAAAAAGTGTGTATATTTTTGAAGGACGTCAAGCTAACCTATCTTTTATTGAGGAAGTTTTTCGCGATTAAAAAATCTGCAGGTAATTTTTCGCGAATAAAATAAAAAATAAACCATATGGAAATGAATATATTTGTTGCTTAGAGTTATATCGTAGTTAAGTTTTCATTTCTATCGGCAGTCTTCATGATTGCCCGTCCATTTTTTTAATATCCGCCGTGTCAAATACAGGTATCGCTTTCCAAACTAGCTTGTCATTTATGATATCCTCATAGTAACATTTTGTGTATCAAAATACCTGGTTTGTTTTTTAACAATTAATTATTACTTACAAAAAAATAGTGTAAGAATATTTACTCAAATAACATATGACGGCTTGAAAATTAGGACATGTGCCGAAGACATCTTCACGAACTATTTTTTATACGACCTGCTATGATTTAAGAAAGATAAAACACGAGCGAGCCTTACAGTAGTCGCATATGATGTGTAACATTTGACATTTCACCTAAGTAATAAACAATTTTAAAATTATATTCTTAAAAAAAATGGTTCAGGTATTATTTGAAATGAATTTTTATAACAAACAATAATTCTTTTTAATGAAAATTATATTTTATTTAATTGACACTGACACTGACAGTGACAGAAATCAACCTCAAAATGACCAAATGATGGCGAACTCTAACCGCGCGCTTATTCGTCAAATCAAAAGTTACTGTTACTGTTACACATTTTACGAACTGACCCTCACAAAGATGTTACACATTAAAAAGTATTTTTTAAACACATTCAAGGGCATTATATATTTTAATTATGTATTTTTTAATAACTTTTAGTAACATTGTATTTTGGTACCTGTTGGTTTTGTTCATGTACTTATTTTTGATTGTAAGAAAAAGTCATTAAAACAATTTTTATAAATAAAATGTGATTGTGAAGTTCTTGATTTATGTAGTCTACTACAAAATATATGCACTGACAAAAACACAGTTTTACCTTGACGATACTAAGGAAGTTCGGGGGTCAAAGAAAAAATGTAGCCAAGTTTTAAAAAACCATATATAAGCATTTAAACTTGGTTGTTATAGTTCTTTATATTAAATTATAATTTTTCACTGATGAAAGTTATTAGAAAAATTAAATTTTTTTTTGCTCCTTTAACATGGGTTCTTATGAGAAATTATGAGTTTTTGATATTAAAATAAATAAAAACATTGTAAAAAATGCAAAATTCGATGAAAAAAAAAAAAATAACGAAGAGTTTGGGTGCTTAAAAAGTATTATCGACTGTCTAGTTTTTAAAATATTTTATTTTTAACGATGAAAAAATTTGATTTACAGCGTAAGTGAACGTGAGCGTCAAAGAAGAATGCAACGGCGCATTCGTGTAGACGACTCAAGTCTCAAGTCACCCAATGTAAATGCTGTTATTATTATAATATTAAAAAATAAGAAATTGACACTGCTGCCACACTTGTTAAAATAATGTAATGTCAGATATGATATGAAAATTATTATTTTTATTAGTGAAAAGAGTTTTCTCTGTTTGATTAGTTGTGTTCTTGTTTTTATTTTAATCTCTGGTACTTGATATTAATGAGTTTTTGCCACTGCGACCATTCCAACAAATACACGTAACCTGTGTGTTGTGCACTAAACAAGAAATAATGATTAGTGAAAGTGAACGGTTAATAAATATAGTGTATTGTAAGTAATCATATATAATGTTATATATAAAGTTAATATTAGTGTAAAGTTTTCTGTACTTTAAATTAATAAAATAAGCTTTAATATTTTTGTTTTAATTTTAATTCTTAAACACTTTTGCTATCATACAAATATGATAAATGTAAAACTTTTTCTATAATAGTATTTTTTTCTAACAATGTTGTCTTACCATCTACATCATTTTCTAATAATAAAATAGTTTTTTAAACGTTTGAGGTTGTTATTAGCTGCTGCTGCTAATAAGAGTAACTATTTGCGCTGTTGCCACGTTTTTTTACAACTACACACATAAATTTGGACTCAATTTTCATCATATTTTTTGAATAAAAACCATATATTTTTTTATATCATGATTAATGATTTGTCAATTAATTTTATAATGATTTTATTGTAAAAGTGTGCGTCAATTTCAATTAGAAAAAATCAGTATATTTTTTATTTTAAGTTGGCAGCGCTGATTATTTAACATGTTCAGCATAGAAACCACCCTGCTCTCTCCGTCGAACGTCCTTAAAGCTGAAAGTAAAATTGTTCTGCACAATTTGTAGTTGCGTTAATTTCTTAATTTTACTCTCACTATCTTTTATTTTGTTTTCAAAAAGTAAAATAATAGGAATTTACCTGCCGGTAAATCTTTAAAAATAAAATGACAAAATTGATTAATTTTTGATCCGTCAAAATTTATTATTTACCGAATCTAGCAAGTTATATTTTAAAATTTTTGTGTCCGAATGAATATTTATCTTATTTCTTATAAAAACCGAAAGTATGGAAGTAGAAATGCTATTTTGCATCATGATGTATTTTTCTTTAATCATGTCTATAAAAAACAAAGCTAGTGGTTTGAATGGAGTCATTAATCTCGTAACTTCACAACTTAATTTGGCATTTTGATGCGATAACTTTATACTTACTTGAAAATACCGAACTGCCTGGTTAGGCAACAATTTTTTATTTGACACTTAATATGATGTAATAAAGTTTAATCAAACAATGACATTTCATAAAAAACATAATTCGTAGATATCATAACTCTTTTGTTTTATATCGGTCAAATTCCGTTCAGAGGAGTCACAAAAGCCTAAAATATTTTTTTTATTTTTTTATAATGCGATAAGAGTGTAATTCATTCGTATGTATTTTTTACTGGCTCGAATATTCATTTACTGATTTTGATGATCTTAAAGATAAGTTTATTAGATTAGGGATTAACTTTGTCAGTTTTCTTCTAATCGTTACGAAAATAATGCGTCTGTTCAGTTCATACGCAATAGAAGTGAAACTCATAAACAGATCAAACGAGGGCAACATTTCTTGTGAAAATATTTGAATTTAATTAATCAATTTGTTCCATGTATATAAATATATATATATACAAAAAACATTTATAACAAATATCCTTCATCGTACGCTTTCTTCTTTTTCTTTCTTTTTTCCGTGCCGTCTTCAATGAAGGTTGGCGATCACATTGGCAAATGCATGTCTATCTTGTGCCGTTCTAAGGATTTGCTCGAAGTTCAGGCCGGTCCAGTTTCTGATGCTTCGCATCCAGGACAGTCGCTTTCTTCCTATACCCATTTTTCCTTCCAACTTTCCCGCAATTATTAGTTGGGGCAACTCGTACTTTTCATGCCTGAGTAGGTGACCTAATTATGCTGTTTTCCTTACTTTTATCATATGTAGTAGGTCTCGCTCACCACCTATTCTCTTCTAGGACTTCGCCGTCGATTTGCAGTGGAATCGGGATATTCTGATTTTTGCTAATTCCATAGTGTGACCATGCTCTTTTAACGCTATCAATAATATTCTGAAGCCCAATGTCTGTGTCGGCCATTAATACCGTATCATCAGCATATCTTATGCTGTTTACGATTTCCCCATTTACTTTGATTCCATCTGAAATATTCTCTTCTTCTTCTTCATCAGCTCTACAGCCTAGTACAGGCCAAGGCTTTCCCAATTAGGCTCCTCCAGGCAGGACGATTTGCAGCCAGACTTCTCCATCTTTGCACTCCCAATTCCTTCAAGTCCTTCTCCACACTGTCCAACCACCTTGTATTCGGTCTCCCTCTTCTCCTTGTACCCTCTATCTTTGAAAATGTCAATTTTTTAGCAGGGTCGGAATCTTCTCGTCGAAAAACATGTCCCAGCCATCTAATCCTGTAGGATTTGATAACTCTCAGTATGTCAGGTTCTTTGTACTTGTTATATACTTCGTGGTTATAAAGACTTCTCCAAGTGTTATTTTCTTTGACTGCTCCAAAAATTGATCGAAGTATCTTCCTTTCAAAAATGAGTAGTCTATTTTCTTCTGTCTTATTTATTGCCCAAGTCTCGCTACCATAATGGATTATTGGTCTGATTAGGGTTTTGTATAAGTTTACTTTGGTACTAATTGAGAGGAATTTTGATTTAAGTTGGTTCTTTAGACCAAAGTAACATCTATTTGCCATCAAGAGTGTGTTCCTAACTTCAATTTTAAGATCGTTTTTGCTGGTAACAAGCGTGCCCAAGTATTTAAACTGTGTGACTCCTTCAAACGTATAGCTTCCAATACTGAGTGACTGCACATTATACATTTTAGAGCTTGCTACCATAAATTTTGTTTTTCCTTCATTAACTGCAGGGCCCATATCTTGAGCAGCATTTTCTAGGGCACTAAAAGTCTCAATCACATCCTGTTTTGTTCGTCCAACTATATCAATGTCATCTGCATAGGCCAGAAGTTGAATAGATCTTTGTAGAATGGTTCCTCTAGTATTAATTCTTGCATCTCTTATCACTTTTTCTAGCGCAATATTGAATAGTATGCAAGACAGGGAGTCTCCTTGTCTGAGACCTCTCTCTGTATAGAAAGCTTCTGATACGTCAGACATGACCTTAACTCTACATTTAACACTTCGTAATGTCATTTTGACAAGATTTATAAGTTTGTCAGGTATTCCGAATTCATACATCGCTTCAAACAGCCTAGTTCTGTTAATACAATCATAAGCCGACTTGAAGTCGACAAATGGATGGTAAGTATCAATTCCATACTCCCTTGTTTTTTCAAGCATTTGTCTAAGCGAGTGTATCTGGTCAACTGTAGATTTTCCCTCCAAAAAACCACATTGGTATTTACCTATAATTTTTGAAGCATAGGGAAGAAGTCTACGAAACAGAATGTTTGAAAAGATCTTAAAAGCCACATTCAAAAGTGTAATTCCACGATAATTGAGACAGTCCAACTTGTCTCCTTTTTTGTGGATGGTGACAATCGAACCCTCTTCCCATTCAATGGGTATCCGTTCTTGGTTCCACACATCGCCAATGATCTTTAAAAGCTCATTGTTAAATTCCGGTGCATTTACACTAAAAAGTTCAGCCTTAATGCCATCTGGGCCAGGAGCTCTATTTCTATTCAATTTTCTAAGAGTATACTCCAATTCACCCAATGTAGGTACATTAGTATCTTGCATTTGTAAATAAGAATCAGTTACTTCAACATCAGTTTCTTCAGATGGGTCATCGCTGCCAAACAGCACTTCTTTAAAATGTTCCCTCCATCTATTCATTGTTTCTGTGTTGTTGCATGTTAGTTCACCATTTTTCTTTCTGAGAGTCATTGTTCTCTAGTGCGAATTAAAATAGTTCCTCCGGGAAA
Source organism: Agelastica alni (assembly GCA_950111635.1). Lineage (NCBI taxonomy): Eukaryota > Metazoa > Arthropoda > Insecta > Coleoptera > Chrysomelidae > Agelastica > Agelastica alni. The sequence continues at coordinate 26,919,627 of OX467712.1, forward strand.
ACATAAAAGAGGATTGGTGACAATATGCATCCTTGTCGCACTCCTTTACTAATCTCTATTTCCGCAGATGTGGTATTCTTTGTTCTTATTTTTGCTACTTGATGCCAATAAAGATTCTTTATTAATTGGATATCCTTTTCATCGATTCCCACGTTGACATGGGAGTTTATGAGGCCTGTATGCGGAACTTTGTCAAATGCCTTTGCGAAGTCAACAAAGCTGCCTGTTCATACTTATGGCGCGAAAACATTCTGTCTCTCTGTAGCTTACAACTTGGGGTGGGTCTTCGCTGACATTACAATTTGCCTCCTCTTGCTGCGGTCCATCATAAGTTCTTCTGGTCGTTGGACATTTAGGGTCCGTAAGTCCGCTGCAATATTATCTTTCCACCGCATCCCTGGCCTTCCCAGCGGCCGCTTTCCTAGCGGAAACATTGACACTTACAAAAAAGGTCGTAGACAAGATCCGCGTAACTCAGAGGGCTATGAAGCGCCGGATGTTGGGTGTCTCTCTTAGAGGCCGGTTCTTAAATGAAGAAATACGTAATAGAACAGGAACAATCGATGGTATGGAAAGAATTGCTACATTAAACTGAAATTGGGCAAGACACGTTGCCAGATAATCTGACACCCGATGGACAAGATGTATTGTCGAGTGGAGGCCAAGGCAAGAAGCGTTCCGCAATAGAGGCCGCCCACCTACCAAATGGACTGACGACCTGAAGCGTCTTAGTAGCAATTGGATGCAGGATGCATAAAATAGGGACTGATGGAAAGGATTGAGGGAGACCTATGTCCAGCAGTGGACACGTATGGGTTGACGATGATGATGATGACATTTATACAATGAAACAAGTATACAAAAGAAATTAAAAACCAGCCAGAATTAAAGGTAGCAAGAAATTTGCAGTGTAAATTCTCTTTAAATGACTAAATATATATAAATTAAAAGTGGCAACTAAAAAAAGGGTTTTGAAAAAAAAGTAGAAAATGGGTTGGGGGTAAAATAAATAAAAGAAAGATTAGAACGTTTTAAAAAGAAGTAAATAGTATTCACAGGAGGCTTAACGTTTATGTTTATTTCGAAAAAGGTATGAGAAGACTACAAACGTACCAAAAATATTTTGATTGACAGTGGTAAAAAACGTTTGTTAAACATTGAACCGAAAGCACAAGGCGTAGGGCAGTTACAGGTAAAACTGACTAAAAGTTACTACAAAAATAATAATTGTGTATTTTTTAATGTTGTACATAGGTTAAATTTTATTATTAATTTGAAAATAACTTCCAGTCGCAATAATTACCAATCGATAAGCACATAATATACTTTCTTGTAGCAAATTCATATCGTCGTTTCCACTTAATTTATTACTTTAGAAGTTTTTATATTTTTCGTTATATACCTAGGTAGGTATACATTCTTCATAACTTTTTAAAAAATTGATGAGATTTGAAAAAGAGAGCGTATGGATTGAGAATGAATGATTTGATCGTCAAATGCCTCCTTTACGCCGATAATTAGGTCATATTGGCATTATTTGAGAAGAAGTTGCAGGCGATGTTTAATATTATACATAAATCAATGGGATAAAAGTAAATATAAGCAAGACGAAAGTAATGGTTTTTGAAAGATAAGAAAGCATGACAAACTGTAAAGTTCTGATTAAGGGAAAAAGAGTAGAATAAGTAAATGAGTTTATACACCTGGGTTCAAAATTTATGACAAATTGTGAGGTGTTGATGGAAAGAGAAAAAATGGAACAAGTTAAAGAGTTGAGTTCAAAGTTTACGAGATAAAAGCATACATGAGGCGCTGCATAACTTTGTAAGCACCCAAAACGTGTCAAAAACGGCAAAACTGGTTTTGCATAGAGGAGGGCTGGACCCAACACTTATGTATGGTAGTGAATCCTGGGTTTGGCAAAAGAAGTATGAGAGTAAAAGATGATTAGTCAGAGAAGTATAGCTGGAGAGACTCTGATGGATAAAGTGAAAAATAGTGTAATAAGGGAACGCTGTGTTGTGAGGGATGTAGTTATAAAGCTAAAGATTGACATACATACATGCATATAGTCACGCCTTTTTCTCGTAGTGGTAGGCAGTGACCATTTCCTTCAACTTGCTACGGTTCTTACACACTTCTTTTGCTTCCTCTACTTTCATCAGGGCTCTCATACATGCTCGTCGGCTGTTGGTACTCTTGACCTGGCCTTTCTTCTAAACAATGTTGATCTGATCGAGATATGTTCGCCGAGGTCGACCTCTACCGACTTGTCCATTCACACTCGCCTTATAAATTTGTTTCGTCAATTTTCCTTCATCCATCCTTTTTACGTGTCCAAACCATCTAAGCATTCCTTTACCTCTCTTTGTAATCACATCACAGCGTTCCCTTATCCACTTTATCCGTCACTCACGAAACAGGTTTATAAAGTGAGTGTAAATGGGCAAGTCGATAGAGGTCGACCTGTGCGAACGTATCTCGATCAGTTCGAAATTTTTTTGAAGAAAGGCTACGTCAAGAGTACCAGCAACCGACGAGCATGTATGAAAGCGCTGATGAAAGTAGAAGAAGCGAGAGACATGTGTTAAAAAAAGGCTATATGTATAACTTTTGTTATTGCTGATTTAAGAAACTTTTTTTCTAAAAGACTTCCGTAGTCAAACAATAGAATAACATTGTCTTTTAAACATCCTTTAGAAATAATTTTATGTAAAGTTCATCTTCTTGTCAAAAATATTATTTTTTTTTTAAAATTGTTTTAAATTTTTCGTTAAGCAAACAATACTCCTACCTTAAGACATATTTTTTCAATGTTTTGGTCATAATTATTACGGACACGGTTAATTACAGTTTTCAGCAAATTTTCGTTATTTTTTTAATAACAATATAATCCGAGAACCAATAACCTAATCTTAATATATTCGTATTAAAGGTTCGCCTGATGCATAAAAAAATACAAACAGATATAGACAAGTTTATTTGACAAACAAAACAATATACATTACAGTAAATAAACGACCACGTAAACATTTGACTCTAAACTGACATTGTTAAATATTGATTTACTGTATTTCAATGAGTAACGAGTTGCATTTTTATTATTAGTTTTAAACGCACATAGGTATTATTACAATGATAATTATTTTATCCGTGATTTCTGCTTGTTAGCGTCTGGGAACCTCTAGTATAATTCCTAATCAGGGCTTTGAAACAATACGACGATGGTAAAATTATTTCAGTTTTTGGTACAAACAAACAACCTGTATGAAGGCGATTAAAAAAACACATTTTTTCACAGGTGTTTAATCCTAATGAATGAGTCTACAAACAGCGTGAATGAATAATACAATTGAATGAATCACTGTCTGTTCAAAACAGAACCCACCCTAATTCTTTCTCTCTTGACTCTTCGAAAGTGTTATCATTTATTATTTTACTAAGATCAGCAAAAATATCTGTCGCATGCACATCAGCATTTTTTGTCTGGCCACAAGAAAAGTAAGGTATAGGCCAGTTCGTTAAAGTTACGTACAAATGTGCCGGATGGGATGTTCCATCTTGGGAATCATCCGACTTTTCTCAATCGTTTTTGGGTAACCTGCTCTGTTCATGCCCTCTTTTAAACCATGCATCGCGGCGAGTATAAACCTGCAAACTTACATACAACTAAGCCAGGAAATAATTCAATTAATACTATTAAATAAAGCAACTTCTTCTTCTTTCTTTATTGTAAGCAATTTGCTTGTTTTTCTTCACATCCTCTGCCGTTCAGTTGTTAGAGAGGTTGTCGCTCCATTTCTTGCAGGATCTTCCTACGCTCCGGCGCCCTAAAAGCGACTTTTCTCTAGTTATTTTGACCATTCTGTCGTCATTCATCCGTTCTATGTGTTCGTTCCACTTTCTCTTTCTTCCCAGTATCCATTCATTTACGTTGTCTGTTTTACATGTTCTTCTAATGTCCTCGCTTCTCTCCCTGTCAAAAAGTGTTTTTCCAGCCATCCTGCGCACTTTCATTTCGGAGGTTTCTAATATTCTTTGTGCTCGATGTATCTGGTCTAGTTTCCGATATGTATGTTAATATAGGTCGAAAAACCGCCTTGTAGATTCGGGATTTAGTCTCGATTCCGATATATTTGTTTCGGAGGATTGTATCGTTCAGGTAAGCTAAGGTTCGTGCTGCTTTTGCCGCTTGGTTTCTTACCTTCGCCTCGATGTCACCGTACCACCGTATTTCTATGCCTAGGTATTTAAATTTCATCTCCTGTTGTATAATTTTATCATCCACAACCAGTTTTCATCTGATAAGTGTTTTTGACGTGGTCATGCATTTCGTTTTTGCTGCAGATATCTTAATTTTTAGACTTTTTGCCGTTGTGCTGAATTTGAATGGTAATCTCTGTAGGTCATCTTCGTTTTCTGCAATCAGAACAGCATCATCGGCATAGCATAGGATTTTGACGTCTTTGTTCAATCTTTCAGGTTGCGAGTGCTTTTTATTATTTCGTCCATAACGATGTTAAACAATAAGGGGCTAAGTGAATTTTCTTGTCGAATACCACTATTTACAGGAATTTTTTCGGTAGTTGTGCCATTAATTTTGGATTGTATTTTGTTTCTCCGTTAAATATTTTCAATTGTTTTTATAATGTTATATGGGATTTGCCTTTTGTATAAAAGGTCTACGTCCTCCAGTTGTATTCGGCCTATAAAACACATAAAGGCTGGTTTGTTATACTCGATCGATTGTTCAGTTATTTGTCACAGGACAAAAACTGCATCTTTACAAGATCTTTCTTATCTCAATGCTTGTTGTTCATCGCCCAATGTGGTGAGTTCATTTATTTATTTATTTATTTTACCACCAATTTATTTCACTTGTTTTGTCTCCTTGGGGTTGCTATCAACGTTGGTTATTCTATGTATTGCAGCCAATAAGATCTATTGTGCCCTCCTTATTGGGCCTTCACAGAGTCACTCCTGTACCTTCTTAAAAATCCAGAATGTCGACAACGGGGTCTTGCTAGGAATTTCGGATTCCAATTCTGGTTAATCAGGGTGTCTTTCGACTGAGAACCAAGAATGGCTTTGCAGTAGCTTAGGCAGTGAATGGGAGTCTTATCCTTCTCTAAACAGAACCAACAAAAAGGATTTTTGCATGCCCAACAATGTGTAGGTGATTATTTATGCAGCAGTTGCTTGTTGCAAGTATTTTACACAAGCTTCACTAATGTTTTCTTAGATAGCACCAGATAAGAGATTTTGAATTTCTTGTAACTTGGTTGTTTCGTAAACAGCTCGTGTGCTTCCTAGCAGTACTGTAAATAATACTACAGGTTGTTTCTGTACCTTATTAAGGGATAACTTTTAAAAAATCCTTTCTTAGTGCTTACCTACGTTATATAAGAAATTCCTGAGCACAATTTCATGCTTCAATACCCACCGGCTTAAGCACTACGTTGACTGTTAATTAGTAAATGTTCAAGCTCTATTAAGTGGATTGGTGTTATTGATGTGAATGTAGAAATAAATAAAGCTGCTGCAAAGAAAATTTTATTAAAGAATACCATATAGTTTCTTGGAGAGACTGTTTTTTAAAAAAAATCCTCAAAGACAATTTTAAAAAACGTACTCATATAGAGAAGGAAGCAGCTGACGCAATCTAAAAAATTATATAAAAATTAAGGGCGAGCAAGGAAATGGAACTGTGCTGGTGTTTGCGTTTTTTTTTTAAACTAACATAAAAAAGGCACAAAAAAACTGTGGGTTTTACCGAAATTTTGTCAATAAAAAGAGATTAGAGAGATTTTAAAATAAAGTGTGTGGGATTTGTTAATTTCGAGTGATGGTATTTTTAGCCAAACAACTGGCCTATTCCCAGTTCGTGTCCGACCAGAGAAAAAGAAAGGTCTGAATGCGATATATGACTATAGAATTCCTGATGCAAGCCCAAACATTAATAATACACGATATCTGCGACCGATTGAGAAAAAAATGTCAACTATAACACTTTTATGATATTAAAATAAATCGTTTTTTGCTTAATGTGTCCTCCTACGCTAATCTGCATGAGTTTTTGTATACCGCTGCAGGTATATCAAGCAGATTTCTCACATTAAAATATCATATTGGACTTTTTAATTATACAAGGGGAACATTGAAACTGTCTCACTATTTCGAATAATGGATGTTTAAAAAAATTTAACTTCCTACTCTAATCTGTATGAGTTTTTGTTAACCACTTCAGGGTGTATCGAACAAATTTTATACATCAAAATATGACTATTTAATTTACGAGGTGGACATTGAAATTGTCTCACATTCAAGTAATGGAAAATTTAAAAATATTAACTTCCTACGGAAAATTCTTGAGAACTGCAACTTGGGCAATAAGCACCGCCTCCACAGAGGAATTACAAATAGCCCTCAACATACCACCTTTGGATCTCCTGATCAATGATCGGGTCAGGAACACTGCATACAGATTAAAGTGTCAGGATGGGTGAAGGAGCAACGGGTTTGATCCCACCAAGATCGAGGCCCTCCGCAAATACCCCTTCACAATAAAATCGGACAAGATCAAAAAAGAACTTAATAGAAAAAACCTACAAAACAAAAATTCCAACCAGAGAAGACTGGTTGAAGAAAACACCATTGAACAGCCCAGGAATGAAACGATGGTACACTGACGGATCAAGGTACCAGGGACGCTACGGGGTAGGTGTGTTTGGAGTATCCTGCAACCACATAAAAAGCATATCCCTGGGGAAACACGCCTTGTCTTACAGGCCAAGATCTATGCCATACTCAGGTTTGCAACGCGCCTGAAAGAAAACAGAGTGACCAACAGTGAGATTGAGTTGCACCACAACATCATCGGTGGTGTAGGACTGCATGCAGGCCCTCACTAAGTTAGCGACCGCAAATAAAGTCACTTTTATATGGTTTCCTGGGCACACAGGAATAAATGGCAACGAGGTTTGTTTCCTCCTCGAGACAGTTTCTACAGAAGTCGTAGCTTTGCGATTCCCATGCGCCGTGCATGGGATGTACCTGCCAAGTGTCCTGTTATGACGCATTTCCAATGGACTCCCTGGATATAGTTAAAACATCATTAGTTCGACGTAGATCTAGTTTAGGCCAAATCTGTTATGATGATGTGCATGTGGGTTTATTTTTCCACCTCAAGTTTGTTTTTTAAACTATTTTTCTGTGCAGGAGGAGCCGAAAGTTTGCAATCGGTACTTCATGCTGAGATGAGACAGGTACAGCTAGGACAGTGGTGCCCTCTCTTGCTAGCTCGTACGCCATACGAAGTTACCTGGTATGTCCCTGAGTCCGAGTACCCAGACAATGTGAATTCTAAACTTAGCTGCTAGCTCATTCAGGACGGCTCGGCATTGCACCGCTGCCCTAGAGGTCAAGTAGACCGAGTTCAGTGATTTGCTAGCAGCCTGGCTGTCGAAGTAACCGACCTAACCAACTGAATATTTCTAAAATCAACCTCGTGTTTCGTTGGTCCCATTACGACTTTCAACAGCGAGAGATTCGAAAGTTATCCCTTATGAAAGAGATAACAAACAGCAAATAAAAATAATTGCTGCTTACACGATCCGATTTTGCAAAGAATCATCGGACTGGAATGTTATTTACGATATATCTCGGTCTGTAATTAGTGATACTTTGGTGCATGGGAATTCTAAAGCAATGAAGGTCGAACTTTTAATTTTGGGGCATCGGAAATTATAAAAGAATGCGACACGAGTCTAACATCACAGACGAAAAATTAACCAAATAATATTAGGTTTTTTTAATTTTCTACAAGGTTGTCTTTTTTATTTTATTATTAACGAAAAATATTACAAAAAAGCTGACTGGATTAGTTGTTTTTTTGGTAAACAAATAGTAACTATTATGACGATTTTTTGCTATAGTTTTTTTATATATGTACCTACTAAAATTGGAATGATACAGAGAATATTGGTATGGCCCCTGCGAAAGGAAGACAAATGTTAACATTAAAATATATTGTACTCGATTATTCGGTTATAGTCATCATTTTTATCATTCATATACTTCTTCAAAAATACATAAAAAAATTTATAATACAATATAAATAGTTTTTTTTAATTGCTTGTTTTTTAATTAGTATCCAAAAAATAAATCATAACTTTTTAAAAAGGATGTCATTAAAACTTCACGAAAAACATGTAAAGAATTAGATTTTTTGTGTTTTCAAACAAAAAAAAAAACGATTAATCAGTAATCTTTAAAAAAATGCGTTTATAATAAATAGACCAATTTAAAAACGTTAATTTTTAGATATCTTTTTTTTTAATGTGGTGGGACCCCACTTCCAAATAATTACCCAGTTTTTAAAGCTTTTTTACACCCAAAACTATTATTTTTAAAAATGTATGCAGACCAAATCATTATAGCACAAGATTCTGATGATATTGATTATATGACTCGGAATTTCATTGAGGAATATGAGAAGTGGGGACTCGAAGTAAACATTGCAAAAACAGAATACCTGAGTTTGGGAGGAAGCCAGCAAGACCTAATTCTGAAAAATGGCCAAAGAATAAAAAACTGCCAAAAGTACGAATATCTAGGCGTAAATATTACAAACGATGGAACCTTGGACGATGCCATTAAAGATAGGAATATACAGGGAAGGAAAGCTGTGTCGATGTTAAACAGTATCCTTTGGGACCGAAAAATCACAAAAAATAACAAACATCTTATATACAACACCATTGTCAAAAGCATCGTTACTTACAGCAGCGAGATATGACCACTCAAAGAAAGAGCAAAGAAAACTTTGGAAGCGACGGAAATGGATTTTTGGGGGCGTTCGGTAGGCAGGTCGAAGCTTGAAAGAATCCGTAATGACCGAATACGGAAGATTATGGGAGTTCGGCACAGCTGAAATGGTACGGCCATGTCCAGACGTACAAGCGACTGCCAAAACAGATAATGACGTCGACTCCAGCAGGAAGAAGACGGAAAGGAAGACCAAGGAGAAGCTGAATAGAGGGAACAGATAAGGAAATAAGAGATAGAGGCTTGGAAGAAGACCTTTGGAATAATCGAGAACAATGAAGACTAGATGACGGAAGACGTCGAAAAACGTTTTAAACCTGACTTATATATAAATATTTATCCTTCTAAATGGGTCAGAAGAATATTCTCTTAAATAACTGATTAGAATTCTCACTTGCGTTTAATTTTGCCCATTGTGTTCCGGTAAACTCGAGTTGATAGTGTATTTTTAGGGTTTTGTTATTATTAAAATAAGTTCTGCAACATTTTAAACGTTTTTATTAATTTTTTTTTTCCATCGACATAAGCGAAGCGAAGGTATTTAGCTAATAATGTAATCATACTATGCAATGATATTGATTATCCTTACACGATGTTTCTATAGACGTGTTTAATGGGCTTATAAAAAAAATACTCGCATGTGTCTGTCGACAATCATCTAATAAAAAAATTCTTATAGTTATGAGCGTGCATCTCTTGTGACTAGTAGTTACTCGACAATATAATGTCATTAAACCCGATACCTTGGTGCGTACGAGTCCTACTGGAGTAATTAAAAAACGCGCTCTGCGCTATTTACATTTTTTCAAATAGCAAATTTTCTACACTATTTGCTGTATGAGAGGCTGCCAGCAGCCTTGACAATAACCGTCGTAGCACGCGACTTTGAAGCAGTGGCGTAATCACCTTATGTTCTAAGAAATGCATCTACAAAATATATTAATAAATTGTAAAATATTTTTATACTTACGTATCTTTAATAAGAGTGGAATTGTTGAATACCATGGCAGAACTGGGCGTACCGAAAAAGTTGATGAGTCTCACAAAAGCTTGTGTAGAGGGATCTACACGTGCAGAAGACTTAAAGGAAAATTGTCAACCTTCTTTCCAATCAATGGTGGTCTCAAACAAGGAGATGCGTTATCCGCACTTTTCTTTAACATCGCCTTGGAAGGCATCGTACGAAAGGCAAACATAGAAACGCTACTATTTGGAAATCAGGGTCCGCGCATTGTAGTAGCTTTCGCTGACGATTTAGATATAGTAGGAAATATAACTATCAACGTTAAGGAAGAGTTCATTAAACTGGAAAATGCTGCAAAGAAGGTTGGCCTACAAATAAACAAAGATAAAACAAATTACATGACTACAACAAGAACAGAACGAAGAGATAGGATAGGACAAAATGTGAAAATGGACAACTATAATTTTGAAAGGGTCCATGAGTTTAAATATTTGGGAGCTACAATCACCTCAGATAACAATTTAACACAAGAGATTAACAACAGAATTCAGGGAATCAATCGCTGCTGTTTTGCACTACAAAAAATAATGAAATCGAAAAATGTAACCCGCCATACGTAAGTATATAATACCTATAATGACATATGCATGTGAAACATGGACGATGACAAAACAACATGAGAACCGACTAAAAATCGCAGAACGAAGAATTCTTAGAAGGATATATGGACCAATGAAGGACAACGCCACACAACAATACAGAATTAGAACTAACAGGGAAGTGCAAGATATAGTAAAAATAATAAAGGCAGAGAGATTGAGATGGGCCGGATATGTGAAGAAACAAGACCAAGTGTCGTAAAACTGGTGTGGGAAGAGAACCCGGTAGGAAAGCGGCCGCTGGGAAGGCCAAGGATGCGGTGGAAAGATAATATTGCAGCGGACTTACGGACCCTAAATGTCCAACGACCAGAAGAACTTACGATGACCGCAGCAAGTGGAGGCAAATTGTAATGTCAGCGAAGACCCACCCCGGGTTGTAAGCTACAGAGAGAGAGAGGGTATCCTTAATAAATATTCTCACAAAATAATAATTTACGGGCACAGTTCTCATTTACTTGTCAAAAATACTAAATTCTCACGTTTTTTGTCCGACCAAAACAAAAAAAAATGAATTATTATTTCTGTTTTTAAGTAAGTTGGTGCAAATATTAGTTGATAGTGTCAAAAAAAAGGTTCAATTGATTAAAAATGAATAATTTGACGCTAGAAGAAACGGAAAAAATTGTCTTCTTCTTCATTCTTGATTTTAGGCAAATCGCCTGTTCAATTATCGTCCACTTGCGTGAGGCTGTCGCTCCATCGTTTCCTAGGGCGCCCAACGTCTCTTCGTCCCAATGGGCAGCAATTCTCACAAGTCTGCGGTTTTGCATTCAGTGATGTTCTTAACGTTACAGGCTGTTCTGATATTCTCACTTCTCTCTCTATCCAGCAGTGTCTTTCCAGTGATTCTACAGAGTATCTTCATCTCAGCTGTCTCTAGGAGTCTTTTGGTTTTCGCTGTTTCTGGTCTGCTTTCTGTGGTATATATCATCACCGGCCTCACGACGGTTTTGTAGATCCTCGATTTAGTGTCTGTTCCCATACTCTTATTGCACCATATTGTATTCAGGCAGCCAGCTATTCTAATTGGTTTTGTTGTTTGATCTCTCACCTCTGCTTCAATATCACCAAAGCCGAAAAGTTCTATGCCAAGGTAGTTAAATTTCATTTTCTGCTCGATTACTTTACCGTCAAGCTCAAGTTTGCATATTAGAGGGGTTTTTAATGTTGTTAAGCACTTTGTTTTGGTCGGTGATATTTCCATGTTTAGAGACTTGGCTATTAGGAGAGCGGTATCGTCAGCATAACACCATTTTGTTTCTTGAATCCCCCATTTTGTATCCCTTTAGTCCTCGAACACTTCTTTCATTATTAAATTGAAAAGAGTACCCGCTGGTATTGGTTCTGTGAGGTCTCCTTCTGTTTGTGCTCGTATTTTATTATTTGTGTATATGTTCTCTATGGTTTTGGCGAGATGGTATGGGATTTGCCTGTTGTAAAGGAGATGCAGGACGTCTTTCAGCTGGACACGGTCAAATGCTCTAGTTAGATCGACAAAACATACAAACGCTGGCTTGTTGTATTCAATCGATTTCCCATTTGTCTTGATACGAGCACGGCATCTGGGCAAGATCTTAGCGACCTGAATCCCTGTTGTTCGTCCGCCAACGATGTAAGATTGTTGATTTTGTTCGTAATTACTTGAGTTGTTAGTTTTAGAGCAGTGCTTAGAAGGTTTATTCCTCTATAATTAAATGGTATTTTTTTGTCCCCTTTTCTGGGATTTTGTGATGATATATAATTTTCTGTATTAAAGTTGTTAATTCTTCTGTTAGTTTTTGCCCGACATATAAACGAATTGTGATAACTTGTCAATCTTCTTGTCAATTTGATTTGAAAATATTTTTTACGGGATTTCAATATTTTTATTAAATATCAATTGACAAGATACTATAACAGAGGAAAATAGAAGGGTACTGATTGTTAACGGTACCAACTAAAAATGAATAAGTATGATCCTGGTACAGAGCACATAGTGTGGCACGTTTGAGATTTGTAAGATAACATGCTAATTGGAACGTGAACAACTGATCCTTTTTACAGATGAGTCCATATTTACATTTTTTAAAGTAAAAAGACGTACCCCAGTCTACAGATGTGAAGTTCAGTGCACGATAAGTCCAGCTAGGAATTTTGGTGGGGGCTGCATTATGGTATGAGGAGGCATCTGTTTTGAAAATAACACAGAGTTGATCGAACTTTCGTTGGGGATCCCTGATACCATCAAGTATCTTTATAAAGTTGGTATTTAAGTTTCAGAGAGATCAGCAGTAATTTTAGTCTTAAACCAAACCAAAGCAATTTTGGTACTACCTAGAATGACGCATAAGATCTCTTAATAATGCTTTAATCAATCTAGATGAACAGGAACACGCTTTAATAGACGAAAAGAAAAGTTTAGATATTTGTAGTGTTTATAAGGAATTTAATAAGAAGCGTTCCAGAAGAAATAAGGGCTGGGCTGTCATTTAAGCCAAAGGTGGCAGTACCAGATATTAAGAACATTTTAAAGGTTTGTTTTTGTTAGTTAAAACTTTGCTGTATTTGGTATATAAACGTTATTTTTACAATTTCTTCTTGAATTTTTTATTTTTAATGATCAAATCTCTCTTAAACTTTATAAGGTGTACAATAAATTTTGTGATAAGTGTACATTGTGGATACGTCAATGTAAGTATTACAACATATATTGATATTTCCAAAAAAAGAGAGAAAACAATACACATCGGTAAGAAACATAAACCGAGCTGTTTGAAATACTGAATTTTGTGCAGGTACTGGTTTTTTTTTTAATTGAAAAAAGTAAAGAAAAGAAAGTACAGAACCAATTGTGGCATGAATACGCTGTCAAATTATTAGAGCCTATAATTAAAGAACTCATAGGTGTAGCTGATATTTTGACAATTACCAGTTGAAGGCAAACTTCTTGGTCGCTATAATGCAGAATGCTATTATTCTCGGATCTTTGCTTTAACTAGCACATGATGGTAGGATCAATTAGCAGCTAACCCTGCGGACGTAGGAAGTGAATTCTCTGGAACCGACCAAAAATAAATCTTAAATTGATAAATAATTACAACAAAATCTGTATTAAGTAACAACGCGATTAATAAATTTTGTTATACCAAGTGACAAATTAAAATAAATAAAATGCAATATTTGTGAATATTAGACAATCCTTTTGTCCTTCAGAGATCTCCGTTAATGACTGCTGTTAATCTGTATGAGGTAGGTCAGCATTCCTTACCAAAGCTGTGATCGATTCAATGAATCTCATTTATACAAATATAGGCAGCACTTTGATCTTTTATCATTAATTGTACCCACTACCCCATTTAAGATATTTTCGAAGAGCTGAAGCTGGTCCGGCAGGACGTTTCGGAATGTTTATGGCACTTCGGACGATCGTATAAAATTCTAACTAGTATTGCTAATAATCTGCTCGATTTGTAGTTATCACTTTCAAGGTAAATGATTTAGCGGAATAAATGTTGTAAAAATGTAAGAAAATGTTGTTTCGATATACAGAGTGAACCAAATCACAGTCGTAAATTTTAAAAAATTGCGATGGTATTAACCAAACAATTAGACACTGTCTAAATTTGGGATAAAGAAGTAACAAATCATAACAAATTATGTGTGTACAAAAATTTTTTTTTATTATTCTGTCTATACCGTGTGTCTCAGTTGTATCGTTTCATCTGTGATGTTAAAATAAATTTAAATTTTAAACGTATTTACTGATAACTAATATCACTTCTGATTTACTGGAAACGAACCTTACTATTAAAATTTAAGTGACACGCTGTATACTTAATTTAAAATTTGAATTCTACATACAATATTTTTTTAATGGGGTATTGTACTTTGTACTGTGGTTTAATAACAAAAGAAAGATGTGTGCTCTATGTGCGCTTACAAGAAGTGAAACGTTTAAACGGCTAGGATTAAATTTAATTATACTGAATATATAAGGAATATTATAAGGTTAGGTTAGGTTAGGTTAGGATTGGAACGAAGTATTTATAGAACGACATACACTACTGTTTGCATAAGAATATTATTCTTAATTTATCTCTGTAATCTGAACATTACTGGAAGCTTTAATAAACTGTACATCTTGTGTAGTTTTTTTAAATATTTTTTGACAAACACGTGGACTACACAAATATAGACGTCACGTTGCTAAGTATTTCTATGCTACGCGTCTCCTCTACAACAGAACGCGTCTGCGCTTTATGAATCGTTACACATTTTCGTCTCGCTAGCTCGTGTGACGCGGCCTTGAATTTTTACTCACAGCGCGCGTATAGAGGTTTCACTTCAAAACTAATTTAAGTTTAAAAAATTATTCTAATACTTTATTAACGTCAGTCATAAAATAATAATGCATAAACGAAACACTAAATTTTAAGAAAACGTTGACATTGTCCTTGTTGTTCCAGGCGACATCTCTTAATACTAGGTAGCAGCGGTATTAAGTGATTCAAATGCATTTTTGTTTTCATATTTAAGATCGTCTAAATCTACAAAAGGCGTTTTGTGGATATTTCCCTGAAATAACCCCATGTTAGGTTTCATGTAAGTGGGGCGTGGTCGCCCCTCCACCGCGACCCTTACTAGGTCCATTGTGGCTCACCCCTAGAGGCTACAGTTCACCGCACAATCCAGCCCTTCTTACGAAGTTCATGGTTGTATAGGGTGAGATTTTTTTAAAATCGGTAGGTTCTAGGTTAGTGTAACCAAATATGTTGAACCTTATTCTTCCCAGGCCGGGGCATGAACATAGTATATGTTCAGCAGTTTCGTCTTCCACGCAGCAGAACCGACAGTCCGTTTGTTGGTTCAGATCTATCTTTCTGAGGTGGTATCTTAGACGACAGTGTCCCGTAAGCAATCCTGTTAGAATACGCAGGTCATTTCTGCTCCATTCTAGGATCTGCTTAGTTGTGTTTCTCGAGGGTTGTAACGGTAAAAACGCCTTCGAGTGGGTTAGCCCTGGTATGTCGGACCAGTACGTGAGTATTTTCCTCTCCGCCCAGTCCTAACCTAACCTAACCCCATAAAAAAATCTAAAGGTGAAAAATCAGGACAGCTTACTGCCCGATCCACTGATTAGGAAATATTGTGTTTAAATGACCAGCTACAACTGCAGATTTTTGTGTGGGTGCTCAATCGTTTTAAAAGTACACGTTGGCACGCACATTTAGTATATATCAGATGTTCCAACTGCATATGTAAATCGTTTTGCATAAGAAATTATTAATCCTGTATCCAGTACATTGCGTCTTTCTTTTAATAGTGTTTTATTGCTTAGAGAAGGACCCACATAGCGCTTGGCAAGCAGATATGGAAAAAAAATTTTTTGTTGATGACGCTGTTCAGCGTTTGAGGTATTAAAACTGATCACTATTGATCAACCATTATTTGAAGTCTGGTAAAATCTTAAAACTAAATACTTATATAGTACTAAATTTCTTCCAACGATGTCCTTTAGGTTGTTCTGACTATAACATGTACACAAACTCGCGCACTATACTCTGCTTTTAAAATCACAGCTTTACACCAGTTCGAATGGCTTGGTCCTCTTCAGTCTTCGAACCAGATGCTGATTGTTCAGCAGCTGAAGGGCTTCTACATTTTCATGGAGGTGTAGCCTGGCTTCATGTTTACCAGAAGACCTTTTAATTTCATCCTTAACCATTGGGATACCGAGGTCTCTATGTAGGTCACTGTTGCGTACATACAAAGTCATGTTATGCGGCACTTTGTTCTGAAATATTGAAAAAATATTTAAGAAACATAGGAATTTCAATGCAAAAGAGTGATCTGGAAGGTAGCCAGTCGACCAGCACAAAATATATCAAGTAATTAACTACACTACTCTAATTTTGAATTGTCCCCACTTCGGCGACATGTGTTTGCTCAGATATCAATCAATATGAAAGTGTTAGCGACGGTGTGTACGTCTGACTTATGAGGAAAGAGACTAGGACATATGCAAGAGATTAAATAAAAATGTTCCATTTTTACCGTAACGATTTTTAAAATAAAACTAGCTTTTGACCGCAACTTCGTCCGCGTAGAAGTCGAAAATGGTTTCTAATAGGATTTTTAATTGGTTTTTTACGTTATTACTTTGTTTTAACATATAAATTATAATGTTAAATTGTTTAAATACTAATAAATAATAATAAAATATAACAATCTTTATTATGGTGTAGGGATTTAAAGGTTAAATAAACATAAAAATAATATTAAATGTTGTTATATTATACTAGCTGACCCGGCAAACGTTATTTTGCCATATAAATAATTTCCTAGTAATTTCTAGTGTAGACAAAAAATAGCTTACTTATTGTAAGTATGTATGTATGTTAGAATGTGTATAATGTATGTATGTAAGAATGTGGTATATGCGTGAAATAAACATGGAGCGCTGTGAACGATGAGGGAATATAAAAAATATAAAAATAACAAAAGACAAACACTATTTTTAAGTTATTATAATTTATTCCTTAAAATTATATATCATTAATTAAACAATTACGACAGTAACACTATTAAACAATATCAATCTCTTAATGCTATAGCGTGAACAATATTTTTTGTTAGTCCATCTTTAGCTAACACAAACAAACTGGATGGTTTACCCACTCGAGAGAATGCCACGTATAATTGTCCGTGTGAAAAACATGGTGTTCTCAAATCTATCAATCTTTTTTTTAACTAATCGTGCAAAATACACTCAAAATTGATAATTTAATTATTATTGATAAAATAGGAATGATTAAAAGTTAATATGAGAGTTACACTGAGATAGCAAAATAATAATTGTCAACGTTACTACTACACTTGATGCATAAACAATAATGATGGCCGACAACTGTGTAGGGAGTGAGAAAGAAAGGAGACCGGCTTCGTTCTCATCCCTACTCCGTGCTGTTTACTGGGTCAGAAGTGACACCTGTAGACATCTGGCGGGGATAACTAATTAAATGACGATTGATCAGTTTTCGACCGAAGAGGAAAAATGATTAAATTACTAAAATGGCTATTAAAAAATAAGGGTTGATCGTAGAAGGGTGAAAATTGAGGATTGTATGTATTTTTGTATGTTGTATCATAAAAAAATAGAAATTAAAAATTTTGTCTAAAAAATAAAAAAAAAATTTAGGGGTGGACTACCCCTAACATTTAGGGGGATGAAAAATAGATGTTGGCCGATTCTCATAGATACCGGATAAGCACAAAAAATTTCATCAAAATCGGTCAAGCCGTTTCGGAGGAGTATGGTAACTAACAATGTGACACGAGAATTTTATATATTAGATGTACACGAAGCTCGGCCTTTGATATGGTAAAAGTGACACGGGGGTATTATCTTACAACGAAATCGAAATACTAGACCTACCTCAATATTTTTTGTTTTTCATTCGGGTGCTAGAATCACCAGGCTACTCTGTGCGCTTACTTTGGAGCATAACACATACAACTGGCAGTGAGAGAAGCAGCTTTCTCTCAAGTCTACTCCCGCTACCTTAAAAGTTTGACCTTGAACTTTGTTTATGTTAATGCGAAGCAGACTTTGATAGGAAACTGCACTCTCTTGAATTCGAAGGGGTAATTTGATGGTGTTAGGGAAATTCTAGGAATAAATAGCCTGTATAGTTACCTCGATTAGATTGGTATGCAATGTTTTCACTTGCAATCTGGTGCCATTGCGTAATTTTGGTGGATTTATATTGCGCAGCAACATAATTAGCGGGCCAACTCTGAATTTTAATATGTGCGTTGGGAGACCGGGAGGCTTCAGTGTATTCAGGAACTCGACCGGATAATGAATGGCATCATCGGTGTTTATCAGAGTCGACGGATTTATATTGATATTCGACTCCTTCGAATGATCTCAAAAGTTTTTCATTTATAACTGAGGCTTGTTTATTTTTTGGTGTTAGGATGGCACGCGCTTGCGTAACCATTCTGCAGATTTATCGTGAATATTAATAATGTTTGGCTAAAGTTTAGCTATAAGCTCTTTTACAGTGAAAAAAATTGTATCTAACTTCGAAGGAAGAATTATATTACATTTTATCCAGTCCTGGAAATCACCATTTTCTATTTTAAGCAACAGATTTGAGAACTGTCCGGCAGTAACATCTCTCCTAAGATGGACTCTCATATTTTTCGGCCTAGTTTTGTCACTGAAGGCCACAAATATTCTTCTATATTTGACATTCCAATTTTAAAGAGTATTGCATTGCACCAAGATTTTATGTGAATTCAACGTTTTTTAAATAAAATAGGATTAAGTTTACAAACATGTGTTAAAATAAAATGTAATTTAAATCAAAAGCCCTAATGAGTATTGATATCAACTTCGATGAAATCACCCCCAAAATAACTTTCTACCCCTTTTAACCCCGTTAGGCGATGAGTCAATAAATTACGAAACACGTCTTCCGTCAATTCTGTTAAAGAATGGTTATGCAAAATTTGAAGTAGAAGGAACCACGTTGTCACATACAAACTTTGCCCCCGTTTTTCATCTCCGTAGGGGCAGAATTTCGGTAAATCCTTTCTTATCGGATGCCTAGGTCATACAAAGATCACACCCTTCAAATTTCAGGTCTCTACGATCAGCGGTTTAGGCTGTGCGTTAATCCGTCAGTTAGTCATTCAGGACATATCATTTTATATGTATAGGTAAATATTCTACGAATTAAAAAACATAAAATGTGTACTGTTTTAATATTATTCTATGACTTACGTTAAAGAAAGTATTTTAATATTTTTTTAAATTTGATTTATTTATTGCTATTAAACCACGATGTTGAGTGTAGTACCTCATTAAAATGGATATTGAGCGTAAAATTAATTCTTGAATTAAATACAGTGTGTCTCTTAAATTTAAAAAGTTAAGTTCGTTTTCGGTCAAACCGAAAGTTACAATATCTAGGACATGTAATGCGTAATGAGAGCCGATACAAACTTTTGAAAAATATTCTATAAGATAAAGTGGCTGAAAAACTTAAGAGCTTGGTTCATCCGGACAACAACTCGGTTATTCCGAGCTGCAGTCAATAAAGTGCGCATAGCCAATATGATAGCCAATATCCGGAAGGGATAGGCACTACAAGAAGAAGAAGAAGAAGGTGACAATATTGTTATTATGCTTGTGATAAAAACATATCTTTATAAAATATTTAATATTTTGAGTTTAAATTAAGTCAAACAAAAATAAAATTTGTTTTTAATTGGGGGACATAAAAATATTACAAAAAATTAATTAAGTTTACATTAACACATTTTACAATTAGTTTTTAAATCAATTTTTCTGTAATTGTATATGATTTTTTTTTATTGTTTATATCTAATTAAACTAGCTAAACTTAAATAAATTAAGATAGATAACAAACATAAAAGAACCATATAAAAAAATTTTTTCATATAAAATAAAATATATTACAGGGTTGTTAGTGTCTAAAAATATTCTAATATCAGTTTTGAAATAACATTTATATTTACGATAAAAAAACTTGCTGCATTAACCGTTTCAGCTTAAAAAACTCACTTTTCATTCGCGACATAAATACCACTTTCGTTTTCACTGTTTTAAGAGAGACACAAGAAAAAGAGTGTCTAATATTCCGCCACGTTCCCATAACTCGCAAGAAGGCCGCGAAGGTAAATACTCTTTGAGAAAGCATACAGTTCATGCGAGTTGTTAATTTTTTAGTAAAATATCAATGTCATAATTATTTATTATTTTATTGTATGGCTATGCACGGTCGCAGCCGGTTAACAATGCATTGCATTGTTGGAGTACAGGAAAATAATTTTCTTCAAAGTTTCTTAACAATAGGGCTCTTGTCATATGCTAATGGAGAGAAGCATGCCGAAAGTAAACTCATACTTATATGCTCGGACTACATTTTTTTAATTTAACTTTTGAATAATAACCTCGATGAATTTTATTATGATTTTATTGTACTACAATGTTTTACATATATATTTACGATGGTCTAATTTACATGCAATTTATCATAACTTATAGGTCAAAAAGTTCTTTCCAAACACACTTTTATTTATTTCGCAAATATCTATAGTTATATAGTTATATTAACTTACAAAGTTAATCTTTTTTTCACGTTTTATTAGTTTAATATATTGAATCTCAAATATGAATTTTTGTTAGTGTATGTGTTAATGTCAATACTGGAACTAAGACGAGGATTTTTTTAGTAAAACCTTATATTTACCAACTCTTAGTGGCAGAAGTCTAAACTGTTCAATAATTATGGTCAATTTTGGACTTTAACCAGCATTCATCCAGCAAATTTCAGATTTTAATTTAGAGACACGGTTAATGTTAAAAAATAATCATATAATTATGCATTTTTTACTATCTTTTGAGTTTACAATGTCGTACTAAACTTTAAGAATGCTACATCTACTAAAGACGTATATTAAGATAATATTACTTTAACTATACCTTAATAATTTATATTATTACTAGCGAACCCAGCAGACGTTCTCCTGCCCGAACGTTGGCTTGCCTGCTTTAAACTATCAAACTCAGCGACCCCAAAAACTATTAATTCGACACTAATATTAGCGATTTGAATAGTTTTTATATTCCATCCCCTTTTCTTCCCCTTTGTACACACATATAGTCACGCCTTCCCCTTTGTATGAATGCTAACATTATTGGAAATGTCACTATCAAATTTATCGTCCCCGAAGACTATGAATTCAACAGTAATATCAGTCGTTTTTGATAGTTTTTATATCCCATCCCCTTTCCACCCCTTTAGTAGGGGTGTGGGAGTGAATTTAAACCATTCTCGAATCCTCTTGAACACAGACAAAAAATTTCATTGAAATCGGTTTAGCCGTTTAGAATGAGTTTAGTCACATACACACGCACAGAAGATTTATATATATATATATATATATATATATATATATATATAAAGATTTAAAAACATATAGTATGTATGTTTTTAAATATAAGAGCATAATTTATTTTAAACAACTGGGTCACAGTCCAAACTAAAACCAATCATTTTCAAATAGACAACACATGGTTGTATAGTATTTTTCGAATTTAAATAAGATGTTCCTGCAGGATTCTAAAGCAAATTTTATTAAAGAGCTGTGGTTACGATAATATTTTTGTAAAATAATTTATCAAACGCTCGCGATATTTTTGTTCAAAGTAACTAACTTCCTTTGCAGCACGCTTTAGGTATTTTGTTTGTTTGTTTTTAATATTTTAAAGGTAAATCCAAATGTAAATAATCTAATAACTGTGTATAAAAAGTATGTTAGTAAGTACAAGATATAGTTCACTAGGTATGACTTAGTGACTCCTAAAGTCTTCAGATACATACAATAATTTTATTATTTACTTAACCAGTTACTGACATCTTTATCTTAGTAAAACATTTCATTTTAATTTCAATATTTACTCTTGCCAACACTGTTAGTTTTTATAGCTTTACTTATCATATCTACTTGCCCGACCTGCGTTAAATTGAATACAGTCTACAAAAAATTGTGTTTTGATTTGTTTCTTTCAACCTAAGTGAAGAGTGTTAAGTTTGGAGCTCTAAAGGTGCGTCCACACGCCAGATTGAATATATCGGTGTAGTGTAGACGCAGTTTAAGCGAATAAAATCTTTTAGATACAATGTAGTGAGATGACGATGAAAAGAAAATATAAATGCAACCAAGCAAATACAATAATAAATAGTTTTAAACAACAATATATGCACGAGTTAACTTTTTGTTGGTTAAAAAAATGTTTTCGTTACTAATTTAGTAGTCATATTTAAATTTATATAGCAGATGATTTTAAAATGTCAAATTCGAAGTTAAAAATATGTAAATCACGTAATTGATGCCGCACCATGAAAGAAATAATGTTAAACGGAGAAGAATGACTTTACTGAAACAACGCGGTATGTAAACATTATTTGTCTTTTGTCTGGTACCATCAGGTTTACCAGTGTTCTTTAAACAAACGAGCCAATGTTTATATTGATATTTCGATTCTCACGCTCATCTCTCTACAAAATGCACCTCAAATTTTCAACATTTAACCTGCAACAACAGGTTCGGATTTAGATCGATGACAGGTCAAGTTAAATAATAATTTTAAAGACCTTTTTTAAAACCACATCGTACAATAATTTTTTTCCTTATTGGCTGTTAAAATACGAGTAAGTAATTCTATTTATACTAATTATAAAAAACTTTAATTTATTTAAATATTTGTTAAATTAAAATCACGATACTCATAAAAGAAGCTAATCATAAACAGATTGTAAACATGATTTAAAACAACAATAAAGCACTTGAAATATTTATTTATGAGCCAAATTCAAATAAAGCAAATGGCATACAAGAGTACAAAATAACAAAAAATACAAAAACCAAAAAAATAATACATAACTTTATGAATATCCAGAACGTGTTAAAAAAGTTACGTCTGGCTGTACATAGAGGAGTGCTGGTTCCAACACTTATGCATGGTAGTAAATGTTGGGTTTGACAGAAGAAGCATAAAAGTAAGATCAATGCTGCGAAGCTGAGTAGTTTTAGAAGTATAAACGTAGATACTCTGTTGGATAAAATAAAGAATAGTGAGATAACAGAACGCTGTGGTGTAACAGAAGATGCAAAAGCAAAAGCAAAAGATGTGTGTAAGAAACGTAGCAAGGGGAAGGAAGTGGTGACCGCCTACCCCTACGGGAAAAGGCGTCAAGGTGTTTAAAAAAAAAGGTAACCCCGTTTCTAGGATAGGTAGAAAAGTGAAAAATAATTGGGGTTTGATTGGTAAAAAATTTTTGTAACGCCATCCCTATTCAAGATAAATCGAGTTAAAGAAAAAAATGTATACACATTTATTACGATTTTGCCAATACTACTGGAAACATTGTAATAAAATTTTATACGAATATGTTTTAGAAGCTAATACATCTCATGAATGAATGAATATATTGATTTTAAAATTATGAAGTAATAACCGATGCTGGTATAAAGTAAAGATAAAGGTATTAATTATTATTATTATTATTTATTAGTATGCAATTATGTGAATTAAAAAATTTTTGTCGCGTGAATGAAACCTCATCGATAAAACGGATACATGTTAAAAAATTGGGATTGTGGGCTGTTCTTTCTTATAACGTTTCACAAAAATCCATAATGGATGGCATTACGAAAAATTTTTACTAAGTAATCCTCAATTATTTTTCAGTTTTCTACCTATTCTAGAGACGCGGTCACCTCTTTTTGAAACACCGTGTATGTATGTATGTACAAAACAAAACTGACAAAAGAAGATAAAAATATTTAAATTGAAAATGTATGATCGTGTATAAAAATGAAGAGTGTCAAATACTCGTCATTAATACTATCTTATAAACCAAAAACATAAGTAGACAAATTTTAAATTAATAAATATGTACTTTTGTTAAAATATTCATTGAAACTTGGTTCAAATAACCAAATTGTGTCTAAAACGTAAATAAAAATTAAAACAATTTCTCGGTAAAAATTCAAACTTTAATGTTCCAATCCTGTCTGAGCTTTGTTACTGCAGTTCAAACTATTTTACAGGTTTAAACAAAGACACAAAGTATCAAAATATGTTGTGCCAATATTTGAACATGAAAATTCATTTTTTCATTGCAGTAGCAGAGTGTTGTCAATTTATTAGGATATGTCACTAAAATCAACAACAAGTACAATAGGTTGCATGTACATTGCCACTAACAGGTGTAGTCTTTATTCGAAGTTAAATTATTATAATTTTAAAGAAATAGAAAAAGTATTAATTTCATTTATTGTATACTAGCTGTTTCGCGAGACTTCGTTCGCGTGGAATTTAGTTTTATCTTTAAATGAGGATAACTTTTTTCTTGACATCCGATTTAACATCAAAGAATTTCTTTATAGACCACCATATCTCTCTCTCTCACTGGCACTACAACTCTGCATGAGTCTTGGCCTGCGTCCTTCCATCTCCTTCTAGACTGGCCAATAGATCTTCTTTCCTCTGGCTTCTGATGGTATATGATCTTTAAAAGCATTTGGTATCACTTCTAAGAACATGTCCCGCTCATCTAAGTCGAATGGACTTGATCCACCCTACTATATTTTCCATGCCGTATAGTTCTTTCAGCTCGTTATTTTTTGGGCGTCTCCACTCTCCTGTTGTACTGTCCCTGCATGGTCCATATATTGCTCTCAATATTTTTCTTTCCAAGACTAACCTAGTATCGATTCCGCGTTTGTTTAGAATCCATGTCTCGCTACCATATGCTGTAACAGGTCGTATTAAGATCTTATACATCCTCACCTTAGTTCCCCTTGTAAGTAGTTTGGATCTAAAGAATGTAGATAGTGCATAAAAGGCTCTGTTTGCCGATGCAATTCACGAGCAGCTACGTATTTTTCATTTCTGTTGTCGTCTGTTATTGTTTCTCCTAAATATTTGAACTCTTTTACAAATTGTAGTCATTAATAGTTATATTTTTTCTTATCCTTTGCCTCTGATTCTAAGAGGTTACCATGTATTTAGTTTTGACTGAGAACTACCCATTTAAAAAAATGGTTAATAAGGATTTCGACCATGCCCTACTGACATCCTATCCTGGCACAGTCTGCGCGATTTTTCGGAATAATTTATTACTTCTCGTTTGCAGATGTAAATGTGTAACAGAATGGCGTCAACAAACTACGGCTTTGTGTAATAAAAGGCACAAGGTAATTGCAATTAAATCCAAATTTTCCAGATTGATTAGCATTAAGAGAAAAGTTAAGCGAGTCGTTGATCGGTTGGCGTAAGGCCGTCATGGCGGGTACCTGAACTGGAGAAAATTGAAAAATTAACGAGGTAAATTCTTTTGTCGAGAAGGCAAAGGGCACGTTCTCATACTTATATACTTACTCTCTTCGAAAACTGGTTTTTATTTATTTCTGTTCTCACGATATTCCTTCGTAAACATTTATAGGGTTTCTTTCCTGTTGCCTTGCCTTCACTTTCACGGTTTGTGTTTTCTGATCATATTCCTATTACCATGATACGTATCATACAGGGTGATCGTATTTTTTTGTAATAAAAATAATTATTATTAGGATAAAAAGGTTAAATATACTGGCATTTTATTGTTTGATAAATATTTCACAATTGTTCTGGTAGCATAATTTACATTTAAAAATTATATTATATATATATATATATATATATATACATACTCTTGTTCAGGATGACAAACTTGACAACATACCTATAAAATTTAAAAAAAATCGGAGAGGTGTAAGCTAATCTGTATAATTACCAACGTTTCTTTAGTTCAAACCAAGACACTTGTTTATCAGCATATTTTAATAGGATAAATATCTTGATCTTCCCTTATATGTAAAAAATACATTTTTAGTAAATAAAAACTGACATTAATTGAATTGACTAATTGGTGAGACATCCCAGAACTAAAATTACAATGTTGCTAGACTATAAAATGACCTTGTAACCAATACAGATCTACGCTATTCAACCATGCGCTTTGACATGGTTATTCTAAAGGTGGATTTTCATGCGTCGCGTGATATAATTTCGACATGAGCGCCATCTTGTAAAAATAAAGCGTCAAGCCCCTGCGTTAAATGGTAGCGTTAGCGAAATGTATAAAATTATTTTTCCGCTTACAACATACCTACTTGTGTATAATAAATATTGAATTGTAGTGAATTTATTGTAATAATGAAACCGGAGAAGAGAATGGGGGGACCACGTGGACAGAATGCCAAATGAGCTGTTGGCAAAAATTGCGAAAGAAAAAAAACCAAATACACCTCGACCACTTGGGCGACCACCTATAAGATGGTATGAAAGCTGGTCTTCAGCATCCCAACTGCCCCTGGTAAACCATTGATGCAAATACAGGACTTAGTCCTAACGTAAAAAGAAGAAGCATTCTCAATTTACTTGTCATTTGTGGTAGAGCTATTATCGTAAAGTTGGTCTTTTAAATAATATTATTTCCAAAATTATAAGTGACACTTAATGTTAAAGAAATAAAGGTCTTTAATTTAAAAAAAGAAAATGTAGCAACTGTCGAGTTAGAGAGGTATAGGGATAAGTCATTAAATTATTAAAAAAAAGTGTAAAAAATATTTTAGTATTTGTTACTAAAAAAATTAATGTAAAATACACGTGTTTCATGTTAAAATATTGGGGTTTTATATTTAATCAATCCAGTTAAGACCATTATTATATTAGGTCGTGTATGTAATAAGATAAATATTTACTTATTAAAGTTCACATAATACCAATTATTATAGATTTTTGTAATTCGAAGTTTGTAACGGATGCAACACCCTGTATATTACCTATATATTTAATAAAAGATTAATAAAATCGCATTATTTTAAACACAAAAATAATACCGAAGTGACTTCTATTGTGATAAACGGAAAAGTTTTTAACAAGATCAAGTCGATTTTAAGTAAACGATAGCTAAATCTCCCGTATCCTTTTATCCATAATCTGATCCTACTTGGCTTTATTTTTAATTTCGTAGTACTATAATTCAATTGTTTGGTGTTCGGTGTTGTAAGCCACAGGAGAGTCGACTGAGTTAAGTTGAAAATAAGTGGCGATAATGGTAATACCCTTTGGAATGCTCAGTTAATCTTTATTTCACCTCTTCTGTTAAATGGGCTTAAAAGGAAGAGGAGCCCAAGTGCCCAATTCAGAGAAAACATTATTTTAAAGCACAACCATGCGTGAAAGTTTAAAATTTAAAAAAAAGATAAACCAACTATGTAAAACCAAGGACAAGACTAAAATAGTAAAAAAACGAAATGATATTGAAAATAATTATTTATATATCTGTAGGTTAATACGAGTACCTATAATTTGACAAAAAAGTAAAGATTTTAAAAAAAAATAACGTCATAAGAAAACATTGATGAAAAATTGCATACTTTTATGAATTGAATTAAATTGTTATCACTGAATTATCATTATTTTGTATAATACAAAGGAGTTAATTGAAAATTACAATTACGTGTAGGTTGTGTGCTGCCGCTGTCTGTCTTCTACTCAGAAGCATCGGCCGATGAAGTGGAAGAGAGATAGATGCGTCACAAGCCGAACGCTTAGGCCGATCGTGCCTCTCTATCACTTTCACGCTCGGCTCAGGCCGAGACAGTTTGTATACATTACTATATACACATCAATTATTGATGCTTTTAACATTAAATTAGTGTGAGTTTTTTTTCATAAAACAATTATTATTTCTAGATGTTATTCTAGAAACAAAAATATGAATTTATGATATTATGCAAAACAGTTAATATCACCATTAAGCAATTTATACCATTAAACGATTTGTTATGTGGGTTCTTAGGTTGTCACAAAAAAGATTTATCTTGTGCCTTTTGTATCAGTAAGCCAAACGGAAACCATCTTTAATTTATTTATCTAAACTATTTATTTAAAAGTACTAATTCGATGGCGATATATTTACGAGTTTTATCGTCAAAAACTAGTCCTCCAAAAACGTTTTGTGTGTTCCACGGCTCGTGTCACACAACAAGCAGATTTAAGCGAGATGCAGTTAGCGCTATACACAAACAGAAACACAATCACAATTCTTTTAAAAGCTGCTGGACAAGCTCTCGAAACATTGCTGTACGAAAGTAACTTAACGGGGAACAAAAGAATATTCGGCATATTTTAAATTTTAGCAATTCAATTTTTTTAAATTATTTTTAGGAATCTGAGCCTTTAACACATGCATACATACATATAGTCACGCCTTTTTTCCGTAGGGGTAGGCAGAGACCACTTCCTTCCACTTGCTACGGTTCTAACACACATCTTTGCTCCCTCTACTTTTATCACTGCTCTTATACAACCTCGTCGGTTGTTGGTACTCTTGACCTGGCTTTTCTTCAAAACAATGTTGATCTGGTCGAGATATGTTCGCCGAGATCGACCTCTACCGACTTCCGTCCATTCACACTCGCCATATAAATTTGTTTCGTCAATCTTACTTCATCCATTCTTTCTACGTGTCCAAACCATCTAAGCATTCCTTTATCTATCTTTGTAACCACATCTTCTTTTACACCACAGCGTTCTCTTATCTCACTATTTTTAACTTTATCCAGTCACTCCGGCTATACTTCTTAGACTACTCAACTCCGCAGCATTAATTCTATTTTTATGCTTCTTCTGCCAAACCCAACATTTACTACCGTTCATAAGTGTAGGAACCAACACTCCTCTATGCACAGCCGGGCGTGCCTTTTTTGACACTTTCTGGCTCAATATCACTGTCATACTTTTCATCTCTCATAAACTTTGAACCCAGGTATACAAACTCATTTACTTGTTCCACTCTTTCTCCTTTAATCAGAACTCCACAGTTTGTCATGCTTTCTTCTTTCAAAAACCATTACTTTTGTTTTGCTTACATTTATTTTTATCCCTTTGATTTTCAGGTCATCATGTATAACATTAATCATCGCCTGAAACTCCTCTTCAGATGACGCTAATATGACTTGACATCGGCGTAAAGATCAAATCATTCATTTTCAATCCATACGCACTCATTTTCAAATCTTTTAAACAATCGTCTATGTATAAGTTAAAAAGCCATGGCGAAGCCACACATCCCTGTCTCACACCTTTTTCAATGTTAAACCAGTCCGTGTAAGCTCCGTTTATCCTGACACAAGCAGCGGAATTCTCGTAAAGTGATTCCAGTGCTCGTATTAAACTATCGCTCACCCCCATACTTATATAATGTCGACCACAATTCACTCCTCACCACTCTGTCATGGGCCTTTTCCAAATGTATAACAGCGGAATAGACCTTTTGACTGCTAGCCAAGAATTTTTCGACTATACCTCGTAATGAAAAGACCTTATCCATACATCTCCTTCCTCTTCTAAATCCTGCTGGCACATCCCATATCATCTTCTCAGTTTCATTCGCCACCCATTTAATTAATATCTTTTACAGACATTTTAAAAAGTAATTAACCACATCGGTAATTGTTATCAATTAAACGTAGAAATATTTTTTTGCATAAAAATAAAACGAATTTTCAAAAAATTACAACTTTGGACAGCACAACGTTTCAATAGTGGAGTAGATACAATAGAGAGTTATACAAACACTTTGGCTCACCCCTTACTGTAAATGAAATGAAGTGAACAAGACTGAGATGAATGGGACACGTGAAAAGGATAGAGGAGACCAGATCTGTAAAAGAGGCATTTAGATTCGTTCCAGCTTGAACAATGACAAATGCGCTGGACAACATACTGAATGACCTGGATGAGCTTGGAGTGACAGAGTGGGAAACGGTGGCTGGGGACAGAATAAGATGGAATATTCATGTAACAAAAATAACTTAAGACCATTGTTTGTCCGTTTTTTTTAAATTTTTGAATGCTGAGATTAGTATTTAGTTGATTGACTCAATTTAATACAAAAATAGGGCAATTAACATATATTTTTTACTGCTGATTTTTCACTTTTAACGTTTTAAATTTTGTTTCGACACAATTAATAGAAAATGTACAAGGACGTCCATGTCTGTCGTTCTCGCATGTATTTTAGTTCCTAATTCGAATTCAGCGGTATGTTAATGTGTGAGAGTTTTGAATAGGAGGATTTATCAAAAGGACCACCATAAAGCCGAAAATCGAATTAGTTGAAATAAGTGAAATAGTTCCGAGAACAAAAGTTTTTTAATGATCTCTTTTAGATAAAAAAATCGAAGATTTTCGTTCACTATACAGGACGGTTGGATAAATATTTTCCTGTTTTTATTTAGCATATTTATGCTATCGGTTCTTTCAATGCTCCTTAAACGATAAGTTTAATTGTCTTTTTTTTAATATGTCTAAAGTTAAAAATCCTGTTTTGTTTTATTTTTATGTAGTAGATTATTTTAAACAAGAAATTCTTGATTGCATGGATTTATAATCATGTAGGACCTTGGTTGTATTATTAATAGCTATAATGTTAATTTAACATTAACGTAACTTTTAAAAAAAATGCAACCAAAAAAAGTTAATATTTAAAACTGCATCAATTATTATATGTAATTACAAAAAACAAAATATACAAAAAACCACAGCAATTTAAAATCTATACATATAAATAAAATTAAAGTGCCTGTTTGTAATTTCAAAATAAATCCATTTTTCTAAGCTCATATAATTACGTTATCAAAACTGCTCTTTCGTAAAAAGAACATGACAAACTGTGAAGTTCTGATTAAGGGAGAAAGAGTGAAAGAAGTAAATGAATTTGTGTACTTGGGTTCAAAGTTTACGAAAGATGGAAAGTATGACAGTGACAATGAGCAAAGGGCAGGAAAACAAATAAATGGGGCACTGCATAGCTTTATAAACAGCCACAAAGTGTCAAAAAAGGCACGTCTGGCTGTGCATAGAGGTGTGTTGGTTCCTACACTTATGTATGGTAGTAAATGTTGGGTTTGGCAGAAGAAGCATCAAAATAGAATTAATGCTGCGGAGTAGTCTAAGAAGATAGCCGGAGTGACTCGGTTGGATAAAGTAAAGAATAGTGAGATAAGAGAACGCTGTGGTGTAAAAGAAGATGTAGTTACAAAGATAAAGGAGTGCTTGGATGATTTGAACACGTAGAAAGAATGGATGAAGAAAGATTGACGAAATAAATTTATAAGGCGAGTGTGAATGGACAAGTCGGTAGAGGTCGACCTCGGCGAACATATCTCGATTAGTTCATCATTGTTTTGAAGAAAGGCCAGGTCAAGAGTACCAACAACCGACGAGCCTGTATGAGAGCAGTGATAAAAGTAGAATAAGCGAAAGATGTGTGTAAGAACCGTAGCAAGTGGAAGGAAGTGGTCTCTATCTACCCCTACGGAAAAAAGGCGTGACTATATGTATGTATGTATGTATGTAAAAAGAACTTTTAGTGTGTGTGTACTTTCATATATTTATCTCTTCCTTTATTTTTAAATTCTTTAAGACTTGTATTAACAAATTAATACACTCAATCAAATAACATTCAAGATGGGGTTTTTATTTTAACAGCTCTACTAAGTAGGAAATATTGTTCGTTTGACAATGGAACGTACAAATCACTATCCCGAGAGTTGTAAAAAAGTTGATGGTTTCTTAAGGAACCGTATAACCACCCTGTATTGTAGCAACGTGTGAGTATGCGACTCATTTAATTTTCAATTTAAATACCTCCGTTCTTATGTATGGGGATTATTTAAAAATAATATGCTAATATTTCATTTAAAATAAAAGGGCGTACTAACATCCTCTCTCTTGCAGCAATGAGCCTATAAAACATGTTGAGAAAAAGAGAGGCAATTTAGATGAACACGATTCGAAATGGGCATTTATGGCTGTCATTCGAGAGCCTGCCACCTTGCATAAAACACCGTCCGCTAACTATAGCATGAAATGGTTTATTATACTGGTAACAGTTTTAACTTTAATTTCACTTTACAAATTGATATTTGATAACAACACCTACAGGGCGATTGCGTTTTATGGTTCCTTTGTTCTAAATGGCTTGTTTTTTTTTTGAAACTTAAATTTTTGCACATTACTTGGGTTTGCTTATATCAATTTACAAATAAATTTATATTTGTTTTTATTTCTGTTATAACTATAATTAACATTTTATACCAGTAAATTGAATTAATAGACGACAATAAATTTGTTGTAATAAATGCATAGATACTTTTAAAGTTAGCCTACTTGGATAACCAAAGTATATTGATGATAAAATAAATTTTATAAAAAAATACCATGGTTGGCTTTATTTGAAAAAATTAATAATTTTGCGGAATATTGGAAGGTAATTTTTACTAATAATAGTTATTTATTGTAGATATAAGTGTTTTAGATAGCATTTTATTCACGCAAGATTTTTCTTAAGCGAATAAAATGCTACCTAAAACACGCATGCAATACAACGCTTTATTTACAATCTCATTCATTTAGAATCAGAATCGCAGAAGATTTTTTAAAAAAATTATTTGAAATGTTGTTCTTACAGCGGCTATCTCTTCTCAAAAAACATTGAAATTACGAAACCCATTGATTCTAAAAATTTATCAAAAACTTCGATAGGCACCAATGACAACTACAAATTTGTTATTAATGGAAACGAAGTGAAATATGATAAAACAAAGTACAAAATGTCTAATAATATAAATGTGAATATTAACTCTCCGTATGTGCGGTGGGGTGTGCCACACCCCAGCCTTTTTTTTTCGTTACATGTAGTCAATTACAAAAATATTACCAAATAATTAAAGACAAATCATATTTATTAAATCTGAAATAAAATTTAAATGAAAAACTTACAAACAAAAAATATTCTTGTTACAACTAACGCTTAATTGCACACATTTCGTTATTACATAAAAAAATGTCAATCCTTTGAAAAAAAATATATTCTTTTGATATTACTCGCTTTCTGTTTCTTTAATACAGCATGTACTGCACATTATAACTGCATGATCTAAACATAACGATTTATGGCGCACTCCCTAGAGCTATACATGGTTTTGCGGTCTTTAATTCGAGGACAGTCTAAGCAGCACTGTTGCCTTCCTAATCTCTGACGTTTTGGTGGGTCTACAACTTCACGAGACTTTTTTATGCCATCCATTTTTTGTCTGATGTGTCTTCAGATGTAAATTTTCAAGGTCATTTATAACATTTCCTCCTTTCTCTGAGTGAACTCTCTGGTTCCCTTCTACTCTGTAGGTATACATTCATCATACACAAAATATACAATTTTTTGCCCTTTTTCTTCTTCTTCTTCAATCTAGGCGGATCGCCTGTTTCTTTTTATTATCCCTCTGCCTATTGCACTGCTAAGTTGTCGCTCTATAGTTTTCGGGGACATCCTTAACTCCTGCGACCCGTTGGTGATTTGTCGCGTGCTGTTCTGACTATTCTTTCGTTGTTCATTCTACTGATGTGCTCATTGCACTTTCTCTTTCTGCCGAGAACCCACTCATTAATGTTTTTTATCATGCATGTCCTTCTTATATTTTTGCTTCTTTCTCTGTCCAAGATCGTCTTTTCAGTTATTTTACGAAGTACTCTCATTTCGGTTGTCTCTAACAGTTGTTTAGTTCTCGCTCTGTCTGGTCAAGTTTCTGCCGTGTATGTCTTAGTTGGTCTTACTATTTCCTTGTAAATTCTTGATTTGGATTCTATTTTAATGTTTTTATTTCGCCATACTGTGTCATTTGGGCATTCTGTTATTCTTGTTGCCTTCGTTGTCTGTTCTCTCACCTCCGTTTCAACATCACCATAGCCTAAGATTTCTATGCCCAGATAATTATATTTCATTTCTGTTGGATAACTTTACCTTCAACTTCCAGTTTCCACCTTAATGGTGTTTTTGTTGTCGTCATGCATTTAGTTTTCTGGGCCGATATTACCATATTAAGTGATTTGGTGGTGCAGTTAAATCGATGTTATAGTCGCTGCAGATCGTCTTCATTTTCAGCAACTAGTACTGCGTCATCGGCATAGCATAGAACAATAATTTCATGGTCATCCATTCTGAATCCTCTCAGTAAAGTTTTTGCCCGAAATGGATAAAACGTATTTACTTACTATCAATTCAGCTGCCCTAATAAACTATAAAACTAAATAATTTCTCTTGGATAATGAAAGCAACTCATACATAAGTTTTTCGTCTCTTGAAATTGATCAGTCATTATTAATAAGCCTTTATCAGTGTTGTGTCTATTATGTTTAACTTCAGTATATCGCTTCTTTTTTTTTTATGAAAATAGTCGCAAAAAGGGTAGACCTATCGCGTGGGCCGCGGACGGCCCGCACTGCGACTATTAGAAGGGAAAGGGATTATAGAAAGGAGATGATTGTGGACACGCTTTTTAAAAAGTTGCTGGTCATAGTTCTCTGGAAAAACTGATTTTGGAAGCTTATTCCATTCCGTAGCAGCCCTGTAAAAGAAGGATTCTTGATGAAGATTGGTCCTTGTAGTGTCAATCTTGAGAGTAAATGGGTGAGACTGATCAGCGTGCCGAGTTCTTCGGCCGAATGTGGCCAATGGTGGTACAAGAGTTTTTATTTCTCTGGAGCATCTGCCATGGAAATATCTGTAGAGCAATGACTGGTCTGCAACTCTTCTTCTATGTTCTAGAGGGTGAAGGATATCTGTGAGAGTTGAGCTGTTTATAAAGCGAATGGCTCTTTTCTGAATGGAACCTAGAAGACGAAGAGAATGCCTTGGTGCTGAACCCCAAATGTGCGAGCAATACTCCAGTAGAAGTCTGATTTGAGCCTTGTACGTCGTCAACAGTTAATCAGGAGTAAAAAACTTTCTGGCTTTCCACAGAAAACCTAGCCTCTGGCTTGCCGACTTTGCGATGTTAGCAACATGGTCATGCCAAGACATATTATTGGACACCGTGACTTCCAAAATTGAGATGGAGGGACTTGGTTCAAGGGTATTTCCGGACATTGTGATGGGATGATTTAAGGAATTCACTTTCTTGGAAAACGTGGCACTTTGTGTTTTTTGGGCGTTGAACTGAACAAGATTGTTGTTTCCCCACTCGACGATTGCTTTAAGATCTCTATTGATGGAATCAACCTGTTCCTGCCTGAGTCTATTTGTATCATTCACCGAAAGTGATCGATAAGATGTGAAAGTTGAGACAAGTGTGCTATCGTCTGCGAAACTGTAAATGGGGTTTGTGGTGGTTTTCAAGAGGTCGTTGATGTGTAAAAGAAATAAGGTGGGGGACAGGATGGAACCCTGGGGGACCCCGGCATTAGTTTTAAACGCATCAGAAGAAATACCGTCAACTGCCACATGTAAGGAGCGATCTTGCATGAAGCTCAAGAGCCATTGGCGCAGTTTGGTTGGGAGACCGTCTGTTCCATTCTGTTTATGATTACATAATTAACGATGCAGATTTTAGAATATGTAGGGTGCACATGTTTTACAATTGTAAAAGTTTTAATTTGTAAAGAACCACTTTCGCAGGTTAAATTTTTAAGGATAAATTTAATAAAATTTGAAACGTTGGCAAAAAAATCCCATCTTATTAATAAGATTTTTATGTAGTATTTTAACTCGAAATATTTTTGTTTCAGGTATGTACCCTAATATACTTTTTTGGAATTAACACGGTAAGTTTAGATTTATCTTTTTAAAATTGGGTTTAATTTTAGTTTACATATGTTAATTTTAAGTATTAATTAGTTGTTTAAAGAAATTTAGTCATTAATCAAAATGTGAACTCCACCAAATGCCGTTATATTATTTTTTAAAATACAGTACTAATACATTATTATAAAATACATTTAAAATAATTAGATGATTGGCTAGAAATTTAAAATAAAATTTACAAACATTTTTATAAAATTATGTAAAATGTTTCGTTAATTGTTAATAAAAATATTATTTATGGTTCCCTA
The DNA here is from genome assembly GCA_950111635.1 of Agelastica alni. NCBI lineage: Eukaryota > Metazoa > Arthropoda > Insecta > Coleoptera > Chrysomelidae > Agelastica > Agelastica alni. Next base: position 26,955,598 of record OX467712.1, read on the forward strand.
AATTAACACATTTTTGGATTTTCCAACATATCTATTCATGAAGGACGTAATAATTACCAAAATTTAAATGATAATGGTAAATATTGAATATAATGACATGAATAAAATAAAACATTAACGGTTCTGTTGTAAAATTTAATAGGCACTAGAATTAAATCTCCCCTCCGGTTAAATCAGTCGAAATCGAATGAAACGTTAAAAAAACTTGATGCTTGCCAAATAAAACTATTTGACAATAAACAAATAAACTCGCGCATATATTCTTAAGCATTCTTTTTACATATATACATACATATAGTCAAGCCTTTTTTTTTCGTAGGGGTAGGCAGAGACCACTTATTTTCACTTGCTACGGTTCTTACACACATCTTTAGCTTCCTCTACTTTCATCAGTGTTCTCATACATGCTTGTCGGTTGTTGGTACTCTTGACATGGCCTTTCTTTAAAACAATGTTGATCTGATCTAGATACGTTCGCCGAGGTCGACCTCTACCGACTGGTACATTCACACTAGCGTTATAAATTTGCTTCGTTAATCTTCCTTCATCCATCCTTTTCACGTGTCCAAACCATTTAAGCATTCCTTTATCTATCTTTGTAACCACATTTTTATGCCTTTGATTTTCAGAGCATCCTCTACAGATGACGCTAATATGACAATCATCGGCGTAAAGAAGGCATTTGACGATCAAATAATTCATTTTTAAAGCAAACGCATTCTCTTTTAAATCATTTAAACAATCGTCTATGTATAAGTTAAAGAGCCATGGCAAAGCCACACATCCCTGTCTCACACCCTTTTCGATGTTAAACCAGTCCGTGTAAGCTCCGTTTATCCTGACACTAGCAGTGGAATTCTCGTAAAGTGATTTAAGTGCTAGTATTAAACTACCGCTCACCCCATACATAGACAATGTCGACCAAAATTAACTCCTCACTACTCTGTCATAGGCCTTGTCCAAGTCTAGCCAAAAAAAATTCGACTATACCTCCTAATGAAAAGACCTGATCCATACATCTTCTTTCTCTTCTAAATCCTGCTTGCATATCCCATATCATTTTCTCAGTTTCATTCGTCACGCTTTTAGTCAATATCTTTGCATACAGCCGATTATGCTAAGTAAACTAATACCTCGGTAGTTCTTACAGTCCTAGTGCGAACCTTGTAAAGCGGCACGATAACGGCCTTGCACCAGTCGTCTGGTACGCTACCACTTCTCCAACAAAGGTAAAATAGGCGGTACAGCAAACTAGTTACTACGCTTTGTCGAGCCTTCAGCATATCAACCGTTAAATGGGAATATGTAATCATGTTAAAGAAGTACCTAATAGGTGGTTGGATGGGTTAAATCAGCACTTGACATCCGCATCATTGAGAATAAAGTAGTAGAGGGACCTTCTAATTCAGATAATTTAGACCAGATATCATTAGTATCTAACGTCCAATTTGCCACTGACACCAACTCACAGTGGTCAACGGTTTTAATGCCTATGTCCTCACCTGAAAACCTAAATCTCCAAGAAAGTGCTATCGGAAACGTCAGAAACTTTTCGTCTTGATTTATTGTATACCTACAATGTTTCAAAAATATATTACGTACCTTACAAATATCGCTAGTTTTTCTTTGGTTCCTATTGGTTGTTGTGCGTTGCAACTTTCCGAATAGATGGAACTTTGTATTAGGTCGTAAACCTCATCAAACTGCTCTCTATTTAATCTCAGATAATTCGTAAATTGAGACTCGGACAAGTTATTCAGTAAGCGAAATTCACCATACGTTTTTCTTTTTTTAAGATAGTTACTTCTATTATATGACTTTTTTCTTTTTGTTAAACAGTAAAGGTAAACTTAATTTTCAAATGCTTCATCGGAGTCCGTTTCGAAACTTAAATCTAGCTTTAGCATTATGAGAAACACACAACGTTCTCTCACAACTCACACCACTGTTTCGCAATATGCGCTCTGTACCAATTTGCCATGTGCTGCATGCATCGCGCTGTGTTGCATGGGCTGCGTCGTGTGTGTCCCAATGTGCGCCATGCCTAAGTCTAAGTGTGCTCGGCTCAGCTTCACTTGAGCCCGAGCAACTAAGGCAGCTATCGATCGGCGACCTGCTCCTATTTTGGAAGAAGACAGGTATAGCGGATCCCACTTAAGGAAAAACTGGCCCAGAGGACATTCGTGGATGTAAGTATTTAGTAGGTTTTTATTTGAAGGCTGATTTTTAAAGGTTTTTTGACGCGATTTAACGAGTTTTTATTTAAACCGTCTGACCTATAGTTAGAACAATTTCACAAAAAATATAAAAAATAAATTTTTTGGATTCAGTGGGTTTTGAAAAGCTCTATTTGTAAATTAATTATTCTCCTTTTTTAACTACGATATGAGGGCTTTATCTGATTGTGCACGCGTTGTCTTTTTTTCTGTAGAAATGTGGATAATGCTCTAGCAAAATATCACGTGCTAGTGCTGTGTACAGTTAGTGGTAATACGTAAATACAATCTCTCCTGCAAGAAAATTCAATTTTTATAACTAATTTATGATAATTTAATATGAATGATGTAATAAACGTACCGTTCGTCTCTGAATTTAAGTATTTGGTTTTACTATTACCAACATAAATTTTAAGATAATTGATTTTCGGTGAGCTTAGTGGAATTATATTAAATCAATAACTTTTGTAACTTACGTTTATTAGAACTACTTAAATTGAAAATCTTCAATGTTCGTTTTTCTCATAAATAATTGTTTAAATCAAGTCATTGAGTAAATGTTTAGCGTGTAACATTCGTAATTACATATACAGTTAAGTCAAAATAAAGAGACTAAATCAATAAGCAGAAAGTATCAACTATGAGTAACGGTGTTAAATACTCGGGATAACGACATTGTAGACTGTTTTCTAACATCACTTTAGGAAAAATAATATAAATTTAAACTTAACAATGAATGATCACGCCCAGTTCCATTTTAAAGTCGATATTTATGTGATGGCATCTGTTACTTCACTTCTCCTTCTCACCTCTGTGTTTGGAACTCTATCTCTCAGGGATAAGCCTAACATTATTCTTTCCATGCTTCTTTGCGCTACTCTTATTTTGTTCGCGGTGTTCTTTGTTAGAGTCAGTGTTTCAGCTCCGTAAGTTAGGACTGGTAAAATACATTGGTCGAAGACTCTCCTCTTAAGACATATGGGAATATCAGATCTTAAGATGTAGCTCAATCTTTCAAAGGCTGCCCATGTAAGACCTATTCTGCTGCCAATTTCGCAGGTTTGATTATCCCTTCCCAATCGAATCTCGTGGCCTAAGTATTTGTAGGAGTATACTTGCTCAATGTTTAAGTTGTTTACTGTTAGGTTTTCACTGGCAACTAGATTTGTCATGAACTTTGTTTTGCTTATATTGATTTTCAGCCCAGTCTCTCTGGACGCTAGGTTCAGCTCGCTCATCATTTCTTGCGCTTCTTTGAGATCATTTGTAATAAATATCTGATCATCGGCGAAGCATAGGTGACTAAGTTTTTTACCATTAATGTTGATGCCAATTTTCTCGATGTTTGTGCGTTTGAACATGTACTTTAAAAGGTTGTTAAATAATTTGGGAAAGATGACATCCCTTTGCCTCACACCTCTCTCTATTTGGAAGCTAGGAGTATCTTTATGAAGTCTAATGACAGCATAATTGCTTAATGATGTCGATGTAGCGATGGTCGATTCTGCAATCAGCGAGGATACTAAGCATCTTTGAGTAACATAGGCTATATTATATTTTAATAAAAAATAGTTAATAATGTCTCTAGGGCAGTAGCAGATAAGGCTCTCTTAAACACATACCTACTGGATTGGTGTCAATTAGAACGTCAACAGTTCTACCATGAAATTTTTTCTTAACCCCTTTTGAGCTTTAACAAGTTTACACCCACAATCACATTCGTTTATAAAGGTCCCGCTTTCTTAAATTAAAAAATGTTCAAAAATAGATGAAGTGACTTAGAAAATAAGTCACTGCCTCATTCAACCACAACTGTTTACTTTTTTTTTAAGTAATATAAAAAAAATTTGTTGTCGTAAGTAATTTTTAAAAAAAAAAATAATAAATATGGAAATACCTAATTGATTTATTTGTTGAAATTATTTTTATGATTTGTTTATGTCAAACTTGAAAAAAAATGTCTTTAAAGCGATAATGTAATTACATTAATTGTTTTCTGAAATGCCATAAAATTTCTTAGTTTTGTAACAAATGAGGTTTTGCTGTCATGAAAAAAATGTTATTGTTAAATTTATTGACGCGTGGTAAATAATTTGCAGATTAGTATAATCACTACTTCAATGTTAAACATTTTAACACCCATGTTCGTCAAATTTGTTTCCAATATTTAATTTTCAACCGCGCACTGTTTTGACAGTATTGTCAAAAATAATATTTGCAAAGCAATACTCGTGGCAGACGCGATGACTTTTTAATTCATTGCGAGTAATAAAATATAAACTGCTCCACAAAAGTTAAGGTGATTTCGGAGATTGTGTTTTAGCAAATTACGATTTTTGGTCACCAAGTGTTTATATGTTATAAATTGAATGTTTTTTTTTATTTAAGCGTTTGTTTGCACTTTTGCGAAATACGTTTGCAGTTTTAAACAACAATTTGAGATTGCGTACCATTTTAATTTTTTTAGAAACTAAAGTATATAGGTTAATAACGAGTATGCTTTCCTCTAATATCAATTAAAGCCAAACAAGGCCTGCAACTCGAATTAAATTTTGTCCACCGCTATATTCCTCTTTCATTCCGCCCTGCATTCTAAAAATTCTCTCTAATTTCTGGAGTTAATGATAATTTTTGTATCCACCAACACACACTCTTTTTTATTTCAGATTTGTCCTTTAGCTTAAAAATGGCATTTAAACGTAAAATTTATCCCACAAGAAATAAACCTGCCAAAAGCATACAGCATAATCGATGTGAATGATGTTTATTTAATGTAGTGTACCATTCACATAAATAAGTGTTTTAAATTATTTGCAAGTAGTGTTATTATTATTATCATTAATACAATAAAATTACGAAAGCAAAATTTATTCTCTTAATTATTCATATAAATATTTTTATTATTGTTACAAAGAAGTAAAGGTCGCAAGAGAGTTCAGTTGTTTATATTTGCTGTAGAGGCGTCATGTTTATTAAAAAATAACCATTAAATTATATAAGATCTTGGCTTATGCAAATAAAATTATTAGTGATAATTGAACAATTATTTATAAAAATAGTTAAAATGTATGTATATGGTTCGTTATGTAATCACCTGTCATGACTTATTGAAAGTACATTCTTCGTTACTAAGTTGGAAATCTTTTATTTATTCTGAAGGTTGAAGACACTCCGCATTTGAACTTAATAAAATTTTAATGATTACAGTTACATTGTTGCTATTTTTTGTCGATTTTTTTATCAAACAAAATAAAAGGACTCGTATTAATTTATTTTTTGTCTAATAAAATATTAAGTATTTGGTAGGTTGTTCATCAATCAACGCAGAAGGTCATTTTTTTTATTCTTTTGTTTGTTTATTTCTACTAGTTTTTTAATGATCAGATTACAAATTTTCATGTACATTAGGAACTTAACAAATTAACCTTATTTTTTATTGCCCATGAGCATAAAGAAAAATCGTAATTTTTTTCAACATATTTAATAATTACTCTATCTGATGTCATCATTTGTAAACGATATTCAAAACTACAAAGTGATTATGAATTTTCAAAATATCAGTGGCGTAGGTGTGACCCGAGGGGTCCACACGACTACTTCCCAATGGAAAGAATAAAAAATATCATATGTTTTGTTGTTATAATTATTATTATTATTAATATTAATTTAAAAAACGATTTTAAATTGTTTATAACCAATTATAATTGTCATTAACAATATTCTGTTTATGTCAACCGCATTCTTTCAAACTTTAACTTATCATTTCATAAGCGGGAGCTATTCTTAATTGTTTATAATAATTGAATTTTTTTTTTAATTATTATGATCAATAATCATTTGTTAGTAACAATATTCAATTGTTATAAACTATGCTTGATTATAACTTACAATAATTTTTCACTGTCTTCAATGCTATTCTCTCAATACTGTATAAATAATATTAATATAACTCGACAAGCGTAAGGAGTCACTTAAACCCCAGATGCGCCAAGAGACAATCGCGGCATCGATCCTTTTTCTATATTTTGTCGGGCAGCTTGCGTCTCTCTTTCGGTCTCGCATTTCCAAGTGACTCCTTACGCTTGTCGAGTTATTGTAATAGTCTTACCATGTATTGGATTTATTTTTTTATTTTTTTCAGTTCCAGGAAAAATCGAGAAAATATAAAATGGATAGGCATTAAAATTTTTCATTACTTATATTAGAATGACTACTATCCTTATTTGGTAACCAGACTTTTGAATTTTTTCTAAAATTAAAAATAAAAATTCAAAGGTTACAAAGTAAAATTCATAATTAATAATTGTAATTTTTATGACAATATAGCAGGTTTTAGGTATTTAAAAATTTATATCTTTATTGAATTGCAAATTTGTTTGCACCTTTTTTGTATTTTGAATGTAATCGCTGACATTGAAAGACTGTATCTGTCTGCAAAACTATTAGTAGAAAAGATTACATTTTTTTGTTTATGCAACTTAGTATAGAAAATTATGAAAAATTATCAAAAAAATATCAGTGGTCTGGGTGTGTCCCGAGAGGTCCACATGACTAACTTCGCAGTGAAAGAATGAAAAAATGCCATATGTTTTGTTGTTATAATTATTATTATTAAAATTATTATAAAAGACGATTTCAAATTGTTTATAACAAATTATAATTGTCATTAACAATATTCTGTTTATGTCAACCGTATTCTTTTAAACTTTTTCTTATCATTTCATAAGCGGAAGCTATTTTCAATTGTTTAAAACAATTGAAATTTTTTTTTAATAATTATGATCTATAATCATTTGTTAGTAACAATATTTATTTTTTATAAACAATGCTTGATTATTACTAACAATAATTTTTCACTGTTATAGCGTCTTCAATGCTATTCTCTCAATACTGACACAAGTTTAAAATTCTCCAATTCCTATTTTTATTTTCTAAAACTATCTCTTTTTATGAAATATTGTCATCATATTTTTCATACAAATATTCCTAACATGCAATAATCATATTATTTAAAATATCTTTAAATTCTGTATTAAAAATAGTATAATTTATAAGTTGCAAAATTCAGGTAGTTTACCATTTTTTTCAGTTTTTTGATTCTCCATAAAAACAGCTTAAATGATTTTGCTGAAAATCTAATCAGTTCTAAGTTGCTTAATTATGCGTCGAGTGCAGTTAGTCTCACGTCGATATCGATTTGTTCTCGAGATAATCGAGACGAAAAATAATTCCGAACGCACACACGAACATACGCACACACGAACATACGCACATACGTACATAAACACACAGACGTCCACTTAAAAACTATTGTATTTGACTCTGGGGACCTTAATTTGTGGAGATATGTCGAAATTCGGGATTCGCAAAATCGGACCCATTACTATAACTTCCCACTGGGAAGTTAATAAGAAAGGTTTATAAATTATTTCAACATTAGTTTCTACATATACCTAAATATTCAACCAATAGCTAATAATAAATAAATAATTGTTTCTTTGAAATGTAATTAAATATTTTTCCCTCAAGTGTCAGCACACATTTGTTACCTTTAGTCAAGAGTTGTTTACCTTTCGAAACCGCGCTGTTAAAAAATGTTTTCTACAAATTCCTCTGTTAACCGAAGCAAAAATATTATGAATAAAATATTCGGTGACAACAAGCAAAACTATCACGGTTGTATGCCCAAATTTCGTCTCTTATTAAATAGGTAACTTAATCCAGTATCGAATATCCAGTATCCCAATAGGTAGATATCTGTTGCGGCACTTGACCCTAATATCCGAGATTGAGTAACCTACTCCTTCGTGCTTTTACATACAGGGCGATGGCGCGTAGCTATCTGACATCCTTAAACTTTCAATAATTTTATCAGTGAATAATTATTGTTTTCAAATTGTAAGAGCGATAATTTTTAATCAAATCATGCAGAAATTTAAGCGATTGTCATTTTAGTTTTTCGGTGAGATATATTTTATTTTTACTTCTGGCTGTGCTGTACTTTAACTGCTTTTGAAGTGCGACTTGAAATTTCCTGAGATTTATTTTTTTCGCGTTTTTTCTATTTTGGATTTTGTGTAACGTATAGCGCGCCACCTGAACGATGGCAATAAAGATAATATAGATTCTAAGAAACCATAACCGTCTCGTTTAAGAATAACAAATAAAAATATTTCGTACAATATTAAAATTTACAAATACTAGGTTTTGTGAATTATTTTTTTAACAAATTAGTAACTTACGTATTAAGTCCAGAAAATACTGTTTTTTTGGGCGAGCATACAAAATTCTAGGACGAGCCGTAGGCGAGCCTAAAAGAACTGTTTTGGGGAGTGTTGCGTACACTATTTTTTCGGCAACCGTGTAGAATAACAAATCAATAAGACACATTACTTTGTAAAACAAAATTTTGAACATTTTAATTCTTATTTGTATTAAATATTGAAATTCGAACAGAAGATAGGTACTAACAGAAACATTCCAATTCTTATTTATATTAAAATTCAAGCAATTGCTACTATTGAAGGGATTCGATTTGTTTGAAATGCTTGGTATATTTAAAGTCAGAACAAGAAGGTAAAGTTTCCGTTTCACATTGATTGTTTTCTTGGCAATTTCTTGGTCTTGGCAATTTTAATTTTGTTTGTAAGTAAATTATCTATATATAATTTGTTATGTGGAGTATGAGATGGTCGTAAAGATAAGTATTGCTTATACAACAGCAGGTTTTCTTACCCAATTACAACAAACGTTCTCTCAATATGTGTTTTGGAATCTGGTATTTTTACATGCAACATGTCTTTCTTGTCGTTTATTAGATCAATTGAGATCGAGATTTTGTTAGTTCTTTTCGTCTACATGCACCGGCTAACCCAATAATTATTGCTGCATGAAAATAAAGCAAATTGAGTCGATACCTTTATATTCTACAATCGTAATATTTTGTTAAAATTACCTTTAGCATTGGATATGTTACATTATCTGCTTTTCTAATGATTTTGTTGATCTGTTCGCTGCTGAAGTCTTCTGATTTGTTTGCTTTTTAACCAACATTTTTCCTTTTAAAAAATGCGATAACCTTTGGGAAAGTGGGTATGTTTACATTTTTCTTCACTAAAATGGTACTTTTCAACATAAATTACATGCTCCATAGGGAAGAGTATTTGAAAGTTTAAGATTTTTGGGAAAAAATCCAGAATAAGGCTGCCAAAGGAATTTTCATAAAACTTTCATACATACATACATAAAGTCACGCCTTTTTCCCATAGGGGTAGGCAGAGACCACTTCCTTCCACTTCCGCTACGGTTCGTACACATATCTTTTGCTTCCTCTACTTTCATCAGTGCTCTCATACATGCTCTTCGGTTGTTGGTACTCTTGACCTGGCCTTTTTTCAAAACAATGTTGATCTGATCGAGATATGTTCTCCGAGATCGACCTCTACCGACTTGTCCATCACACTCGCCTTATAAATTTGTTTCGTCAATCTTCCTTCATCCATCCTTTCTACGTGTACAAACCATTTAGGCATTCCTTTATCTATCTTTGTAACCACATCTTCTTTTACACCACAGCGTTTTCTTATCTCACTATTCTTTACTTTATCCAACCGAGTCACTCCAGCTATACTTCTCAGACTACTCATCTACGCAGCATTAATACTATTTTCATGTTTCTTCTGCCAAACCCAACACACCTCTATGCACCGCCAGACATACCTTTCTGGCACTTTCTGGCTATTCATAAAGCTATGCAGTGCCCCATTCATTTGTTTTCCTGCCAACACCCTTCGTTCAATGTCACTGGCATACTTTCCATCTCTAGTAAATTTTGAACCCAAGTACACAAATTCATTAACTTGTTCCACTCTTTTTCCCTCAATTAAAACACACTATTAAATGAATTTTTGCACGTAAACGGTTAAAAAGTACTTTTTTTAAAAAAAAATGTGTGTTAAATTTACTATGGTGGCCATTTCAAGGGTAAATTTTATAACAAGTTTTTACCTCGATCAAACTCTTAAAATTCCTCGTAATTTTTTGCAACACAATTTACACATTATAATTCACCTATTTCGCACTTTTTGTTGCAATTATTTAACGTAATAAGCGTCAATAAATCCGGGAAGTGGGTACTTCGCGGACGGTTGCCAAAGAATTTATGAATTGTGTCTAGATCTGTAAACTTCTAGAAGCAAAGCAGCAAAAAAAAAGTAAAGTAAACCTCTGACTATTAAATGTTTGAGAGAAAAATGTTAAAATATAATCCTAATGTTGTAACGTGCCTTTTTTTCCCTACTACAGTTCCATTATAATTGGGTCTCTGATAGTTTTGTATTCCTCAGGTACTCGTAAATAGTGTCGCGTACCGTATTTTGTTGTAATTTAAATAAATCATTCGTTGCATACCTTATTGTGATAGGATTCGATTGTTAATGGCTGTGGCATTTTTGTTAATCGATGGAGATTGAGTGGGGGTTTTCGTTATTAGATTTTGCTTTGGTTTTTGGTCTCGATTGTTGTGTGTTGTCGGTTATATTATTGTTTGGTTTGCATTTCTGTGTGAATGGGGCTGGCTATCAACACGGACGAGCGCGATTCTGAGTGTGGAACATAGATTTGCGAATATTGTTGGTTGACGGCGGTTCCGTGTCATTTTTTTTTATATCCGGCCTGGTAAGTAGTCAGTCGTTTGGTGGCAGTCTTGGGAGTGGTGTGGTGAGAATTTTTGGGACGGTGTGATATTGGCAAGTGTGCAGAACTTCTACGGTTTTTTCTTTCATATTTGGCTGTATTTGGGCCATCTTAATTGGATTTTGAAGAAAAACCATTTAATTTTTAACTTGACCATTCTATCTTACCTTTGTTGTTGATATTTTGGATTTTGGTGTCGAGTTAAAATAACCGCATGCGGGATTTAATTGAGGGAAGCCATTGTTAATTAGCAGGTGCCGTTCCATAACCAAACCGGCTACAGGAGTAGTGAATTCGTATACCCAAAGGTTACAAGTGATTTATTTTAGAATATTTAAACGACGTGATTTGTTTTTGACACCACGATTAAGTTTTGTTTTAATTTATTAATATGGTACCTTGTTGAAAACTATTTATTGCATTGGATAATATGCCAAGGCTGAACTTTGATTAAAGTAATCTTCCCAATAGTTCTTTGTGTCCAAGTAAAAATGTTTTCTTCATACTTATTTGTAAATATCCTACAATATTGATATTTTGAAGGACAGCCATTGTAAAAAGAAATATTTTTAAATAAGCTCGATTGTTTTAACAGTGTAAATCTTTATGTAAATGGTAAAAACATGAGTAAATTAGCAGCCTTATGTGAACGTTTGATTAAGTATTATTAAAAAGTTGACTTGTATACGTTTTTTTTGGTAACTTGGTAAAGTTTGTTACTCTTACTTTTGTTTTGGTTATTTTATAGAATCGTAAACTTTGGATTTTTGATTTATTGTTAGCTGTTGATTTTGACTATATTTGTTATAAGTTTATTATTGAACTGTGTACTTTGATTTATTGTTGGCTGTTAATTTTGACTATATTTGTTATAATTTTATTATTGAACTGTGTACTTTGATTTATTGTAGGAGTAAAGTATCTAATATATTTTAGCTAAAATTTTATTTATTTAGTTCACCATAATCTCAGTTGTTTATCGTGTGGCTCTGCTAGTGCCTATAAGACCTAGGGGTTTCCGGCTTGAACCGTCTAAGTCGGTGGCGCGGCTCATTTTTATATATTTTTTTTCTTCTACCCATCCTCTACGGCTGAGCTCGGGCATAATTTGCCAGTAGAGAGACCGCTGGCAGAGTACTTAGTTTGTTGGAGAGGTCAGTTATTACGAATATTGAGGGAAACGAATTTTATATTTAAATTAAATTTGGTTAAATGATGGACACTTTGTTATAAAATCCTGGCAATACAAAATCGACTGAAAAACGTAGGCAGGCATTTTTATAAGGTTTGAGAAATCCTGTTGGGAATGGTCGTTTAATAATAACTTATATTGGGAGAGATTATGGAAAACAGGGTGGTCAAACTAAAATAAGTTAAAGCTATATCTTCTTTTTCTTCTTTTTATACTTCGAGAAGACCTTAATGTCTGTTAATTGTCAAAGCTCAATTCGGTTGGTTATCCTGTGAGACAGAGTTCCAGCTAGCTCTCCATCTCTTAGGTGGTCTTCCTACCGGTCGTCTACCTACTGGTTTTCCATCTTTAGCGATGTATGCTAGTCTTTCTTGGTCCATTTTGTCTATGTGATCACGCCAATATCTGCTTCTTTTCCTCCCCCATCTCACTATGTCCTCCACCTTGCATACCTCTCTTATGTCGCCGTTTCTCACCCTGTCTCTAAGTGTCTTCCCTGCGATGGTTTTTAAGGTTTTTATCTCCGCTGTTCTGAGGATACTCTTTGTCAGTTCTAGTCTCGATACCATAGGTTAGCACCGGTCTAACACAGGACTTAAAACTTTATCAATGGGTATAAATATGCGAGTATATTTATTTTACATAGCACCACTCTGTTGAAGATAAATTTACCAAGAGTTGTCGATAACAGCAAGAATTATTTTTCATTTATTATCTTTTTAAAAATGTGTCATTTCAGGTAGGTACCTATCACTAAACCTACTTTAATTATTTCCTACTCTTTGTTTTAATTTTTTATGTATAAATTATGAAATATAAAATATTTTTGATGACTAATTAATCACGGAAATCGAGATGTTTATTGAAAGGTTCCTTTCTAATCCATTAAGGCAATTCATATTTTCAACATTTCAAATTTTTATCCGATAAACAAGTGAAAGCTTAGATCGATTCATCATAAAACTGAGGAAGCTCTTAAGCATCTGAAAAATACAAATATACAAATACAAATAAGAGACCTAATTGCCTGTGTAGGATTTTTTAATTATGCAGTTGTTCTGATACGTTAAAAGAATAAATAATTGTAAACTTAAGAAAGTAAAAGTACTTGAGTGGTGAATGAAAGTATAAACACTACACAATGCAAAAAATTTTTATTTATTTATTTAAGTAAAGATGAATAATTAAGGACTTTGGTTAATAAGGTGATTGTAGATTGACGCATTAAAATTATATATCCCATGAATTCTCATTTTGAAATTTAATTTTGTAAAAAATCAATGAAAATCTAAACTCTTTATTGTAAGTTGCTAAAGAATAATTTAAATTTAATTTTTTCATTGCCATCTTTTATTTTTAAATTGGTTCAGCGTAACACATTCTTCGAATTTATTTTCGTTAGCTTTTTGGACAAAATAATCCTCCCTTTTATTAATTTTGTTTTCGCTATTTGTATTTATCTTTACTACCATAAAATTATAACAGAAGTATGTCTGCACATTTAAGATATTTTCAAAAAAAACACGATGTGGTTATTTATGTATCCTTAACTCCAAATCATTGGATTTTTGTCTGTTCTGTTTGTTCAAATATTACGCAAAAACTACTGGACCAATTTTGTAATTAAAAATTTAAAATAAGACTTTGCCCACCACTTGTTTTGTGAATTAAAAAAAGCGTGTTTCGGGATTTTTAAAACAAAACAAAAACTTAACAATTTATTTTAATCTTCCTATACAATAAATTCTAATTGGTTTAATCACTTAGATAATAACAAAACTCTATACTTTCTATGACAATACCACATTCTCAATTTACTTCAAAACTAAACTAACTAGAGAGAGCAATACAACAAACATGTGCTTTGAGACATTTCTTACTTTACTGCCCTAGGTGTGTAAAATACTATTTCATTTTTTTGCCACTTCCAAAAATGTTTCGAAAATGTATTATGCAAAATGTAAAATCTACGTTTGTTTCTTCTACAAACTTTTTAAAAATTGTCCAATTCAGTTTAAAAAAATTTGGCGGATTTAAAAAGAAGTTTTTCTTCTGTGATGAGAATCACGACATTTCGTTTCTCCATCTTCTTCTTCCGCTGCTATCCATTAATGGATGTTTGCGATCAATTCTGAACATTTTTCCCTATCTCTGGTGGTGTGAATTAATTCTCCTGTGGTTTATTCCTATCCAATGTTTGATATTTCGGAGCCACGACATTATATTTTTGCCTACACCCCTTCCTTCCTCTATTTTTCCTTCTATTAATAGTTGGAGCAAATTGTATCTTTCGTTGCGTAACGCATGTCCCAGGTACGCTGTTTTCCTGCGTTTTTTCCTCGTTGGTTTTTCTTGCTGTCCATGGGACTTTAAAGATTCTTCGATAGATCCACAATTTTAATGCTTTCAGCCTATTCACTGTGCTAACCTTTAATGTCCAGCCTTCCATACCATACAACATTACGGACCATACGTAACATTTTGTGAATCTTATACTGAGACTGAGGTCAAAGTCAGAGTTCGTGAAGACGTTTTTGAATCTCTATATGATGTTTTTATTATAAGTTATGTAAATATTGCTTGCCAGTCAGCTTAAATAAATTATATTTTATATTAATTTATTTAGATGTTTTGATTATGATTGCCATTTAGTTTTGTATAGGAAATAGTGACAACTTGGGATACTATGATGTTTGTGTGCTTTAAAATATTATTCTTTTGGACTCAAAGATTAAGAAAGAGTTTAAAATTATAAAAAACTTTTTTTTCTGGTAAACTACCTTAAAACCTTTAGTTAAAATTATAATTTTTTGGAATTGACAATTTTTTTAATTTAAATACAAATAAAAAATCCCCATGCTTTCGTGTTATTGATTATATTTTCTTGTAAGTGCCTTCAAAACCAAGAATAATTTAATTAACAAATATTATTTGTTTATTGCAATAAACAAATTATTTTTGTTTACTTTTCAAATTATGTAACCATATAATCGACTGTTATTATTGTCAGATATACTTTCAAGGAACTGAAAGGTGCTAATTGAAATAAAAAAGAAAATACTTAGGTATACACATCTTTATGATCGTCTTGTAAACAGCTTCCAGTATAATAAACATTTTTACGACAAAACCAAAGAAAAGAATATAAAAGAGACTAAATATTTGTAATCACAAACGTTTTTTGAATTGGCCACTACTAAAAAATCCGAAAAGTTATGCTAGTTAAATTAATTCAATTTGGAAATAGAGTATACATTTAGATAAAATCGACATATTTATAAACTTCTCTGCAATTAGACGAAAAATTGCAACCCTGCATATATGTTTTAAATGTTTAAATTTGTTTCTATTATACAGGGTAGGCCTTAAGTAAGTTGTCAATAGGAATCATTGGACGATTTTCGCAGCGTAGTAGCAACTTAAGTACTGTGTGGTACCCACAAGTCAGTTTCAGCCTGAGTATATATTATTTGTTATCTGCGAACAACGAATAACATATTGATTGCTAGAGGGGTAGACAGGGATGCATCTTGTCTGCGACGCTCTTCAACTTATACTCGCAGGTCATCTTCACTAAAGCCTTATGGGAACGAAAAAAGGGGATAAGAATTGGCGGCGAAATAATAAATACCATAAGATTTTCAGACGACACAGTGATTATGGCTTAAAGTATGAAAGTTTTACAAACCCTACTAGATGCAGTGAATAGCGAATTCATCCAAATAGGACTTGACATTTACATCGATAAGATGTCACCGCCGACCCGGTGGACAGATGACATCAAAAGGATTGCCGGAAATTGGATCCAAGAAGCCCAGAATAGAACGAAGTGGAAGCCTATGTTCAGCAGAGGAAACAAATGGCTTGATGATGATGATGATAATATCGAAGGGACCTACAAATAATAAACAACTAACCCAGGGTGGGCAACAAATAGATAGAGTGAAAAAATATAAATATCTGGGAGCCTACATCAACTCCCAATTGGTCCAGATCAGGAGATAAGGGTAAGAATGGAAATAGCAAGGACAGCATACTTAAAATTCGGACTATTATTATGTGACAGAAATCTAAATACTGCGCTCAGATTGAGGTTTGTAAAATGTTATATATGGTCTCAACTACTTTACGGGGAGGAAACATGGACGGTTAAAGCAAAAATAATTAAGAAAATCGAAGCCTTTGAACTTGTGATATACCAACGAGGAAGAAGAAGGATGGGCCGAGAGAAAAAATTGTTAAGAACAATCAAAGTACGCAAGACAGCATACCTTGAACACATTGGGTCATCATGCAGGGTAGAGTAGAAGGAAAAAAGGGAATCGGTAGAAAAAAAAAGTCATGGCTACGAAATATTCAAGACTGGACAAATATGAATGTGGAGGAATTATTTCACGCGGCTAAAGACAGAGAAACTTTTATAAATGTTTGTTAGGTGTTTTGGGACACCCATTTCTTTGAGCACTTTCCACAGTAACTTCCATCTTACGCAATCGAAGGCTTTTCTGTAGTCAATAAAGCACATGAAATAGCATGTAATGAATAGATTGGTAGAAGGGATACCATTAAGAGGCCTCCACCATTTCCATGAATTTTGCAGTCTAGGGAGATGCTAAGCATTTGAAGACACTAATCCAATCAGAATTTAAAACCTGTTATTATGAGTATCTTATGTATATCTTATTTGTATATATGACATTGCCCAATCCATATGTAACCTTTAATTTTATTCTTTAATTTTTGTAATTAATACATTATTTCATACAACTAACATAAAAAAGTTGTTATATTCGAAAATAATTTTAAGACCATCCTGAAAATTAAACAAGCATGGGGAAAAAATGTACATTTCCGCATGTCGAAAATACAGCCACGTTTAAATTTTAATGCAGTGATAATTGCAACATAAAATTAATTATGTAACTTCACGATTTTATGCATTTACTATTTATAACGGCCGAATGCATCATTTATTATCGTACACCTACTTAATAATTTACGAAACTACTCCTTGACAATGAGAGACACCGTCAAAGACTTTCATATCAAAAGGTACCAACATCGTGTGGCACCTCTTCAAAAGTTGTTATGATGATAATACACTAGGGGTGAGAATTTTTGGTAATTATGTTTTAATTTCACGAAACAAAGTTACCCTCAAAATATGTAAATTCATGTGCCATAAACTATGTAAAAATAATTCGTTTATTAAATGTTTAAATATCGAATTCGTGCTTAACTGAAAGGTGATTACTAAATTGTAAATTTAAATGACATTCGTTCCAAAAACATTATAGTAAAAAATGTTTGCTATATAAACGTATGTCCGCAAATGCTTAGTTTTCGGAGTTACGGGTTCTGGTTTAATGTTATTGTATTAGATAGTTCTTGATAATGTATTTAATAAATACGCGTTAAGATGTTTTATTTTTTTGCATAAAAACGGCGCCCTATATTTTCTATAATGTTTCTATAAAGAAATATTCAACTCATAACTTTACAAAACAGATGACAAGAGAATAACATTAAAGGACACCCCCTTTCATGGGAACCAGATCATAAAAAAATGATTATATTTACTTGCTTTTATAGCACTGTTTTCTTCCTAGCTAAAAACAGGGGTTCTTGTAGTGGAAACTTGTTCATCAACCATGATAGTAGTTGGCATAATATTTTGAGAACAATCATCGTCTTGATGTGTTCCTGTGAAACAGAAAATTTCAGATTTATTCTATAAATATTATGAGTTTGAAACCACGCTGCAGATATGGAAAAGTTTGGCAATGGCAATAGAAATTCATTGATCTCACTGTTCTAGTTTTCAACATTACTGCAGATCGTTATCATCCTATTACACCATACCTTTAATTGGCACTGAAATGTTGACGTGAGGTACAGCTGATGACTTCAATTTCTGACCAAAGAAATCATTGTGGTCAAAATGGTTCCTGCATACTCTGTAGTTTTCATGTATCATTTGTGGTGTGACTCCCTCTTCATGGAGTCTCTTATTCTGACAAATGGTTACCCACTTCTTGAATAATTCCATGTCTTTTGCTGGGTTTGGGAAACGATGTTTGGAACTTTCTCCACCACAGCGTTCGCAGCAATCTGCTACACAACAATACATAACCATATTGAAGGCCTGATGGAAATAATAATAATTCGATTTTCACCACATGGGCACACGAATAATTTGGTTATAAGTGAGATTAGAGTTTCATATGATATGTATGCAAGTATTTCTAGTTGCATGTTTACGATATCCCTTGATATCACCACCTACAATTAGGAGTAAAGATCAAACATGATTTAACCTTGCCCATTAGAGTGACCACCGTGTGAGTACTAAGCTCGATTTTGGAGACGATGCTCTGATATCAGGTTATTTGCGAGGCGAGGGTTGGTGCCTCGTTATGACCAAGCGTATTATTTATCTTTATAATAACATTTGCTTCGCACACGGATGCTAAAGTACAATACTAAGTTCGGTGCGAGGTGCTGTGCGTTGTAGTGGCCACCGACTAACTCAGCGGTAGAAAGCTTTATGAAAGATTCCACCAAAAAGTAAGTAGAAATTGTTCCGATATAAAATAAAATAAAAATTTCGGGCCCTGATGGCCCTTCAATAAGTTCAAGCACTCTAGAAATTAAACATATTTTTCAGGATTTGTAATTAATGTCTTCAATAAATAAATGTAATAATTTTTTTATAATTAATAATAACAGATGGTGATTAACTTTCTTTTTATTTTTTCTTAAAATTTGCGTTTCGTGTTATTATCAAGGCCATAATGAGATCCAAATGAGAATGCTAAATGTGGCATTATGACACCGTTGTAGATTAAAATAATAAAAGTAGTGTAAATATAAAAACGTTATACTTAAAATAAATTATTTAGTTCGTGTAATAACATTCTAAAGTACATTTATACTCCTACAAAAAATATGTCTATCAATCAACAAACTAAATCCACAAAATCCTTTTAATCTACAGTATTATGCTACTCCAAAAATTTATTGTTAGACGTGCCCGCTAAATGATAAGTTTATTGTCTTTTCTTATTGCACCGGCTTTAAGTTATAAATATTTATCTGAAAAATGCAAGGATTATATTCAAAGCTTTTAAACAACAATTATATAAGGTGTAAAGTCTTTACCTTTTTTGTTATTGATAGAGTGATTTTAGGAAGTATCTAAATGAAACTATTTCAGTGGAAATTTCGTTTTTATTATTGCTCAAGTTGAGGTCTCAGAATGATTTAAATCGGGACTGTGTGTGCGAAAATATTTCATTTAACTCACTAAACGCAGATTAAAGCGGCGCGCAAAGCAGAGCGATAGCGAGTGCGGTGGCGAACGCGATGACGGTGCGGTGACAAGGCGAACAAACATCTCCACACACCAACGCGTTTAATGTCATTTACCCGGCAGGCTTTTTTCTGCTCGAACATTGGCTTGCCTGCTTAAAGCGGGTTCAGCAAACGTTCTTTGATATTTGAATTTTCGATAAACTACAAATACACCAAGTAACATTTGAGATTGAGTTTAACATTTCAATCTTTTCGTTTCCTCATGGTATAATTAACTGTTGCCCAAAAAAAAACAACATCAATTATTGCGTGTGAGGCATTTAAGAATCTTGGAAATAATGAAAGAAGACGAACAAACACAGCGTTCCAAATACGTAAAAGGTTTTTATGTTTTTTATTAATAATTAGAAAATAATGTATAATTTTTATTGAAAAGTACATACATACTTATAGTCATGCCTTTTTCCCGTAGGGGAAGACAGAGACCACTAGTTCCTTCCACTTGCAACGATTCTTACACACATCTTTTGCTTCCTCTACTTTCATCAGTTTTCAGAACAATGTCGATCTTATCGAGACATATTGCCGAGGTCGACCTCTACCGTTTACACTCGCCTTATAAATTTGTTTCGTCAATACTTTATCCATCCTTTCTACGTGTCCGTAACATCTAAGCATTCCTTTATCTATCTTGGTTACCACATTTTCTTTTACACCACAGCGTTCCCTTATCTCACTATTCTTCACCTATCCAACCGAGTCACTTCGGCAATACTTCTCAGACTACTCTTTTCCGCAGCATTAATCCTATTTTCATGCTTCTTCTGCCAAACCCAACATTTTCTACCATACATAAGTAAAGAAACCAATACTTCTCTATGTACAGCCAAACACGCCTTTTTTGACACTCTCTGACTGTTCATAAAGCTATGCAGTGTCCCATTCATTTGTTTTCCTGCCAACACCGTTCACTTAATGTCACTTTCATACTTTCCATATTCCGTAAATTTTGAACATTTATTTTCATTCTTTTGATTTTTAGGGTATCATGCATAGCATGCAACTCCTCTTCAGATGACGCTAATATGACTTGATCATCGGCGTAAAAAATGCATTTGACGATCAAATCATTCATTTTCAATCCATACGCACTCTTTTTCAAATATTTTAAACAATCGTCTATGTATAAGTTAAACAGCCATGGCGAAGCCACACATCCCTGTTCCAAACTTTTTTCGATGTCAAACCAGTCCGTGTAAGCTCCGTTTATCCTGACACAAGCAGTGGAATCCTCCTAAAATGATTTTAGTGCTTGTATTAAACTACCGCTTAACCCATACATAGACAATGTCGACCACAATTTACTCCTCACCACTCTGTCAAAGGCCTTTCCCAAGTCTATGAAAGCGTAGTAGACTTTCGAACTTCTCTGATTTTTCGACTATAGCTCTTTATAAAAAGACCTGCTGCATATTGTTTTAAATATGTATTTTTACTTACCTGTCACTTCACCAATGGACATTGCAATTTCGTCACATATTTTTTTTTTATATTTTTGGAATGAAGTGTCTTATCGCACGTCGCGGAGACCGGGACTAGCCAGCAAAAACTGTACGTAAAAAGAATGCGTTAGTCGCTATCTCTCTTCCTCTACACTTACCGCGTGCAGAAAAAGGGAGAGAGAAAGTATTCCGACAGCCAATCTGGATTTTGTTCAATCAATAGTTTCCGAGTTATTAATCTTTTAATAAAAAAAAATATGATTCAATAAACTCAAAACTTCTCGATATTCAAATTTATATATATATATATATATATATATATATATATATATCTATTTTTATACATAACGCACTTTTTTTATAATTTCTTTTGTAACAGGATGAGGTCCATCGTGTTGCAAACCTGCGAACTGACAGACAAATGGTGCATGCACGTTCTGTTCGCCGGCCGCAGCGATAGTTCGTTATATACAGATCGCGGAGTTATCGCGTTCGCCACCGCGCCCGCTACCGCTCTGGTTTGCACGCCGCTTAAGTTTTTCACACAATCTGTTATATTTTTCATTGATCAAGTATTCTATTCTACGGTGTGTAATATCTTAATTTTGTCTCCTATATTTCTCGAGTTTTTTGTTGGAGATTTAATTCCTTATGAAAATGACATTGTTTCCATGACTATTCATTTTCTGTGTAGGTATCTACTATCTTTTTTATGTAACCCACATACTTCAATATGTGATAATGAAATCAAAGGTCGATATTTCAAAAACATTTTGGATTAACAAAGATAATCTCGTTTTTTAAAAATGTGTATTGTGTATTTTCTGTACTTTACAAACAGTATTTATAACTTGTAATAATACTTTTGACAAATTTATTACTTTTGCAATTTTATTTAATAAAATAACGGTAGATATAAGGTTTTTTCATTTAATCATAGAATATATTAAGAAAAAAAATATACTTTTATAGATAATACTGGAAGCGCTTTATAAAAACTTACCAAAATTATTAACAATATTTTTTTAATATACTTTTCACACTAGTACAATATTCATAAGTAATACCACGATGTCCTGAATATTCGCGATAATTCTGTCAGTTTGCTGTACGGCAAGACAATTGAGTGAGTAATTAGAGACAGAATTATGAGAATATATTTAGAACAAGTGGTATTTTGCAAGACTATTTCACGAAACCAATTACTTTATTATAAATATGAAAAATCATTACAATCATAAGCAAATGTTTATAATCTTCAATGATATAAATTACCATGTCTAATTCTGAAAAATTATTCCAACACGAAACCTTTTTTAATATGTATCATTATTTTATTTTAATACTTGAACAATAATCAACATTACACTCAACTATAACTATTATATATAGTACAATTATAGAAATTTTGAATGATTTGACCGTTATTTGGACACATTCTATTGTTGGACTTATTACTTGATGTACTTCCAGTATTTCTGAAGGTATTCAATATGTTCTGATGATGTTTCTCACTAAGCTGTTAATACGGTTTCATAGAGTTGGAACTTCCATGTCCGGTTATTTTCATTGCCTGTTGTTCACCAACGCCAAACTGTAGTAACTGACTAACTGCAGTTGCACGATTAGAATGATTTGTTATTTTGACTTTTTTAGTATCTAATCCTATCTTTTCTGCAGACAGTTTTGTCCATTTTGACAGTGTGTTGATACCCACAGGAGAATTTTTGTACCAACTGTTTTTATTATTTCTATTCCACTTGCTATTCGCAGACAGGAACAGTCCGTCAATTGCAATATTTCCCCTTTATGATATCAGTTTCCGATATAATCTCACAGGACACATTTCGGGATTGCTCAAGTTCTGAGTGAGCCATTTATTATCTTCATGAATGCCAGTCGTTCGGTGGTATTTTGTGCGTCTAAATTGTAGTCGCGATCGACACAGAATGTCATAAATTTTTTCCATATAAAACATTTTGATTTTTTTGTAGACACAGGTACGTTCTCATCTATGTTTTGATTGATAATTTCATTTGAATTTGCACCGAAGCGACTTATTTTAACAAGGTACAATTAATATTGATAGAACTGCCAAACTTTGTGTTGCTATGGTTACGTCGTTGAAAATACCGAAGCTGACACTCCAATCAGAATTGAAAGACAGCTGTTGTTTTCGCGATAATACAAGTTGTCTTTGGTTTGCGATTGGTTAGATTATGTGAATATTTTAAGATGAGTGAAATAGTCCATAAAACTTGATGTTCATATGAATTCGTACAAATGATTCTGCTTTAACTTATTTTCCTGTGGTTGTTGGGAGTATTCAGTCAAGAATAGCGCTTTTTTGCCGTAAAAACAAGTCAGGCAACTCTTGCCAGTACGTCCCAAATTTTCCTAGTCCTTCTTCTTTTACCAATTACAATGTAGCAGTAAATTCAACAGAAAGTTATCCCATTGGAAAATTAAATAGGATTTTAAACAAATTCATTAGTCATTTAATATCAAATGCTACTAGAAAATACCTAAAACCAAACGAAGAATAATCTAAACCTAAATCTAAAGACAAGCGATATAATAGTTTAATGTATACTGATCTCTTCGAGGCATGACAGGCTGCAATACTTTTCGTATGTAATAATTCCACAACAAATGTCTGTGTTCTTCACAAATAATTGTCTTACTCTTCTGCTACCAACGTGGAACTAAAGACGGAATCGGGACTCGCCAGAGAACTATCCGTTACACCATCCAAGTCAAGCAGAACGACGAAGAGGTGTCAGTAAAAGACATAAAAATGATCACAAAAGAAGTATTATGTAATATTGATAATTGATAAAATAAGTATTATAGGTATTTTTATCATAAAGTATGTAGTCCAGCTACTTCACTTCTACAAATAATTTTTTTTACGACACTAATAAAAAACAAACGATTTTTTTGTGTACTAACTTTTGATCGCGACTTCGTTGGCGTGAATTTTAGTTTACCTTAATATCCAATCTAACCTAACCTAAAGAATAACGTTTTTCTTGACATCCGATTTAACATCTAAGAATTTCTTTATAGACCACCATATGAGTTTTAAAAATAAACCGTGACATCTGGAGAATTTTTGAGGAACTAAATTTTAAAATGATGCCGGTCAAGTGGATTGTTGTAAAAATTTCTAGCGCGTTCTAAAAATAAACAGCGGTTTTAGTTACAACCTATTTTTAGTTATATTTTTTTATTTTTATCATGGCACAGGAAGTTGTTATTTTAGTTACCACTACTTGTTTTATAATAAAGAAATGTCAATAACTAAGGTGAGAAATTAAAAAGTTAAAATAGTTTTCTTATTAATAAATTACATTCACTACTGCTACTAAAAATCAACATAAACACTACATAAAATCAAACCGAATTTATTTTATTTTTTTTAACGTTGTTGTTTGTTCGTGTTGTAATTAATTTCGGTGATATGCCTGGACAAGCAAACAGACAGACAAAAAATTAAAAAATGGGTGGTTATGTTTTGGTAATGTGCAAATAAACATATAAGCTTATAAAATGGGTTTATTTTGAAATCACAGACAGACATTTTGTTTATGCGTCTAGATATATTTTTGTACTTATTGCATTGATACGGTAAACACGATTATAATCACTCATGTTAATTACAAATAAATTAAGATACCTTTAAAATAAAATAATTTTAAAATGTTTTAAAATGTATAAGTATCATGTGTATCATGGTAGCTGAATGAACTAGATCCTGCCCTGGCATTAGATAAACTTGATGATGGTGTTCGTCCTCACCTTATTGCGGGCCACCTGAGTGTTGTTTTAGATATAATATTCATTATTTACGTGTGGCATCTTTTTCAGCTCTAACAGGGTCAGACATATTTTTATGTGAATCATTATAGCATGCTTAAACCCAATTTTCCGCCTCGTGATTTTTCGATGGTGTCGGATTCGTGATTTCTTACCGATATTTGATCGTCTTTAGTTTTTTAGAGATCAAAATAAAAAATAAACAAACAGAACAGAATCGATAATAGGAAAAAAAAATTGTGAAATTTATTTTCGTTGTGTTACCTAGCACAAAACTTTACTTAACCCTACAATTAACGTAAAGATAAATTTTGTAAAAGAATAACGAATATTAAACAATATAATATCGCCGAATTTTCACACCATCAAAATATAAAAAAAAAAATAATCATTTGCAAGTATTCACTAAACATCAAGTTTTATGGATTATCATACTAGTGTGAGAAGTATATTTAAAAGAAAATATGTAGATAATTTTGCCGACTTGTCCATTTACACTCGTCTTATAAATTTGTTTCGTCAATCTTCCTTCGTCCATCCTTTCTACGTATCCACACCATCTAAGCATTCCTTTATCTATCTTTGTAACCACATCTTTTTTTACACCACACCGTTCTCTTATCTCACTATTATTCACTTAATCCAACCGAGTCACTCCGTTTATACTTCTCAGACTACTCATCTCCGCAGCATTAATCCTATTTTCATGCTTTTTTGCCAAACCCAACATTCACTACCATACATAAGTGTGGGAACCAACACTCCTCTATGCACAGACAGACTTTCTGGCTGTTCATAAAGCTATGCAGTGCCCCATTTAATAACTCATTTACTTGTTCCACTCTTTCTCCCTTAATCAGAACTTACAGTTTGTCATACTTTCTTCTCTTTCATAAACCATTACTTTCGTTTGCTTACATTTATTTTCATTTCTTTGATTTTCAGGGCATCATGCATAACATTAACCACCGCCTGCAACTCCTCTTCAGATGACGCTAATCATCGGCGTAAAAAAGGCATTTGATGATCAAAGCATTTATTTTTAATCCACACGCATTCTCTTTTAAATCTTTTAAACAATCTTTTATGTATGAGATAAACAGCCATGGCGAAGCCACACATCCCTGTCTCACCTTTTTCGATGTTAAACCAGTCCGTGTAAGCTCTGTTTATCCTGATACAAGCAGTGGAATCCTCGTAAAGTGAATTCAGTGCTCGTATTAAACCCATACATAGACAATGTCGACCACAATTCACTCCTCATCATACTGTCATAGGCCTTTTCCAAGTCTATAATAGAGCAGTTTGTATTTTTGTATCTATATTCGGTTATCTTGTAAAAACTGTTCCCAAATACTTAAAATTATTCTCCTCCTCAGCTTTATATTTTTTCTTATTCGGTTGTTGCTATTTTCAGATATTCTTTTTATATTCTTCGTCTACTCATTCCATATATTTTGCCTTTTTTTCGTTGATATATGGAAACATTTTTTTGGTGCCTTTTCCAATATCTGTTATACGTAAAAGATCATCAGCGAATGCGGGCCATTAGCGTTTTTTGTCTTTTTGTTAAAGTCCTGTTTCATTTATGTCTGCGTCCTAACTCCTTTAATTTAACATTATGTTGATATTTTTTTATTTATTTTAACGTCTTAATTGATAGTTAATTTTTTTTTTATAAATAAGTCGTTTTTCTGAAAACACCAGTGACACGTGATTATTTTTGAAAAGTCTGTCAACGAAAATAGTTCCTCGGTCTCTGGTGATGCTAAGCTCTGATTAGCGACAAGGTGACATTTTCTAAATATTTAATATTTGCCAAAGAAAAACGTCTACGTCAGGTAAAATAAAAAGTAAATACACGCAGAATGAAGGTATGTTTGACTTTGTTGCCCTTTTGTCATATTTATTTAGAATAATGGTAAGAACAGCCATAAAATAACAGGGACAAAATTATTTTTAGACGGGTTTTGTCGTGTTTACAAATATTTTTCCGGAAAGGTTTAAGCTTCAATTTAAAAAATTAAAACATTCTTTAATCTGTTATAATCCCATAAACTTAGTGTTATCCTCGCCTTTTTTAAAATAAACTGTTAATTTGTATTATTTTGACACATTTTATTTTGTAGTTTATTTTCACCGTGTAGAAATTATTGTGTATCCCATAAAAAATTTTGCTTGTAATAATATGGTACTCGATGAATTATTCTTTCGTTGAATAAAAACTATAACCGATTTGGATATCAACAACAAATGTTTCCTCGTTGTAATAAAACAGCGTAATTTTATACACACGAAATAGTAATTTAATAATACAGACAGGTACTGATTACAGAGCAACGTTTTGTTGAAGGGAAGAACAAGTCTTTATTGAGCCAATTCTTGTCCGAATTTATGAGCAGTTCAAAAATATTCCATGCTCGTTTCGAACTCGAGCCGGC
The DNA here is from genome assembly GCA_950111635.1 of Agelastica alni. Taxonomy (NCBI): domain Eukaryota; kingdom Metazoa; phylum Arthropoda; class Insecta; order Coleoptera; family Chrysomelidae; genus Agelastica; species Agelastica alni. Next base: position 26,982,776 of record OX467712.1, read on the forward strand.
GGCAACGTCAGGCGATTCCTATAGTGGGTCAAGACCGATACCCTGCGTCTGAACCAAGATGAAAGACAAGACTTTCCGGAGATGCCGTATACGGCGGTTTGTTGTACAGATAAGAGTAAAAAGAAAACATGCATAATGAGACATTCTACAATGTAAGATTTTGTTTCTGTGGTCGCTGGAGAGCATGCAACAGAAATACGTCAAAATTATAGTCATACGTTATTTTGCATTTCTAAGTTTTAAGACATTTATTTGTAAAAAAACAAATATTTAGTGGTACATCTTGCCATTTTTAGGATTAAAGAGAATATAATAATATTATAGCATAGAATATCTGCAGAGTGTCCTTGATAGAGTGGTACATTCATGCGAACAGTTCGGCCTTAAATTAAACATCACAAAAAAGTTTATGATTGTCAGCAAACGAAATATAAACACTCAGCTATGGATTGGATATAATCAATTGAAAAGAACAGAGAAGATATTATACCTAGGACAACTACCAAGCGACGACTGGAATCATTCAAAAGAGATAAAAAGAAGAATTGAGATTGCGAGAAACACCTTTATACGCATGAAAAAGATACTCTGCGGACGCGATCTTAACTTAACGTTGAGAATGAGAATGGTCCGCTGTTACGTGTTTTCTGTTCTTCTGTATGGAGTTGAGTCGTGGACACTTACAGAGAATACCATGAAAAAACTTAAGGCCTTTGAACTATGGACGTACAGAAGAATATTAAGAATAAGCTAGATTGACCATGTCACCAATGTCGAAGTAATGAAAAGAATGTGAAAGGATAAAGAAGTTATTAATACATTTAAGACCAGAAAACTCTCCTACTTTGGAAACGTAATGAGAAACCCTGAAATATATATTACATCTGGTACTTCAAGGAAAGATAGAAGGTAAACGCGGACTAGGCAGAAGACGCATTTCTTGGTTAAAAAACTTGAGGCAGTGGTTTGGCCAATCAACATCAGAACTGTTCAGAGCGACTGTCAACAGGGTGAAAATTGTCAACATGATCGCCAATATTCGTTAAACGAATACGGCACTATGAGAAGAGAAGATAATAATATTTTATTGGTTTTTTAAAAAAGTAAAACCACGTCTATCAAGATTTTTTTTAATTTTTAAATATATAGATGCTTGTAGGGCTTGTTTAAAAGAAAGAAGAAAATATTTACAAAAAGAAAGACAAATGGCTCTTTTGTCCCCTAAAAAACGCTCATGTTTGCTTATGATAAGAATAATTAATTTCACCAAATGTTTTTTCGCCTTTGTCGTTACCATATTTTCCGTCGTAGTCCGAGGCTGTTCACCGGTTCTTTGAGCATTTTCATTTTTTACGTATGGCAGGCTGCTAACCTAACCCTACAACCCTCCTCCTTTATCCGGGCTTGGGACCGGCAACACCACCCACCAAGCTACTCTATCCACCTAGTGGATACAACAAACCAGCATATATGTGCCTGATAGATTTGAAGAAAGCGTTCGATAGAGTGAGAATTCGGGACGCGCTACATTTATTATATGACAGGGGAATCACTGGATTTAGTAAAAACCATTGAGAATATATATAAAGATAACAAAGCTATGGTAAGATCTAGAGTAAAACTCTCACAACCTATCAAGTATGAAACTGGCATTAGACAAGGAGATTCACTGAGCCCATTAATATTTAATCTGATAATGGATGAAATCATAAAGAAAGTTAAAAAAAGAAGAGGATATAGAATGGGAGAAAAGGAAATACAGATAATATGCTACTCCGACGACGCCATAATAATAGCCGAAAATGAATATGACCTACAAAGATTAATTAAAGAACTCGCTCAAATACAAAATGATGATCTCAACAGAGAAAACTAAATCGATAGTGATATCAGCGGAACCGAGACGATGTAAACTGGTCGTAAATGGAAAAATTATAGAACAAGTGATGGAAACGGAATAATTGGGAATAAAACTGTCAAGCTACGGAAAAGTAGAGGAAGAAGTACAAAAACAAGTGAACATAGCGAACAGAGCAGCAGGATGTCTCAACAATGCAATTTGGAGAAACAAATACCTGACAAAGGAAACGAAAACTAGGATATATAAATCAAGAATAAGACCGATAATGACGTATACAGCGGAAGCAAGAGCAGATACGGCGAAAACACAAAGATAACTGGAAACAACAGAAATAAAAATCTTACGAAAAAAAGCAAACAAACAAAGTAAGAAGTGAGGAAATACGAGCGAGATGTGGTATACAGGAAATAAACAGGTGAACCAAAAGAAAAAAAAGAATGGAATCAACAAATAGAAAGAATGACAAAAAATAAAACAGTACGAATAGCAAGAGACAAATTGCCAAAGGGAAAAAGATCGATGGGACGACCGAGGAAAAGATGGTCAGACAACATCAATTGAGGCTAAAAACCGAAGTAAAACAGGCATGAGCCTATTAACGAAGTAGATAGAAGAAGACCAATTGTTTTTAATTATTAAGACCGTTGATCGTAGAAAAAAATCAATGAGACTTAATGCGGGAATAAGGGGTATTTGTTAAAAATAGCCGATGTGATGCTTCTCTATAATTTTGAGCTGTCGTAGTGGATGATGTTTCTTTGTACTTGGTTGATTTTTCAAAGAACATGAGCTGCTGGTAAGCGAACGTTGTAAAAAAAGAGCTATACTGAGTAATACCGGTAAATTTAGCAAAACATGCTTCTTTTGTATTTGCTACAGGTAGCACAGCTTATTTTTGAATATCAACGTCGCTAATACGCATTTATCAAATCATTGTTGGTCGACTATCTACCTTGCAGGTGTTCACCCTATAGACGTTTCAAAACATTAGTGCGCCTGATAATTAATAATTTCTCAGGAGATTTTTATTGTATGCGTTTTATTTTTTTGTGATATTTGTGAAATGACTTTTTGGAGACCGTTTGAGGTAAATGATAAATCTTACGAATTGCTTAATATTGACGATATTCACATATTCAATTAATGATGAAATACATCTTAATAATGCAATTCTAATTAATAATAATAAAAATAAAGGAACAATTTTGGGAATTTAAAAATTGAAATTTGCATATTCAGATTCAACAAGTAATTTTAAATATATATTCATGCTTAAAAGCTAAAAATGTTAATAAAACTCAGGATGAAATAATTAAAAAATATGCAACTCAGCGAAAATTACTTATTCCGCAATTTATTTAGTAATTTAAACGAGGTAATGTGATTGAACACGATAAAAAACTAAAAGGTAGCGTCAGCCGTCGGATAGATGAAGCTCCTAAAGATGCGATTCGACAAACGGTTTACAATACGTACAAAGAAAAACGAGTCCCAACATTAGAAATTATATTTAAGATATTGCAAGATTTTACCGCTTTTAAATAAAAATAATAAGAAACTCTTCGACAAATTTTAATAGAATGTGGTTTTAATTAAAAGGAGTTAGATAGTCGAATGTGTATTATGGAATCGTCTCGTATTGTGGTACTTCGTCAAAATTATTTAAGACAGATCTTAAGTTATAGAGAAAGTAATACAAGAAGAGTTGCAGACCAGACATTACTCTATAGATTTTTCCATGGCAGATGCTCCAGAGAAATAAAAACTCTTGTACCCCCACTGGCCACATTTGGCCGAAGAACTCGGCACGCTGATCAGTCTCACCCATTAACTCTCAAGATTGACATTACAAGAATCAATCTCCATCAAGAATCCTTCTTTTACAGGGCCGCTACAGAATGGAACAAGCTTCCAGAGAATTATGACCTGCAACTTTTCAAAAAGCGGGTCCACAATCATATCCTTTCCATAATCCCTCCTCCTTCTAATAGTCGCAGTGCGGGCCGTCCGCGGCCCACACGATAGGTCTACCTTTTTTGCCGTGCTCAAAGCAAGAGTTTGAATAATATTTGTGTTAGTGATAGCGACTAAGTAAAATAAACGTGATGGTTAGGTGATAAAAACGCTAAAATTCCGGCGACAATCAAACGAAAACAAAAGTTAAACTGATAAAAATTACTATGTTGCTTATTTTTTTGTTTTAAAAATTATCTAAATAAAGTACCTACGTACGTGCCTATTTTTTTATTTATTTCGTCAATTATTATAATGTAAGTACCACAGTGATACAAATGTAACCAATACCGTTACATTTCACACCACTGTAATTGCAGTTGTACCATTTTTGTTAAAATCATTTCAAAATTAATATTTTTGAATACATAACTGCAATAATCTGGTTTAACATAAGAAAGGTGCGAGACAGGGATGTGTGGCTTTGCCATGGCTGTTTGACTTATAGACGATTGTTTAAAAGATTTGAAAGAGAGTGCGGATGGATTGAAAATGAATGATTTAGCGTCATCTGAAGAGGAGTTGCAGGCTATAGTTAATGTTATGCATGTTGCCCTAAAAATCAAAGGGATCAAAATAAATGTAAGCAAAACAAAAGTAATGATTTTTGAAAGAAAAGAAAGCATGACAAACTGTGAAGTTCTGATTAAGGGAGAAAGAGTGGAACAAGTAAATGAGTTTGTATAGTTTGTTCAAAGTTTACGAGCGATGGAAAGTATGACAGTGACATTGAGCAAATGGTGTGGGCAAAAAAACAAATTAATGGGACACTGCATAGCTTTATGAACACCCAGAAAGTGTCAAAAAAGGCACGTCTGTCTGTGCATAGAGGAGTGTTGGTTCCTACACTTATGTATGGTAGAAGTATGTTATGTATGGAGAAGTCGGTAGAGGTCGACCTCGGCGAACATATCTCGATCAGATCAACATTGTATTGAAAAAAGGCCGGGTCAAGAGTACCAACAACCGACGAACATGTATGAGAGCACTGATGAAAGTAGAGAAAGCAAAAGATGTGAGTAAGAACTGTTGCAAGTGTAATGAAGTGGTCTCTGCCTACCACTATTATATATGTAATAATCTTGCTTTAGTATCTGTAGTCCAGTGCCAAACTATATTAATTCACAAAACCCCGTTTCGAGAAAATCACGTTGGAATTATTTTTCAAACAGTTTTAGCAGTAGCTTTAACAAATTGCGTCGCAGATATGTGAAATTTAGAATCTTTAGTTGTCTGTATGTTCTTTAAGTCCGTGTAATGGTAATGTTTTCGAAAAATACATTTTTTTGTTTTTATGTGACTTAACATAGTTTATCTCGTGGAAAAAAGTATTAATATCGGACTTGAAATATATCAAGTCCTACGCAGTTGATAATTAATAAAATGCAAACAAAGTTAAGAACCAAAATGAAATGTATTTTTAATTTAAAAATTTCAAAATATAGGTATTGTATTATTAAAATAAAGGAGGATGCTTATTCTGATTCTTTTTCACCACCGTGTGGCAAATTACGATAAAAATTTTGAAAGATCTTCGGTACCCATGGCAATAGTTTTTGGAGGTTTTCATATTTTTTAGTAGGGATATTTTTCAGTTCCTCCCGAAATTTTGGCAGAATCTCGGGTATTCAAGATGCATTCCTGATGTTCCTTGTTATTGTGAATGTTGAGAATTCATCGGTAAATTTATATTTGTAGAAGAGTACGCCCGGATTTTCTTGCTATCAAATCCTGAACATGCTGCGTCCAAAATATGTTAAGTCCATGAACCAGACTTCGAATAATAAAAGGCAGAAGTTAATGTTTGACTTTTTTTTGAAGCATGATAAGTAATTATTAGTATGTATTTAATCAGAAAATAAAGGAGTGCCTGAAGAATATATTTCCATTTCATTCAACTTACTAGAATTTTTAGCACCGATTCACTTATAATTTTTATCCTGGCTAGGAATTTCTTTGACAAGCATATTCAACTTTTTTGCAGCTCTGGACGACATTTTAACTCTTAACTTTTCACCGAATAGGCACAAATTAATATTCAAAAAGAACACTTGCAATACGCCGCAGCAAATATACCGGTAAATTGATTGGAATTAACTCTTAAATGTTGGGTTGTGTGGACTTAACCTATTCCAGCAGCGTTCTGTCTGGAAGGTAAACTATATTTGAGTAGACTTTGGACTTAACAGTATTCAAAATGATCTAACTTCGTCGTTAAATCCTGTATATATGAATGTTGAATATTGTAAATGATAGATGAATTATATCTTACGAACTTACCATAATTAACTCATTTTTAGCAAAAACGGATTTAATATAGTTTGGCTCTGGTGTACAGATAATGCCAAAGTAAATTATCTATCTGGCGTAATATTTTTATGTATTTGGAATAAAATTTACATTTTTTATACAAAGAAATCTTAAAATTGTTACTTTTGATGCCACCCTTTCCTACTGAATTTATTTATACTAGTACATAAAAGATAAAATATTGCTTTTAAATTTTCGAAATAAATATAAGAAAAGGTATTTTCAAGGAATCGTTATTAATAATCTAACTATTAGGACACATTCATGGAAATAGTACCTACAAGAGTGCTGGATATAAATTTGCTTATCAGTAAGTTGGGCAATTTTGTAAACGAGTTTATAAAATCTAACAGAAAAAAATGCATGGTTTCCCTTATATTATCAGCTTTTCAAGCTATGTCGATACAAATACATAATAGAAACAACGTTAACGATAAAAATGAGGTATTTCCGATCGACCTAAAAAAATCGAAATACCTTTCGATGGAGGTTCTGAAAGATGCAATGGCCTCTAAGTAGGCGGAGAAGTCTTAAGGCCGACCCATAAGCAGTTTTAGTTGTTGTTGTTTTTTTTTGTTAGTTATACGCGTTCCCAGATATTTCGGCTCTACAAAGACCTGGAACTGTGTCGGTTTCTTTGAGACAGTGCATTCGCTCACGGTAACCAGTCTACGAGCCAAGTATCCCCACTTTCACAAGTACAGTCAGGCTAAGATCTTTAGATTTCTATATATGTTTCAAGTTTGGACTTCCAAATTTTCGAATCCGACGATATAACGCAGGACCGGAGCCACAATAAAAATATACAATTAAAAACATTTCAAAACGAGCACGTTAAATTATTTGTGAACTGTTATATAACTACAATTGAAATAATTACCTTGTTCTAGTCTTATGTACACTATGTGATTGTGTTTTAGTTTTGCCTTCGTAGAAATATTTTTTATTTACCATTTATTCGTATTTAAAAAGCTGATAAAACATTTACGGTAATATAAATATTTCATGATCCTCCAAAAACTACTTAGCTGTGCATGAAAATCTTTGTATTTATTTTAAATGACGATTAATTTTTTAATTGGGAATAAAGTTTATTTTTTTAAAATTGCAAAGCGCTTTTAGCTGCTAAACCTTAATCAGTACGTTACCTGCAAGTAAGTAATATATTTGTTGAAGAAATTGAATTTGATTACTTACTCGTCAGGTAAATACATTAATATCAAATAGAATATAATCTACAATATAATGTATAAACGATTATTTGAAGATATAACACATTGATTACCCCCTTATTTTATTTTGGGTCTTGAGTTGACATTTGGCATAGGCATAATACATTGACAAGTGGAATTATTTTGAAATTGGACAAGACTACATTTCTGGTGACCACAGTGCAATAAGGTTCTTAATGGTGAGTAAAGAACTATGAAATTAGCTAACAAAATGTTTGACAGTTCTAACAACCATTCAAATTTTTTTATTTTGTGTCATATGAAACAATTTCGCCCAATCATGTCAACATTACACTGATAATTGCATTCAGTACAATTACCAATCACTGTGACAACACGATTGAGTTTGACAACTTTATTCCAATTAAATTTCAAAATGTCACGTTTTGGCAATGCGAATGTTCAAAGTATAAATGCGCTAATCAAAGAAAAAATTCCCAGAAATACAACCTACAGTCACAAATATATTTGGGGAATATTTATGGAATTTTGCTGCGAACGAGAATATAAATTAAATGAACATAAAAGCTTAGAAGATTTGGCGTTGATACTAAAAAATTGGTCGGTCAATATGAGAAAGAAAGAAAGCACACCACAACAAGATCATAAATATCATGCGTGGTAATAGATCTTCTATGGTAGAGAACAGCAACTAATCTAATGTTAAAATTTTAATAATTGTACTTTTAAACTTTACTTTTAATAAATAAATAAATGTTTCGTTGTGCTGAGGTATAAATTTTTTGTCAAAAAATTTTCCGCCGAATATCCCTCGGACATTGACAAATGCCTCATAATTTTATGACAAATTTCTCAAGCACGTTGCTTGGTAACAAGGAACGAGCTTTCAATTGTCATAAAATTATTTCATCTATTATCAATGTCTTAGGGATATTACTACTGATAATGACTTGATTATTGATCAGTAGAGTAGATAGAAGATCAAACTCATGGTGAACGGAGCTGAAGGAACTAAGGTCTGAGACTAGTTGTATGGATAGATAATTAATATTGTTATTTTAGTCGTCTGTGTAAAGAAACGTATGATCTGTTTCCTAATTAAGCAAGGCACATTTTAAAATTCCAAAGAAGCTGCAGTTGAGGATAAGAAAGTCGATGAGGAAAGCGGTCAACATTGTCTGCCTGAATTGCACAAACATTTGGTCTCTAATAAATTGGTTTTTTTTATAAGACTTGCTGTCTATTTTCAGGGAACACCTCTTAAAGCTTACTAACAGGTTTGCAAAATACTTTAAGAAAGACAATACCAAGAAAGTTAAGTGAATCCAAGTTTCACTAAAATCCAGTTAGCAAAAAAAAGGAACCCTAATTGAACTTATGCGCGACAATAGTCTAAAAACAATATTTGCATCTTCAAATTTTTAGCTGTGGCTAGCAAATATTGTTTAAGAATTAAACAAGAAATGATGTTAGCAGTGATGTCAAATCTTAATCAATCAAAATTTTGGAAAAATGGCTGAAGGTTTGATGGTTCTTGTGAATTAATTTTAATAAATGCGTTCTTTACATTGTAAGGCAGGAGTATTGTAAAAGTTGTTTCTATTTCTTTGTCTAATTTATGTCATTGTACACATAATTTTACCCGGACACCGGGACAAAATACTAAATCTAAAAATGAACCGCAGTTTAAAATTATACGGTTTCAAAAGTTTTTACAGGGATAGTACAGTATATTTTTAACCTTAAAATGAGATTAAATTTAATTGAATCGAAAAAGTGAATATTGCTGTAAAATAACTCACGTTTTATTTACATGCATTGTCCCTTGCTCCGGTCCTCGAAGATAAAACTAAGAAACCATGGGAGGATTCTTTCTGGTACAGGTACCGTTTACGAACCACGAATCACAAGAATCTAATGGTTTTTAATGTCCATGAATGAAAGTTGAAGTCAGTGAGACTAATTGCATTGAAGGTTTCTTTAAAGAACAATAAATGTACCTGTTAGTAAGAATATTACATAATGGTTGGTTTTTTTAGGTTTTGAGTTGTTTATCATTTATAAATATACTTTAAAAAGGTTTGACGTTTATGGTGAATTCTGTTAATATAGAAAAAAACATTTCTCATAATGCAGTTCTTCCTGAATTGATACTCATTAATTTATTTTGTTACTAATATAGTATGGACAACTTTTTTTTACTGCTTTAAAATACGAATTGGTAATGTTAAATTTGCGTGAAACAGTTTTGAAATCAGTATATAAAGTAATTACAAAACAAAATCTAAAGAAGCTACTTTTAATTTTGTGTATTATACACACAACGTCAAAAGTCTTGGACCCCCTATATATCAAATGATTCGATTAAACCCAGTTATTTATCTCAATTTGGTTAAAAATTACATGTATCTAGGGAATAAAAAAGACAATAAAAAGATGTCGATTAGAAGTCCTTGCTTTATTATCAAAATATTGGCAGTGATAGCATATTCAGTCAAATGACAGGTGTATTCATTCTTTTCATTTTTGTGATTATACTGCCAGATCGTGAAATTTCTGCATTTAATCGAGCAAGAATAACTGCTTTACACGATGCAGGGCACGCTAATCATCAGATATCGGAAATTTTGGGCATTCCTACATCATCTGTTTTGCGAATAGTACACAGATATCAAGAATTTGATACAGTGGAAAACAGACCATGTAAGGGACGTCCTCGAGTGTCTAGCGAAAGAAAGGATCGTTATTTAGTGCAATATGCCCCAGACACCGTACAGCTTTAGCTTCAGCTTTCAAGAGCCACTTCAGGGTACGTGTTATATCGACACCAACAGTTCGAAGACGACTCCATCATGCAAATTTACGTGCTAGAAGACCATTACGGGTCGTTCAGCCCGTCTACAGTAGGCGCGAGAACACAGTGGTTGGCTTTTGCAGCAGAGGAGGTGGGTTTTATTTACAGACGAAACCAGATTTGGACTAATGAGTAATGACAATCGGCAAAGAGTCTGGAGATAACCAGGTCGTCAACAGCGACTTAATTTTCCCCGCGAAGTTGCTCCCTAGCAAGGAGAAAACGTAATGTTTTGGAGGGGGATTAATTTTTAACCGCAGTACCCCATTAATTCGCATTCCACAGAATATGTCAGGTTCAGGATACACTTGAAGCAGGACGTATCAGTAGATTGAATTGGCCAGCCAACTCACCTAATATGAATCCAATTGAAAATATGTGGGATTACATTGCTAGAGCCATTTACGATCGAATCAACCCACCTTAGACTGCAGATGAGTTAGTCGTAGCGGCTGCATGATTTCAATGTACAGACAGATCAAGGTGTTATTTCAACGTGGAGGAGGTCATACCTATTATTAGTCAGTGTACAACATGTTTCATTACTTTTTTTGATTTAATAAATTTTGCTAACAAATTCACACATTTATTAGTTTTTAATTTTCTAAGTATCCCAGTTCATGAAAAATACTCCTTTCACAAAAAACAGATTCAGGAAACAAAATACTTTTATAAATATATTTTGTTTTTCTAACAAAACATTACTTTAACAAGACTAAGTAGGGGTCCAAAACTTTTGACGTTGTGTGCGTGTATTATTCAAAAACTTTTCTTTTCAAAACAAAACATCAAATTCTCTACTATTTCCGGATACTTCTGTAATAATAACAAATTGTAAATGTGTACTGGGTGTTATGTTGTACCATTCTTACACAATATTACCAAACGTCGTAGTCGAAAATAATTCGACGTTTGTAGCAGAATTTTGTGTAGTTTCCAAATTTCTTAGGTTTCTGTCCTAACCACCTACTGATGTCTTTTGACGTACTTTTCATGTTATAATTTTTTTAGCCGGTTTCTGTTCCAATTTAATATTGGTATATCTTTAAAATTGAAAATTAATTTTAATTCATTGACAACTAACGAAAAATGCATAATAACGTACCCATACCCACACAATTGTAATTATTATCTAATATAAGTTTTTAACAAAATTTTCCAAATATTCAATATTGACAATTAGGTTAATTTTGAAAAAAAATTGATTTATTAATATTTAGTAACAAATGTAGATGCTTCTACTGTAAGCTTTGACAATTGGTAATCAAATCTTTGAAAATAGATCTCGATTTTTTTAAAACGATCTTAATAAAAATATTTTAAGGTAAAGTATTAAAGGAAAGAAAATACGAGTATCTTTTAAAACTACTATCCGTAAATCTCATTTATTAATGACAAAGATTTAATGCTCATTATTTTGCAAAATATTTTTGTAAATATTCGTTACTGTATGTTTCTTAAACGTTCATATAAACGAAATTTACTAATAAAATTTAACAATAAGATGGTAAAATAAAATATGTTTTTAAATTTGATGCAGATATGTATGTCATTTACTTATTTTTTTCCATATGTTTGTTGTTTTTCTAGTTAAGCATAATAAGTAAATGTTGCCAAAATGGTTGTATTAATATGTTATATTGTAATTTCAATGGGGACTCAACCGCGCCGTATATTGGTCAAAAACCTGCTGCATCATAAGATTACTGCTTTAATGGCGCTGAATTATTAATTACAGTTATTTTGGAAGTGTTACCCGCCTATTTTGGACGCCATTGCATTTTAACAGACACCGCTGATTAGATTATTCACCTATTTAAATCCATCGGAAATTCCGAAGCAGAAAATTATCATTTTTAACAAATTATTCACGCGACACGTATTGTTTTTATTATTAATCAAGATAAATATAAAATTTGCTGTACCAATTTTGATTTAAAAAATGTTAGCAACAGGTCAAAGTACCTGCTGATTTGGTCGTGCACGATTTTAAACTGGTTTAAGAAATTGTTTCTGAATCTTCTTTTACCGGTTGCGAGATCACCTGGCGGAGCATTTTACTTTCTTTATGAGATAACGTTTAATCCATAACTTCTTTTCGATACGTGCAACAAATAAAATTATCGATTAATAAAAATTTGTTAAACCACGTTTTCGCGTCTATTTTATTCAACGAAATTATTTAACATTTGACACAAGTTATTTAAATAAAATAAATTATAGTTAAAAAAAACTAAAAACCACGCTTTTGGAGTTAATCAAACTAAAAAGTAAAAAATAATTCTTAATATAGGAATAAAATTACTGACGAGAAAATTAATGTCACTGTTCTAAATGTCGTACAAAGCACCACACGCTTTTAGAACAGTGACATTAATTTGCTCGTCAGTTATTTTATTCCTATGTTTCGAATTATCTTTTACTTTTTAGTTTTGTTAGCTTTAAAAGCGTGGTTTTTAGTTTTTTCAAACTATAACTTATTTTTCGCTTTTTAGTTTGATTTGTTTTACTCACTAAAGTAATTATGTATGAAATCGTAAAAGCACAAAAAGAATGTATCAGCCGGGAATCTAAACCAGGCCACCCGCGTGGCAGGCGAGCATTCTACCACTGAACCACCGATGCGATGAGCTGTGTCCATATTTGTTTTGCGCGCTGCGTAATTCACACACTAGTTCTATCTCTCTTACTCTCATACATGGATCCCTGAAAAAATTTATGAATCCTGGCTAAACAATCAGGATAATCGGATATTTTGATCGAATTATTGCTTTGTCGTCGGTCTTTGACAAGTGTGCAAAGTTTAAATTAAATCTGATCGCTAAAGTAGGGCAAAATCGAGGCCAAAGAGTCAGTTACAAACACATACAAGCAACCAAACAAGATACAAGTGAAACTAATATAAGCGTGTTAAAAACATTTAATTCAAAGTAAAAACCATATTCTGGGCAATATTTTACATAAGGGTGCTTCAAAAAAATTTTTTTTTTTATTTCTTACCTTTTCAAAAGTTTCTATTTGACTTTAAAGAAATTCTCACCAAACATGGGCTCTATAGCTTAACTCTAAGGGGTGGCTATTTTTATTTTAGTTTCTCATTTAATTAACATGGGAAAAATTCTTTTTTTATGAAAATTGAATTTACACGTAAATAACGCAATTTTTTACAAAATACCATTTTGTATTCTTTTAATTTACATGTAGTACAAGATAAATCATCTTATATAAGACCATCGTCAGACCTATGGTAACATATGCATGTGAAACATGGACCATGACCGTAAATGATACTCTAATTTTAAAACGTTTTGAGCGGAAGATACTCCGAAAAATATACGGTCCCTACCGCGACCCAGAAACAGGCCATTACAGAATAAATCTGTATGGTGTTTTAACTTGAAATTTTCAAGTTTTAATCTTAATCGAAACGTCGAGAACGGACTGTATTAAAATAACCAACAATTCTCAAATTAATTCATTTTATCTCAAACAATCTTAAACCGTCATCTTTGAGCATTGAAATGGAGCGTTTAATTTTAAAATCATCGAGTCCAATTCACGTGGCTTTTCTAAAAATATATTTAAATTAAGCAATATATCATACAGGTTTATAATTACTAGTGACAGTTAAGACTATGGTACATTACAACCTGTTTCTATATTTGGTTAAAATAACTTGATATCGATCACATTCTCTTACTTTTTATATCTTGTATTTATTGAGAATACATTTAACAATTTTTGATCGTTCTTTATATTACTGGTAATTTATTTTTTTGTAAATTATTTATGTTCACAAGGTACTTGTGAAAACTTGCTCTTTTATTCGTCATTAAAAAATAAAATAAAAATAATACAGGTAATCCTTTTAGAAAACGGTATCTTACAACACCGTTCTGCAGGTTAATGAAAATGTGGAAAGTTTCTTTTAAAACGATGTATTTATACATACATATTTCGGTAACACAATTTTTTTTGATTATTTTTAATGTTACATTTTTAATATTATTGCGTACTTAGTCTAAAATGACTACAAATTTTTACAAACATATAAGTAAATAAAAAAAATTCCAAAATTTCCAACAACGAGAATCTTTAACACCCATCAGCACAAATAATGGCGGGAAATAGGCATTATACTTTCTCACAACAATATTGAAATCTAAACTGTTAAAGAGATAATCCAAACTTACTTTGTACAGGTTAATAATTCGCCTGGTAGTTACTTATGGCTGTGAAACCTGGACCCTCATTCAACAGGAATTAAATAAGCTTCTTGTGTTTAAAAGAAAAGTCTCCGGAATGATAAATGGACCCAATAGAGATGAAACAACAGGATTTCGGAAAAGAATTGACGACAATGTATAGCATGGAAACATGTCAGGCACATACAAGCTAACCGAATAAGATGGGCAGGTCATGAAGTAAGATCAGAAGAAAACAAGTGGATAAAAACAGTATTCCTTGAGAGACCAGATAGCAGAAGATCAATAGGTAGATCCAGAAAAGGATGCTGTTGCAGCAGATCTATCTAGGATGGGAGTCCAGCGGTGGCAAGTGAAAGCACAAGATCGCAGGAGACGGAGAGTAATAGTGGATGCAGCTAAGACTCACCCAGAGTTGTAAAGCCAAGCTTACAGTTAATATATGATGGATTATAACTCTATCTCTACATACCTTAGAGTTACGCTCGACGTATTTTTAACATACTGCCAATATCTGGCGAAGAGAGCGAAAAAGATTAAATCAAGAAGTGTTATACTTCCTAAGCTTGCAAAGACTTCATGGATACTTTAAGAAATGCTGCTTGAGCACTTAATTTTTTTTTCGCGGAGTCCTGTGCTTCATCTGGAACAATAGCCATCACAAAAATAAGTAAAAATGAAAACCTATCTATTTCCATCGCAACCGCCTCAGATGAAGAAATGAAAAATGACTTCTGCATGGCCCACAAATGGAACGAGCATGTATGGAGTATACTTGATGTTAGGAACACAGGCATTATCCAACAATTCTGTGCCAAATTAACATCTTCCTCGCCAAATCTGGATCCGCATCAATTGATTCAGAAGTAGACAAGGGCGATGTCGAGACATTATGCACAAATGCGGCATAGTGGAGCTCCTAGATAAACTATGAACCACATCCTTAATCTATTTTCAACGAGATTCTTTACTGGGGGGCTTTCAGATTTCCAGAAAATTTTTTAAGCGACGTTTTACTGGATTAATGATATGGATATGAATGTCTAATTTATATCTGTTGTAAGTTTTACAATTTGTTTGTCTAGACTATATTTTGTATTTCTTATGCACGTTACTTTCAATGTCTTAATTATATAATGTTTGCATTTACATGTGTTTATTGAAATTGTTTTGTGATTATGAAAGAAAATTTTTTAGAAATATTTTTGGTGTGTTACTAATGGTCGTTTTTTGGAGTATTCTTGAAGTGAAACTTCTTTATGGGAGGGCTTTGAAATTCTGTTTCGAAACCTTTTTGTGTGACAGAAATTGGGGGGGTAAACACTGTGTTGGGTACAGTGGGAGCAGTGTCTCGCTTGCCTTCGGGTATTGGAGGAGAGTAAGACATACGCTCTTCTCGCTTTATTTCTTTCTCGTTATCCGTAGTTTCGTTCAGGCATTGTGTTTGTATTTGTATATCTTCGGGAAGACAGTGTAAATATTGTTCGAGAAAAAGTGTGTATATTTTTGAAGGACGTCAATTTAAACTATCTTTCATTGAGGGAATTTTTTATATACATGGAACAGATTAATGAATAAAATTGAACTATTTTTACAACAAATGTTGCCGTCATTGCTCTGTTTTCTGAAGTTTCACTTCTTCTGCATGTGAACTGCACGCACACATTTTTCTTATTATGATCTTAAAATTATTTATATTTTAATTACACACTATGTCTAAAAGTAGGAAAACTATTTTTAAAAAAAATGTTATTATTTAAATTTAGAAATTTGTTAATAGTTTTTTAAAAAGAGACAAAGCATTTAACATTTTTTTGTTAAGATCTGTTATCCAATTTACGTTTGTAGATTTCTTGTAATATGCCGGAAATCACTTCTTGCCTGCCAATCTATTAACGATATTCAAATTCCAAAAAGAGTAATCTTTAAAGCGCCGTGTCTCCACCATCTTCGTCAAGACTAATCACTGATCGCAGAGAAAAGAAATATCTTTATTCATTGAAGAAATATCATTTTTTTCTTTACATAAACTTCCGAAAGCATTACTAAGCCTTTACTAAAGTAGTATTAATATCAATTCGTGGTTGGTCTTTTCTTCACAAGTTTATTTTATTGATTTTATTATTCACATAATATTAAAGAAATATTTTTTTGAAAACTGTCAAATGTTGACATTTTCGTTAAAATCTCGAGTTAGCGAAGTGGCTCTTTTCTGTCACTCATCTGATAAATACTTTTATGTTCTAGAACGTAAAAGACTTTTACGTTCTAAAACGTAAATGTTAAACAGTAAGTCATATGTTGGGAACTTATTTACGAATTTATTAATTGAATACTTAACATACGAGTACATTAGTTTCAATACATAAATTGACCTGCAAAATTGCCCAACATTCTTTTAATTGATCCATTTATATTAATTTGAATTAACTTTTCTGGCAGAAATCTATTATCTGGTGCTTCTTGTATACATCTTCCAATTTTTTCTTTCATTAAAATTACCGATTTCTTTGGACGATACTCAACTGATTTTTAACCACGCTTTATTTCCTGCACAAATTTATAAAATTAATCTAAAGAATGATACATATTGTGAATGTGGAGAAATAGGAACAACAGAACATGTCATTCTAGGATGTCAGTTAATAAATTCAAAAGTTGAATTTAATTTATAAAATTTTAGATATTACTAAATCTTATAATTTAGTTGATCAAAAAAAATGCTAAATATTTTAAATTGCTTTGTAAACATATTGTATCATAAAAGTTAAAATTATAGATAAGTAGAAAATATTTAAAATATATATATATTTATTTATATATATATATATATTTATATATATATATATATATATTATATACATATATATAAATATATATAAAAATAATATTTACATTTAAAAAAAATTACAATCAAGGTGTATACATAATAATATTGAATATTGTAAATAGCTTAGTTCTAGATATTGTAAATATAAAGAATATATTTATCTGTCAACACAAAATGTACAATATGGGCGTATTCTGCTTTAAAGAAAATATCATCTGTCAAAATAATGTACTATTTGTGGTTTGACTAGTGGCTCAGTTCCCGCAATAAAAAAAAATCCAACTGATTTGTTTTTCAAATATGGTTCATCAATTTTGGAAATATTGTGATATTTATATTTTCTTTGACATTCAACGCTTCCAATATTTCTTCTGGTAAATAGTCATAATCACTTTCAGAGCTCATTTCTAATAAAACACTTTAGAACAATGACTTTATAGTTGTGACTGTGTGACACGTTACGAAAGTCATGCAAACAATACCACTTACTAGATCATCTTAGTTCAAACACAAAATGTCAGTTAACAATGACAAATACTTAAATATTTATTTATTTATTCTCATATTAGTTTTAATGCAGTTTTCGAAAAAATATTGTTTGCATCTCGAATGCGAAATGCTTTTGCGGTATCGAATGGTTATTTAACTCCCATTCTTAAAGTATCATTTCGCATTTTAGATACAAAAAATAACTATTTTTTAACCACCTTCGTCTATTATAGTTTTGTTGCATAGTTGGCGCCACCTTTATGACGTTATATGGTAACATTATCACAATAAAACAAAATATTTTTCGGAAACGTGTCATACCTAACACCAAACTTCCAATTCAATATCCTTTTTGAAATTACTTCCTTTCCGTCTAACACTATATAAATATTGATTTATTGGTTAACATCCACAAATACCTAACAGGTTATCCTTTGTTGAGTCTTGTGGGAAAAAAATATAAATAATACGGTAGAGATAATGTCTTTTGTCTATTTTTCAAAGACCCGGCGCCGATATTCCATGTTTCAATATTATTGAAGCAAAGGACGAAATATTTCTTTAAACTTGTCAAAACTGACCGAATATTCGTGCCCGATCTCGTTGTCTTGAATTGTTAAAGAGGACAATTTCCTATAGTAAAAACCGATTACACCCCGTAATAATCCACGAGATAGATGTGGTATCGTATAACTTCAGGTAGGCGAGAGTTTGCTTGTTACTCACTGTTTAAACATTTATTGCCTATATTTCTCGAAGAGTACCGACTATTTAATTATTGTTTAATGTTTGTCTTGAGGTCCGTCACAATAAGGTCGTATACTGGATAGGAAGTCATAAAATTTACGGCCTGCAGCCGGCTATCGTTTGCTAAGTACGTACCTATTCGCTTGGGATTGTACATGAAACAAATTCTTTTTTGTGGTTTTTCGTACAAATGTCACAATATGATTATTAAAGAAGAAAGAGGCCCTTTTCGTTTTGTCGGTTTATTACTTCCTACATTGTCGGCGTTGATGAAGCAATTTTTTTTTTTAAAAAACTCCTAGCGGATACTGCAATCTGCCTGGTTGGCAATAAGCGTTTGTTATGAATAGTAGATAATGACGCGTAGAATACCACTCTAATAAGTGATCTTAAATTTATCTAAATCCTAAATCTAGAGTTTATTAGTCTATGTGAACTTAAGCATAATCACTTATCGGAGTTCTGTAGGCAGGTCGGATGGCAGCAGTCGTTTCAGTCTACGCTTTTGTTGGGGAAAATCAATTACTTTTGAGAATCGCACAATTGGTATTCGAATACTCTTGAGAATCGAGTACTCATCCGAGTACAAATATTCGAATACTACCAAGAACATTTCGTAGGTACTTTTCATACATTTTAAATGTAACTTTATGATAATGATAATATAAATTGTTATCAATTATAATCATGTATAATTTAAATATTAAAATATATCACGAATCGTCAAACACCTTTTTTAAGTTTTACGTTTAACTAATTAATGTGATGTTCTCTAATTCCTTAAAAACTTCCAGCCTTTCAGATTTGGAAAAAAAGTTTTTTAAAACCAATTCATAAAATTTTAAATTGTGATCAATAATCATTTGTTAGTAACACTATTCAATTGTTATGAAGAATGCTTGATTATTGTAATCGACTCTGGGGAATGTGGAGATATGTCAAAATTCGGGATTCGCAAAATCGGACCCATTACTATAACTTCCCGCTGGGAAGTTAAAAAAAAAATGTTAAAGATTGTAAACATTGTAATTCTTATTTTCTTTTTGTTTTACAACTTATAGCTGGTAGTTATAGCTCATATGTGTATGTGTGAATTTGTAATAAAATTGAAATGACGTTTATTGTCAAATATTTATTATACATTTCACGATATCATTAAGATATATTCTTTATAAAAATTATTTTTGATTAGTTTATTCGATTTGGTTTAGTTAAATTAATTAAAAAATAATTTGTTTGTGTCCATCATTGTCCATTTTTAAATGGTTTGTCCAACCTTTTTTAAGCAAAAGGAATAATACTGCAGCGATGAAACAAACCGAAAAGGTCGACCACCCAAATGGTCAGTTATATATTGTATTGAACATTTGTAAAGCCTACTACCGATTAAACACTTTGTAGAAAATCGTACCTATATTTTAAAAAAAGAATATTATCACCGAAATTGTTGTAAATATAAAACTACTTATAAAATAATTTACAAAACAAAATTCAATGCAACAACTTTTACTTTCGCGTATTATATTATTAAAAAACATTTTTTTTTCGAGAAGAAAGTACATTCAAAATTAAAGTGACATTTATACCTAATAATAACAGATTGTCATTCCGAAACGCAGAGTAAGTTTAAAAATGTCATACCAAGCAGTGATATTAATTGACATTAATTTTTTTTGTTGACAGTGACATTAATTTTCTCGTCAGTAATTTTATTCCTATGTTAAGAATTATTTTTTACTCTTTAGTTTGATTAACTCTAAAAGCGTGTTTTTTAGTTTTTTTAATCAATTTATTTTTCGCTTTTAGTCCGATTTGTTTTACCCGGGCCGTCCGCGTGGCAGGCGAACATTCTACTACTGAACCATCAATGCGATGAACTGTTAATATTTGTTCTACGAGCATGCGTAGTTCACGCACTAGTTTTATCTCTCTTACTCTCATGCAAAGGATCCCCAAAGAAATTTATGAATCCTGGCGAAAGTAATCAGGATAATCGAATATTTTGATAGAATTATTGCATTGTCGTCGGTCTTTGACAAATGTGCGAAGTCTAAATTAAATCTGATCGCTTAGAGTAGGGCAAAATCGAGGCCGAAGAGTCAGTTATAAACATTTTTTTTTTTTATATGTTCTGGTTCCCACGAAAAGGGATATCCTGTAATGTTCAGAGAACATCGTGGGAACCAAGGGAAAGAAGGTAGGAGTTGGTGTTCTTCTTAAATTTCTGGAGGTTGTATGCCTCGGGGAACACCTCCCTAGGAAATGAGTTCTAAAGCCTCGCAATTCGTTGGATGAATGAGTCTTTGGAAAGTGATGTTCTGCAGGTCTCCAAAGTTACCACGAAGGGTTGTGAAGACTGAACTTGACGGGTTAATCTCGAAGAGACTGCCAAAGGAGGAACGATTGTTGATATTTCAGAAGAGCATCGCCCATGAAAATATCTATAAAATAGAGAGTTTGTAAGCGAGGCATCACCGACGAGACGAATTGCCCTTTTTTGGACAGAATCCAATAGCTTCAGGATATGTTTAGGTGCCGCACTCCAAATATGGGAACAGTATTCCAGTACAGGTCGGATCTGTGCCTTATAGATCATAAGCAGCTGACTGAAGGTGAAATAGCTCTTGGCACGAAACAAAAAACCAAGTTTTTGGGATGCACTTTTGGCAATGGACCTCACGCGTGATTTTTCCAGGAAAGGTTATTGCTGATAGTAATACCAAGCATCGATATGGATGACTTCAGTGGTATGGTTACTCCTGACAAAGTTATGTTAGGCACAGTGATATCAGCTTTTCTTGAGAAAAGACATGCTTGTGTTTTGTTTGCATTGAATTCTACCAAGTTATTGGATCCCCATTCGAGAATTGTTGCTAGGTCCATATTTATATTTTTAACATTTCTTCCTCGTTCATTTCTGGTTTCACGGGCTGATATAGGGGCCCTGGAAGAGAAAGCGGTATGGAGGGTACTATCATCGGCA
The DNA here is from genome assembly GCA_950111635.1 of Agelastica alni. Taxonomy (NCBI): domain Eukaryota; kingdom Metazoa; phylum Arthropoda; class Insecta; order Coleoptera; family Chrysomelidae; genus Agelastica; species Agelastica alni. The sequence continues at coordinate 27,004,261 of OX467712.1, forward strand.
AAGCTGTGTACGGGACATGAAGTTGCTTTCAACAGGTCGTTGATGTGAAGTAAAAATAGTGTTGGTGCTAGAATGGATCCTTGCGGAACACCAGCATTTATGAGTATAGTGTCAGATGAAACTCCATCGACCTCTACATGAAGAGACCTGTTTGAGAGAAAACATACAAACAAACATACAGGTAAAACTAATATAAGCGTGTTAAAAATACAGATCTGTGTTATATAAAAATGGATGTTTGTATCTACAGGATGTTTCTAAATTGATGCGAAAAAATTCAGGAGGTGATTGCCCGTATGAAATTATAACGGATCTTTCCTATAGGTAACTAAATATCCTCAACCCATCCCCTTCCGAGATATCCCCTCTAAAAGGTGGTGAGTAAAATTAAGTTTTAATTTTTGCTTGGGGTGGTCATTTCTAATATTTTTTATGAATCGTATTTTATTCTTACATTTTTCATCTTAACTGTTTTCACTCTCAATACGTAGTTTATTATTTAATAAAGAATAAAAATCATGATTGATATCGCATGTTATTTTTTTCCGCCGAATTTATTGATTCTAGGAAAAACCTTAAGATTAGGAAATGTTTTTAAATAAACAGGGATTTTAAGTAATATCTTTATTTTACAAAACTAAATCTCAAAAATAAGATTTGATATTTAATACAAAAACACACAAAAACGTTTTCTAAAACTTATTTTTGATAAGAGTTATCGATATTCTTCAGATCAACTGTACCTGGAAACAAAAATTATGGACATAAGACAATTGTACTATTACTGTGTACTTATTAAATATACCACCAAACACTTAACAATAAGGCCCACTCACTCGTACAATACACGCCACAAAACAGAACATCTAATCTCTCATATGATAAAATCCATCACTCAACACACATATGATTATCTTGCTCCAAAATTTTATAATACAATACCGGAATCCTTTAGAATAATAACATATCTTCCGATATTTAAAATTAAATTAAAACAACTTATTACACAAAGACCCAGACATATAGTTCACCAATATATTGATGAAAAAGTCTCCTAGATGTGTCACGTTTCGGATTAAACTATTTTAAACTATTTTTTTCTGTTGTTTTGTTTTATATTTATCCTTTATTTTATTTTGTCTTTGGATATGCAACATTTACTTTTTAGGAATAGATTATTATTATTATAGATTTTTGTTGTTGTTGTTGTTGTTGTTATTGTTATTTTAATATATTACTAAACACAATCCATTAATCAAATGCTGTAATTTCTAACTCGAAACAAGTGAGTACTCACTTATCGAGAGCAAATTTATTCATTTTATCTATTTTAGAATATTAACCAATTGTACTTATATATTGTATTTTAATGAATAAATTATTATTATTAATAATAATATATGAAAATTACAACATTTTAATTTTCAATCTTTACTTAAATTTAAGAAACAAACTCAAAAATCACCTCCTGAGTTTTTTCACATGAATTTAGAAACGTTTCACTCCAACACCGTTCAACCAATCACTATGAAAATTGGCATGTTAATGTATTTTTTCGTGGAGAGTTCGTTTTTGTTATTCTCTTTGTTGCAACTTCCCACCAGGAAATTAGTATACCACACAAAAAAGATTTAACAAAAAGTTAGAAAACCATAAATAATGTTTTTGGGGGTCCCTAATTAAAAAATATCGAAAACATTTTTTAAATTTGTTATTTAGCACAATATTATTATTAAATACAAAAAAATTTACAGTTAAATTCTGTCTAATCTGTGTAGAATTGTTTGCACCATTTCTGATAAGGGGGCTGCTTTTTAGTTCTTGTTACTTAAAAAATTTAATTTCTCACTTACTATCCAAGAAAGAATGACATTTTTATTTATCGCAACTATTTTAATTGAAACCATGTATATTCGACAATAAACCACGTAAGCATGAATTAACATTAGGCATTTAGTAGGTAATAAAACTCGGCAGACGACCTACAGAGAGCTAATAAGGAAAATATCAAAGATATAAACACAATGGGAAAAGTATTTTCCCCAATAAAACACATTTATCATGTATTTAGTATACAAAAGTTGTGACAACCGTTTTACCTGTCTGTAAACTGGCGACGGACAATGAGCTGCGGCCTGCGACTATACCATAATTCAGTCAGTCTCTTCAAAGTGGTTCATTCACGGACTTGTTTACAGATTAGCCGATTTGTATAGACCTGTTTGCCGTCCGTAGTCATACATTGCTTTTACTATTGACTGCAGTTGTTTGTAAGCATGTGTTACTAGTTAGGTGTGATTCTCCTTTTAAATAAACACTAATTAATTCATTGTTGTGTTGTTGTGTGTTTGTAATTTCTGATTTGGCACCTGTTCTCTTCCCATTTCCATTCACAGTTCAAGTTCGTTGTATATAGTTATAAGTATGTATACAATGTGGACTTGGCATTTTGAGAAAATGCTTTAGGTACATTCTGATCCATATTTAAAAGGTATCAAGGTGTTGTAGGTCATGCCCATTTATTATAATAAATTAAGGAATTTTACAAATGCAACAATTTTTTTTTTAATTGGGTTAAGTCAAATAAGGTTATATTATTTGAAAATGAGATTCACCATATTTTCGACCGTACAAATAAAATAACGAAACATTAAATTTTTTTTAAATTGCTCTGTTCCATAGTGGATTTATAAAAAAAATTTACAAAAAATATGACTGGGTCAATTGTTTTTTTAGTTTGAAACTACAAAAAAACCATTCTTGACATGTTTTTCTTGTTTTTTTTACATGTTATGATGTATTTTGTTTTGAAAACTACCTTAAAACCAAGCAAAACACTAACGAATAAGATCCCGAGTGACGGTTTTTCAAAAAAGATCAAGGAAGTTGTGTGCTCAGTGTGGACGAAATAGACGAGGAAATTCATGACGTCACAAATGCCATTATTTTTAAAAAGTGATTCCAAACAAACCTCTGTTAAATTTAAATCAGCTTGTCACATATTGACTCCGTGAAGGTGTTTGGTAGAAAATTGTTTTCATCGTGTTATATATAAAATATTTGCGCTATCTTTGATTTTATAACTGAGTTAAAGGTATTAAAAAAGATAGTCTGCAAAGCATTAACAGAAAACGTAACCTCAAATTCTTTGTTTGGAATCAGTTTTTGACAAGAATAATATTTGTGACAAAAAACTTTCCTACACTACAGCTGAGCGACGAATAAAAAAACTAATAAAACCATCCAATATTATGGGATCCTAACAGATTAATAAATAAATTAATAACCAAACATACTCCAAAAATTATTTTTGATGTCACCTGTTTTAATATTTTAAAGAGAAACTGCATACTTGTCTACCAAAAACCGTAGTCTTACTTATTTTTCCAACAATTTTATTGAGGAGCAATTCAAAATCAATGCAAATTGTAATTTTCTTCTTTCATGTTGTGGGGATTTGTATTACTATGTGTCGCAAAGTAACAAACTCATCGTGATCAAATTGCAACATGCTAAAAACACTCTTCTGCAGCACGTTTACGTTGAAACTGTGAATCGGGATATTGACGAGTACCAAAGTTGATCCTAGTAGGTCTGGAGCGCGTGCGCCGCACGCGGGCGGCAAAAACAAGGGGCGGACGCAGGCCGCTTATAGTTTTATTAATCAAGCTATTTTTTTTAAAAAACCAAGTCGAATAAATATGCCGAATTTAAAATAGTTATTGAAAAATCAAAATAAGTCCTGATTTCCCGATAGCATGGCATAGTTTAAGAAAAATAGAATTTTACTGTTAGTTTCACAACATTTCTAATAATTATCTCATAAACGCCTGAATGGACTTTGATATTAAGTTACAGGTAAAAGTGGAAGGAAGTATTGTAAAAGATATAATTGTAAAATATATAATTATAAGCCTTTAATGAAATAACTCTATTCACTGTATATAGGAGTTGTGAATTTTTTTGAATAAAAAAATCAACCAATTTTATTTATTTTGTGCTTTTTTTATGGCTTTTTAAATCACCGATTTGGAGAATTAGAGAACACCCATATTGGTTTATTCTAGCATGTGGTATTCTTTCAAAGCGTTCTTATCAGCTATCTATCTCAGCATTCATTACATTTTAATTATCCCCATTTTTAGATAAAATTCAAAACATTATTTAAAAAAAGGAAAACTAGCTTGATAAAGAAAGAGCAACTAAACTGCTGTATGTACTCATAAAAGCCTAGTTTTTATTATAAAGGATTCTTACCCTAATAGTTTTGAAAAAAACGACTATTAAATTGTAAGACGAAAGTGAAACTGAAATTAATAAAACTATACTAACTATAATGAGGAGTGGGAGGTCAATGATAATGATGATAATAATGATTTATATTTTTTGTTCTCTTTAAATCTAATTTTTCAATAAAAATTCAATTTTTCTAAATACCTCAACGTAAATATTGTATTTTGTTCCATTTAAACTTATTTTTTTATTAAATGTTTAATTTATTTTAGATATCTTAATTTAAATGTTGGTTTCCAATATTTCAGTATATTTCCAAACAAATTCAAAACATTTTCAGAAATATTTCTTAATAATAAACTTTAAACCTTTAATAAAGTTTCCACTAGTCGTACCCTATTTTCTACATTGTTTGATAAGCCAATGGAAAGGTCAATGGGAATGGCATATCATTCTCGACCGGCCGGGTGCCAGTTAATGGTATTTTGCGGAACAAGCAACACCAAAAACCGAAAAACCATATTTTACAGTGTTGTGACACGAAAAGAAGCCGCGAACTGTAATAATAGAAAAAATCCCCAGGGTGGGCCCGCACTACACAATACCTGGGCATCGAAACTAAACGAACAAACATTGCTTGTGTACACTTCAAGCTATTAGTCCATTTTAAATATATTGCCTTGGAAAGGTGCCGACCTCCATCAAAAGGTATTTCGTATAAGTTGCCTACGTTAGACCAGTCTTATATTACAACTACAAATATTGTCCGTTTTTAGACACACACTGTACCTATTTACAGGCTCATAATTCATACATTACACACATTGTGTCCGAAAATATTTAAAAAATACGTTTAATTTTTTATTTAAACATTATGAACATAAAAAAATTTGGCTTCCTACCCACAATTTTATTATATATTATATATTATATAATTATTTTTAATATTTTAACTTGTTAATACGGACAGATGCACATTTAATCGACGCCAGGTTTTCATATCTTTTAAATAAAATTAAGTATTACACCATTAACATCTAGACTTATTCCAGTAATTTAAAAATTTTTAATTAAAAACATTTTTTGTAATAATTGTTTTTAAAATATTTTATGAGTAAAACTTACATCGATTACGCATTTTAATGATTTTTTGTTAACATTTTGACACGTACTTATAGTACTGATAGACCACGTTAGACTATTGCTAGTTATTACTTAAACAATTATTAGGGTTTGAAAATGTATTTTTAAATGAATTATTAACTGGCCTAAACAAAGACATCCTTTAGGTCGTGTACCATATGTGGTATTTCAGTGGCAGTTGTATTAGATTCATCTTGTTAAATTTATAAGAAAATATTTTTCTCAAGTTCTATCCTTCGGAATGCTCGTAACCAATAATAATTATAAATTTTACTGCTAGTTCCTGTAACTAGCTTTTCTTATCTCTACTATTATAAAACTGTAACAGAAGTGTGTCTGTATATTGAAGATATTTACAACAACAAAATGTTACGATGTATCTTTGTTTGTTCGAGCATCACTCAAAAATCACTGGACCAATTTTGATAAAACTTTGTTTATAAGCTAATGATTAGACTTAAAACCTGGTATGTATTTTATCTCGCTACGACGACGGAGCCGAAGATATATAACAATAAAACCACATTTGATAAATGCAGAATTATTTACGAAGTAGTTGCACCAGTATTTTATTAATCTATTACATTATTCCATAACCTTATAAAACGAAAATATAAAATGATTTTTCTTGTTAAAAAACGGTAAATTCGAAATATTGAACAAATTACTACACGCGATGTTTGCTATTACTTCCAACTGAATCATGTTCTCCCGTTACCCAACAAACAACGCCTACAAAACAAAACAGTCTCGCCGTGTATTTGAACCGAACAGAGATACACACATTAACTAAAGTTTTAGTCACGAATTAAAATTTACCCTGTAAAAAATATTAAGAACCGCTGGAAATAGTATCTATAAAGGTTAATGTTGGAGAAATTCCAAGTAAATACGTTTTTTACTTTTTAGTTTCTGTACAAGCTTAGTGCATTACTAGTACCTAAGTGTAACTGTAAATCTTGGCTATTAAAAAGGTTTTTTTAAAAATAAGTTTACTATCGGCCCAAAATTAAAATTTTGGTTCTTTTTTTAGCCATGAAGATTTAAAAAATTAAAGATCTACTTAAACAACAACTCGTACTAAATGGAAGTCAAATTTGTCATATAGCGAGCGCTCTTTTCATAAGGTATTCGGACGTAATTTTTACACAAAAATTGGTTTATTTTTTTACTTTAAACTTTTATCTTTACTCCTTTCGTAGAGCTGGAATAGGCACTGCAATAGCCGTATGTCATACTCGGTATAACTTCTGTTAACCTGTGAAAAAATAGATTGTATGTTCTCGTGTTTTTTTCATACTTTATTTAAATGAAATTAAACTAAATCGAATAAAATTCTCCAAGAACTACCACGTAAAGTAACAAAACTAATAACATTTGTAATAAATGCTTGCTAAAACTAAATTTTTTTCCGGCTTAATGGAAAGTTGCAAAAATTATTCTGCTACCAAAACCTGGACAACTTGTTGAATAAGTAAGTCGTACAGACCCATAAGTTTGCTCCCAATAATGGCAAAACTCCTAGAAAAGTTACTTATTCACAGACTACAAATCAGTTGATACCCAATCACCAATTTTGCTTCAGACAAGATCACGCCACAGTTGAACAAATTTATCTAGTAGTTCAACAAATTTTAAGATCTAGAAGACAAAAAGTACTGTGCTGCAGCATTTTTGGACATCTTACAGGCATTCGATAAAGTTTGGCTTTCTGGACTTTTATACAAATTACGAAAAGCTTTCTCCTTAAATCCTACCTCACAGAACGCCACTTTTTTGTAAACCATCACAAAATTAAATATGAAGTTTCATTATGGCAGCGAGCTAGGTCCAATGTTATATCTTCTGTACACCGCTGATCTACCAACGAGTGATAACAGCCTAGCAACAACATTTGCAGAAGATACCGTCATCTTAGCGTCGCACAAGCACAACAATCAGGCATCACAAATCTTGCAAAATCATCTTGATAGAATTGAACACTGGTTAAGCAAGCAGCACATCAGAACAAATAATACCAAGTCAGTCAAGATAACATTCACAAACTGGAGAGAAAACTGCTCTCCAGTTACACTTAATGGTCACTGCTCCGCAAAGAAGCCAAGTACCTAGGAATACATCTCGATAGATGTCTAACATGAAGAAAACACATCTTCACAAAAAGGAAGCAACTTGGCCATTAGCTCGGACAACTATACTGGATAATCGCTAGACAATCACAATTGTCAATGAATAATAAGATTGCCAGATTTCGACATCCGAAAAAGGAGAGAGTAATTCGTGATATATACGTCAAACAAATTGGCATTGAACGAAGTGTTAACACCAATACTTCTTTTGCATTGCAATGTTGCTTTTAAATAAGGCCCCTTATAAGATATTTTGTTTATTTTCTACTTTATAATGTCACTTAGTATTTACACTAATGAGTCTTAAATAACAGGTAATAAATGTTAAATTAAGTTTTTTTATTTAGGTATCTATTGAGTTGTATTAAGTTCAACTATATATCAATAGAGGCTGCATTGTCCCAAAAAAAAGAATAATAAAGCACCCGGACCTGACGGAATTCGTGCTGAAATGTTAAAAGAAATTATGCAAACATTAAAAAATCTCTTTAACCAATGCCTACACAAAGGAGAAATACCTACCTGAAGAATGGAACGATAGCCTCACAATTCTGTTATTTTAAAAAGGCGACAAACAGGACTTAAAACATTACACGCTCATCTCATTGCTGTCGCAAACCTACAAACTGTTTACAAGGATAATCAACAACCGGCTACTAAATAAAATGGACTCATATCAACCAGTGGAACAGGCAGGTTTTCGGAAAGGATACAGCACCACTGATCATCTCCTAACAATCAGGACACTAATAGAGAAAGCTAATGAATATCACCTAGATCTGTACTTAGCGTTCGGCGACTATGAAAAAGCCTTCGATTGCGTTGAAATGTGGGCAGTATCAATAACTGTAAAAAAGACTCACGATACAGAATGCTAAAACATAATATTTACAAGAATACAACAATGACAATACAATTACAAGAAATTACAAAACCAATACCAATTAAGAGAGGAGTGCGGCAGGGAGATGTTATTTCTCCCAAATTATTCACATTAGCATTGGAAGACGTCTTCAGAGCAATGGATTGGGCAAACATGGGAATAAATATAAATGGAAAGAAACTAAACCACCTGAGATATGCAGATGACGTAGTAATAGTAGCATCTACTTTCGAATGACTGGAAACTATGCTAAATGAACTAACAAGGTAATCCGAAAAAGTAGGTCTTAAAATAAATTACGCCAAAACAAAAATAATGACAAACACGCAAGAAATTAGAAACGCAATACTAGGTTAGGTTAGGTTAGGTTTTATGTGAGTGGGGCGTGGTCGCCCCTCCACCGCGACCCTAAGTAGGTCTATTGTGGCTCACCCTTAGAAGCTACAGTTCACCGCACAATCCAGCCCTTCTTACGAAGTTCATGGTTGTATAGGGTGAGATTTTTTTAAAATCGGTAGGTTCTAGGTTAGTGTAACCAAATATGTTGAACCTTATTCTTCCCAGGCCGGGGCATGAACATAGTATATGTTCAGCAGTTTCGTCTTCCACGCAGCAGAACCGACAGTCCGTTTGTTGGTTCAGATCTATCTTTCTGAGGTGGTATCTCAGACGACAGTGTCCCGCAAGCAGTCCTGTTAGAATACGCAGGTCATTTCTGCTCCATTCTAGGATCTGCTTAGTTGTGTTTCTCGAGGGTTGTAACGGTAAAAACGCCTTCGAGTGGGTTAGCCCTGGTAAGTCGGACCAGTACGTGAGTACGCAATACTAAACGGCATCATTATAAAAACGGTCAATGATTATTTATATATTTGGGACAAACCATAAAAATAAATAAGGAAAACTAAACAGCGGAGTTAAAAAAAAAGGGTCGAATTAGCCTGGACAGGATTTGGAAAATTAAAATGGGTCCTAAAAAATAAAAAAAATACAGCAGTACCTAAAAACCAGAGTATTTGATCAGTACATAATTCCAATTCTTACATACGCCTGCCAAACATGGACCTTGACTAAAACAAACATCGATAAAATAAAAAAAACCCAAAGAGCCGTGTAGCGATCAATGTTGGGAATTAAATTACAAGATAAAAAACAAAATAACTGGATAAGGAACAAAACAAAAGTCAAAGATGCAGGTCAACCTATATCCAGGCTAAAATGGGACTTCGCAGGTAATAACGCCAGACAAAAGGATAATAGGTGGAATATCACGATACAACAATGGAGACAATGGACTGGAAAGAGAGCAAGAGGACGACCCCAGATGAGATGGGGAGACGACATAAAGAATACATTGGAATCAACAAGCACAAAATAAAAACGATTGAAAAAAACTAGGGGAAGCCTATGTCCAAAGTTGGACGAATTTAAAGACGAAAGAAGAAGATATATCACTACATCCTCGTAACCGTACTTGGAACTTTAAACAAAATAAGTTGAAAAGAAAAATAACAATACGTTTGACCTTTTTTATGTTTCTTTTAAAAATAGATCAGACATACCTACCATTTTCAATTGCATGAGTATCTCGGCCTTAGAATTATTTCGAAAATTCTTGAAAAGCACAAATCATAAATAACTCACTCAATTGGATGATCCTCCTTAACTTAACCAAACTAAAAAGATAGTCAATTACCAAAATTGAAATTGCCAAAAGACGCTTATGTTTATCTCGTTGTTAAGTCAATTGCTGTGTTATGTTCATTAAACCAAGCGTGTAATGGAAAAAAAGTTAAGAGAATTAAAATTTTGCAGTTGATTCTACCTGCGTGGCTTAAAAAGCCGACACGGGGATTTAAAGTTTCTGTTTAAAATGTTTTCACAAAACATTCAGTAATACATAACTAATTTTTCTGAGAACTTTTTTTTTAAATAACCACCAGATTATCTTCAATTTTTTCAACTCTAAAAATAAAATCAACTAAAAAATTTAAAATTGTATATTTCTTATTAATTCTAAAGTCTTTTTTTCTTCCGTTCAAATACTGTGGCTGCTATTAATTCTTTATCAATCAGCCACAAAAGAAAACTTGCTTTTTCTTGTTACATTAAATAAATTAATAAAACTACTAATACCAAGGTATTTATACGAGCTTACTTGCTCTATGCTTACTCCGCCCATCTTGATTGCCTCACTCATAACAAAATTTGTCATGTATTGAGTTTTGTTGGTGTTGATTTTGAGTCCAACAGAGTTCGATGCTTCACTGAGCCTCCGTAGCAGTTGTTTTGCTTCGTCCATGCTATCTGCGATAATCAAGATATCGTCGGCGAATCTTAGATGGTTTAGTTCTGCGCCATCTATGTTTATGCCCATGTCACCAAAGTTGGCCTGTTTAAACATATTGCCACGTCTTTTTCGTTCTCTAAAGAGTACTCTGCCAGTGGTCTCTCTACTGGCAAATTATGCCCGAGCTCAGCCGTAGAGGGTAGAAGAAAAAAATATAAAAGTGAGCCGCGCCACCGACTTAGACGGTATAAGCCGGAAACCCCTAGGTCTTATAGGCACTAGCAGAGCCACACGATAAAAAACTAAGCTTATGGTGAACCAAATAAATAAAATTATAGCAAAAATATATTGAATACTTTACTCACACAATAAATTAAAATACTCAGCTCAATAACAAAATTATAACACATATAATCAAAATTAACAGCCAACAATAAATCGAAACTTCAAAATTTACAACTCAAAAATCCAAAGTTTACGATTCCATAAAATAATTAAAATAAAGGTAAAAATGACAAACCTTATCAGGTTACCAAAAAAAAAACGTATACAAGTCAACTTTTTTTTTTCAACGTTCACGTACGGCTGCCAATTCAATCACGTTTTTTTTTCTTTTTCATTTACATAAAGATTTACACTGTTAAAACAATCGAGCTTATTTAAAAATATTTCTCTTTACGATGGCTGTCCTTCAAAACAGCAATATTGTAGGATATTTACAAATAAGTATGAATAAACGTTCTTACTTGGACACAAAGAACTATTGAGAATATTACTTTAATCAAAGTTCAGCCTTGGCATATTATCCAATGCAATAAATAGTTTTCAACAGTGTACCATATTAATAAATTAAAACAAAACTTAATCGCGGTGTCAAAAACAAATCACGTCGTTTAAATATTCTAAAATATAACTATTGTAACCTTTAGGTATACGAATTCACTAATCCTATGGCCTACTCCTGGAGCCGGATTGATTATGAAACTGCACCTGCTACTTAACAATGGCTTCCCTCCATCAGATCCCGCACGCGGATATTTTAACTCAACACCAAAATCCAAAATATCAACCACAAAGGCAAGATAGAATGGTCAAGTTAAAAATTAAATGGTTTTTCTTCAAAATCCAATTGAGATGGCCCAAGTACAGCCAGATATGAAAGAAAAAACCGAAGAAGTTCTGCTCACGTGTTAATATCAAATCGTTCCAAAACTCTCACCCGACTTCCACGACTGACACCCAACGACTGATATCAATTCGTCACTCCCAGGCCGGATATCAGAAAAATGACACGGGACACGCGTCAGCCAACCTTTGCAAATCTATGTTCCCAACTCATAATCGCGCTCGTCCGTGTTGATAGCCAGCCCATCCACACAGAAAAGCAAACCAAACAATAATCTAGCTGACAACACACGACAATCGAGGCCAAAAATCAAGGCGAAATCTAATAACAAAGACTCCCACTCCAATTAACAAAAATGTCACAGCCATTAATAATTAAATCCTATCACTACTAGGTATGCAACACTATTTACAACGAACAAAATACGGTATGCAAAACTATTTACGAGCACCAGACTATCAGAGACACAATTAATAATGAAACGGTAAATGGGAAAAAATAGGCACGTAACAATATATTCTAGGAGGATTGTAAATAACTTTGGCGATATGACATCTCCTTGACGTACACCTCGTGCAATATTTTTTTTTGTGATTTGCTTAAATGTTAAAGAATTAAACGAAAAATTGGGTCCGCTATCAAAATACTGTTCATAAACCATGTATGCAAGAAAAATAAAAACCTTCGTTGTAACATGTGGTGAGTAAATTAAAAAAAGAAATTGCTAATTTTATCATCAGTTATAAAATCAAGTCGGGCGATTTTAATCTTCCGATCAGAACATTAATCGTAAAGAAATCAAGTTCTGCTGCCACCTTCGAAAACGAAAATATAAATAATTGTTTAACATACACCATTAGATCGTTTTGGAATTCCTACCTATTTGGTTTAGTGACCATTAGAATATCTCAAAGAGAGATAATAATCTAAGAATTTTATACAGGGTTATACACACGAAAGAGGAGGAACCGATATCGAAAGATACGTAGCTGTTTTTGTTTATTCTTTTTTGTTTCAGTGATTCTTACAATAAAATTAAATGTCGTTTTATTGTTTTTGAATAGTCATTTTATTAACAACACTTCTTTTATAATATGAGGTTTTGTTTTCATGTTACACCCCAGTTTTAACAAATATTGTAAATTTTTGTTTGAAAAAAGATTTTTTAAAAATTTGAAATATGTGTTTAAACAAATTAAAGTGTAACAAACTTGTAAATTTATATATTTTTCGCAACAATCTGGCAAATAAAAAAAAGTTTTAACTAACTACGTCAGCACCTGTAAAAAATTGGTCAACATTTGACTCCAAAGAAACAAAAAAAATAAATTCAAGAACGATTTAAAAATCGAACTACTATTATCTGATTAGGGTGAAACCTCAATGAAACAAGATGGTTGCCTAATAACCCTGCTTGACGAGAAACATTATTTTTAAGTGGGAATATGTAATCACGTAGAAGATGTAAAGGTGTGGTTGGGTGGTAACCAATTCGGTTTAAATCGGCAACCGACATCCGCTTCTTTGGGAATGAAGTGGGAACCTTTGACAGATCTCTTTCTTTAATAATTCTTCTCTACGATTATTACTATCGACTATTTAGTTAAAGGTCTTCATTTATAATAATAATAACTATTATTTATGTACACATCTCAAATACGTAAAAAGTATTTTTATCAAAATACAGATCTAAATACCTACACACTGAATTATAATTACTTAATAGGATCTTATATTAGTGTAATAAACTCAACGATAGGTAACCTATGCATTTAATAATGTCAGGCACGATTTATTATTGCGATATTTCGAGGACTTAGGCCTGGACGACAAAGACGTTAGAATAATTCGCAACTTCCACTGGAATCAAACCGCCGAAGTACGTCTGCCATGTGGAAGTGAAACAGAAGAATTCCCAATAAAAAAAGGAGTAAGACAAGGATGCATTTTATCGCCAATGCTGTTCAATCTGAACGTGGAAAAAGCCTTTCAGGATGCACTTGCGACAAGCACTTTAGGAATTAAAATTAAAGGCATTCCTATCAACAATATCAGATACGCTGATGATACTGTGATCTTAGCTGACACAGCAGATGATTAACAGTCGCTATTAAATGTCGTAAATAATGCAAGCAATGCGTTGGGTCTAAAAATAAATGCCGCTAAGACCAAGTTTCTGACAATTTCAAAAAACGTCCTGCCAAATTTCAGATCAACCATCAATGGTATTAACCACATAGAACAAGTACGGAAATTTAAATACCTAGGCTGCTACTTGAATGCTAAGTGGGACCCGAAGGTGGAGATTACGTGCCGTATAGAACAAGCGAGAGCCGCATTCTTACGTCTACATAAATTTTTAGACATTAAATTAAATTTTATGCGTGTCCTGTTCTTCTATACGGCATGGAAGCGTTGACTCTTAAGGCTTCGTCAATTAACAAGCTCGAAGCATTTGAAATGTGGACCATTCGTCGAATGCTTAAAATATCATGGGTTGAGAGAGTCAGAAACGAAGAAGTCATTAGAAGTGCAAAACTAGAAGACAGAGAACTGTTCGCATATTTTGGACACATAATGAGAGGAGACAGATATGAGTTTCCATGACTAATATTAGAAGGGAAAATTGAAGGAAAGAGAGGTATTGGTCGTAAAAAGTTATCTTCCGACATTGGACGGGAATTAAAGACTTTGGATCACTTTAATTTGCTGCAAATAACAGATATATATATATATATATATATATATATATATATATATATATATATATATATATATATATATAGAATATGGAGGACGCCTACGTAGTAACGACTGCATGGCACTTTAAGAAGAATACTTGAGGGAAGTGCCTAACGGACGAATCAAAATATGCACAGGAATGCCGGGAAGAACTTAGTGTACTCTCAAAACACAACAAAATAAGTTTGATGTGGGTTTCAGGACAATGTGGGATCGAGGGCAATGAAAAAGCTGATGAACCAGCAAGAAAGGGCTCGTTAGCTCAATACTTTGGCCCAGAACCCGCACTTGGGATTACTAAATCTGAGATCGAGGATGCATATGGGACTGGGTCAAACGAAAACAAAAATAGCAGTGGAAAGAAGCCCCTCCCATGCATCACGGAAAATCATTCATCAAATAACCGACAAAACATCGAACTAAAGGACTACTGAAGATGAGTAGAAATCAGGTAGTAATTATAAGGGGTCTTCTTACTGGTCAGAGTCCAATGAGAGGACACCTACAAAAAATGGGGCTATACAACGGAGAACTTCACTGCAGAAAATGTGGTAAAGGGACAAAAACGGCCAAACGCATACTGCTAGAATGCGAGGCACTAGACAGCATAAGACAGACAATATTCGGGAATTCTAGGTTAACCACTAAAGAATGCAACAGCTAACCGGTGAAGAACCTGTACATATTGGTATTGACTAGAGTTACGAAATGGGTGGTGTGACAACAAACCGGAAGACACAAAAAGCCCAAGAGGCTAAGGTGTAGCTGGTGATAGGACCAGCATCCGAGGAGAAAAAAAAATAGGTAGCCTATTAGAACCAGAACTGGTTGAGCAAGGCTTGAAGGATTTTAATTAAACATTGACATGTAACACATTTAAGTTGTAAAAAATATAAGGAATATCGAATAATAAATATCTAGAGTCTCAAACCAATAAAACAAACGACAGACGCTTATTAATGAGCAACTTTTTATCCTTGTTTATTTTTTAAAAAAATTATAGTGGTAGAAGATTTTTGAAGTGAAAACTTCTTTAGGCGCGTTGTAACAATTTTTGGTAGCGAAAAACTTATGGTTTTGCATCACCTGCGACAGATGGGTGACGTAGCTTCTTGTATATGTCTGGCCACGAGGTGACAGCCAACTTTTATTAGGTTATTTATTGTTTAAGGATTATAATTTTTAAATTATGACATTTTATTATGCAAATTACGAAATTTTAATTTTTAATACTATGTACAATTACTTTAAAAATTCAAAAAAAAAACACTGTTATTAATTCATAGTCTTATGTTTTCCCTTCTGTGTTTTTTGACTTTTCTTAAACATTCAAAGAGTTAATTTAGGAAAATTAAAAAAAATATATTAAAAAACTTTTCCATTAGTTATCTATTTAAATTTTAAATCATCATCTAAAGCTAGATGTAAATACAGTAAGTCATATTGGATATCTAACTCGGATTAATGTTGTCAAAGTTTGACGAATCACAGATCGCTATATCCGGTCTGAAGTTACGAATAAAACCAAATCGTGTGGATTGCGAAATATATTCACACCTTCCGAGAGGGGAATAAATAAGTTGCGCAAATAGGACAAAGCGAACATAAGACATAAGCAAAAGAATTTCTTTGTGTTCGTAGCTTTTTTGCTATCTTCTGTAAACAGTAACACCCAACAAAAATTACAGTCATAATTTTCACGTCTACTGATAACATTTAGGTGACGGTCTACAATGAGTTCGAGAATAACTCATTGGTGTTACTGGAAACTTCGCGAAAGGATCTATTTGTAATTTATTGTCATTGTATTTAGAAACAATCGCCACAACAATATTACTGAAGAATCTTTTTATTCGCTAAGCTTCTTATGCTATTTCTTATTCAAATTACAGCTCACATTGCTCTAGCGGCTTTAAATACTCCCCAAATAGTGCCACTATTCATTATACGTACAAATATGGTAATAAACTAAGAATATTTTATTTGAAGCTGGGAATTTTCGACTAAATTGAGGTTTTGATGTTGATAAATTGAAGTTAATTAATTTTAAAAAATTTTATTCAAACCATAACTTTTTTTATGGTCAAAACATCTTTATGCCTAGTTCTTTGTAAAGGAACCTCTTTTGAACGCCCATTTATAGCTCATGTACTCCCATTTTTTGTTTTCGCTGTTATGTACCCCTTAACAGTTTAAAACCGACCTTTAGGGGCAAAGCTCCAAATAATTGGTGGAGGTTCTTAAAATAACGACAAAAACCAGTACATAGCATCAATATGCGAAGACATCGAAAAGCATGCTAACTCAAACCAGCCTCGAGATTTTTTTAAAAAAGTTGCAATGCTTTCAAAAGCATTCAATCATCACCTTTCAATCAAGCACACACGTGTAGTTAGGTTAACAACAAAAACTGAAAGTATAAAACGATGGCGACAATACTGTAAGAATATGATGGCCTCAAAGAAAGAGAATGCGCAGAGCGACGAGGACCTCCTATATTAAAATCCGAAATAGAAGCCACTCTGCGCAAACTTAACAGTCACAAATCTCCTGGATCTGACAACATCGTCGCTAAAATTCTAAAGAGCAGCGGCAACAAAGGTACATATCTACTAGATCAGATCTGCACAAAAGTATGGGAAAACGGTAAATGGCCCGAAAGAATGACAGAATCAGTCTACATCCCTCTACATAAAAAGGGAGCTAAAGATAAATGTGGTGATTACAGAACCATCGCTTTGATTAGCCATGCCAGTAAAGTTGTCTTGCAAATCATACAGAACCGATTAAAAAACTACCTTCTACCTCAGATCCCCCCAGACCAAGCAGGGTTTAGGCCGGGTCGTGGATCGCGAGATCAACTTAACTTAAGACAAATTATAAAAAAAAGCATACGAGTACAACGTATGTACATGGTACAATGGATTATTAAAAAGGCTCTAAAAAACTGGGAGGGCGGAGTCTCTATTGGCGGAAAAAAGGGTCAAACCTACGATATGCGGATGACACGATAGTTATGGCACAAAACGAATAGGAATAGGAATCAGGCCTACGACTAAATAGGAACAAATGCTGTCTTTGATTGTGGACAGACCTCAGAAATTTCCAATGCCATTTCGAATCATCCAAGATTTAGAAACCGCAGCTCATGTAACAAATATCTCCATACGCAGAGAACTGAATATTCGGGATCATGAAAGGCTCCTCCCAAGAATCCAGGTTCGCATACAATATTTTAATCACGTGATCAGAAGGACGGAATGGAGAAAATTATGATATAAGGGAAAGTGGACGGCAAAAGAACGAAAGGCTGATCTCCTGTAAGATTCATAGACCAAATCAAGGACCTTACAAATATGTTAATAGCAGAAGTAACGAGAACCTTAGGTGATAGAGAAGCATGGCGAAGGCTTGTACCATGAATAGTCACGACGCTCTAAATCGAGCACCGACTGAAGAGAGAAAGAGAGAGGTTCTCAAAATGTATGCCAATTCTTAAAACTCTTTGTTGATTCAGGACAGACTTTTTGCGAGCAACGCTACATCATTGTGTTCGCAATAAAATAGCGCTTATTTTTATGTTTAATTTATAGATTAAACAAGTAGTTGAAAATAACTAGGACCAAAATACCTGTTTATAACTGGCAACCCAATAGTTAGGCCGGGATAAATATAGGCAACCCTACGTTTGCATATTCTATAGGCTTTGTACTTACGGTTGGTGTAAAAAATGTTCGTTAAACTCATCGGTAGAAATTAAAAAAAAAGTGAATTTTGTAATTTTTAATTAATTATAGCCTGGCCAGGATTTTTTTAGGCGATCCACTTTTTTTATAATTTTTAACATACTAAATTACTCATAAAATAATTTTAATCCATTAAACAGATGGGCGAAGGTCGATTTTACTTCGGATCCTCTACTAGAAGGCGCATGTTAGCAATTTTAATCACGGACTACGTTTTTTTACTGATACTGTAAATAAATCGTAAACATTTCGTCCGACGATCCGCTTTCATTAGATAAATTAGCAATTAACGATGTAATTAAAAAACCTCCCTTCGTCACGCTACTGAAATAAATGGTTGATTTAATCGCAGCATTCGTTGCCTGTGTCGTTATCTATCGATAAATTTGTTTATATTCAGTTACTCACACAATATCAGAAAAGGACAACAACCTTTACAATTATTATTTACTACATAAAATCTGGTTCAGTAGAATATTTGTTTAGGTGTAATGTGGCGCTGTTCTATTTTTAGAATTTAACAATAAACTTTACGCAGTAGTTTGATTATATAATTAAAAATCCAATTAACGCAACGGTTGAAAGGCTAATTGATCTAAGTGACATTTTGTAAAATTTGCAGGGGAGAGAATTAACCTTTTTTTCGGAAAAAAATATAAACTAGATACCGAGAAAATTAATTGATACAGTATATCACCAGTAAACCAAAATATGTGTCTAAAACATTGGAACTAAGTACTTATTTTCCATCTCCAAATATTGTTTAATCTTATTGAAAAGGCTTAACTGTTATTTATTTTGACTTTCATTAAAAAAAATGGGTCAAAATAAGAACCCCGAGGAGTCAGTGGAAAACACTTTGGGAACCAATATTCCAACGTCATTAAAACGAAATTATATAATCCTTAGGTCGAAGTACTCTTATGTGTTATTAATATCAAGCAATATTTTTTCGAAAAAATTATATAATAATTTTATTGTGTGTGTTTCAAAATACTGTTCAAAATTAAGATTAACATTTTAATTTTCTTTTCTTTTGATTTTATGACAATTTTATGGGCGTTTTTTATTTATCTTATTTTAAAGGTATAAACGCGGTGAAAGAGTAAAATTATAGGGTGAGACCTCATTGGTGCGTTGCATCGACGAAACGGATCAACGCATTGTATGCCACACCTGCGTTGCGACGTCGTGGGATGTCGCAAAGCAAGAGGACGACGCACGCCATCGTTAGAACCGTTATTCCTATTACTATTGTCCGTCGTCGCACCGGAGCTCCGACAGCGCAGTGCATTAACCTCCCCCCCCCCCCGCTTCGTCGAAACAAGGCAACGCATAATGTGGTATGTCCTGGGCATGTCACTTAAAATATTTGTAAAACGACGCTGCGACGACGCAACGCAACGCACTAGTAAGGCATCAGCCTTAACATAAAAAAAAGTCCAAATGTAGGTACTAACAACTTTGTAGGGATGTGAGTATACCTATAATTGTTTGCATATTTCACATAACTTAATCCTTAATATGTCTTTTTATTTTCTGGAAAACATTGTTAATTGTTTTCTACTAAACAGTAAAGACAATAATTGCAAAGAATATTATATAAAGGGCCCTAACCTCACCTAAACTAATTTTGGTTTTTCCCATTTGTGCGTATCGATTGAAAATAAATGATTTCTTTAGGCCGATGATCAAGTCATATTAGCGTCAACTGAAGAGGAGTTGCAGGCGATGGTTTGAGTTATGCATGATGCCCTAAAAATCAAAGGGATGAAAATAAATGTAAGCAAAACGAAAGTAATGGTTTTTGAAAGAGAAGAAAGCATGACAAACTGTTAAGTTCTGAGTAACGGAGAAACAGGTAAATAAATTTATGTACTTGGGTTCAAAGTTTACGAGAGATGGAAAGTATGACAGTGACATTGAGCGAAGGGTGTTGGCAGGAAGACAAATTAATGGGGAACTGCATAGCTTTATGAACAGCCAGAAAGTGTCAAAAAAGGCACGTCTGGCTGTGCATAGAGGTGTGTTGGTTTCTACAATTATGTATGGTAGTGAATGTTGGGTTTGGCAGAAGCAGCATGAAGAAAGAATTAATGCTGTGGAGATGAGTAGTCTGAGAAGTATAGTCGGGGTGGCTCGGTTGGATAAAGTAAGAAATAGTGAGATAAGAGAACACTGTGGTGAAAAAGAAGGTGAGGTTACAAAGATAGAAAAAGAAATGCTTAGATGGTTTGGACACGTAGAAAGGATGGATGAAGGAAGATTGACGAACAAATTTATAAGGCGAATGTGAGTGGAGAAGTCGGTAGAGGTCGACCTCGGCGAACATATCTCGATCAGATCAACATTGTTTTGAAGGAAGGCTATGTCAAGAGTACCAACAACCGACGAGTATGTATGCGAGCACTGATGAAACTAGAGGAAGCAAAAGATGTATGTAAGAACCGTAGCAAGTGGATAGAAGTTGTCTTTGCCTACCCCTATGAAAAAAAATGCGTGACTATATATATGTATGTATTTGTCTCGTCTTTAGGTGTTTTGCAATGTTATGTTTAAATATTAAACTAGCCTCGTAATTCTCTAAATGTTTTATATCGACTTCGAACTGTTTTATTTATCCTGCATAATGGATTATCGCGAGAAAGTTTTTGATAGCTTTTCCATCTTTATACTTCGTGAAAAGGGATTGCCAATCTTTTAACAAAATAAAGAAAGACTAGAAGTCACTAACCTAGGAAATTTAAAGTTAAACCTAACTTAATTGAAGCTAAGTTAAGTTTTTTATTGAAGCAACAGGCTCGTGCCTCCCATTGGAAGCCATTATTTTTTTAGTTATAATTTTAATACGATTTCAGCATTTTATGTGGTACATGTATTTTTTTAACTTATTCATTCTTTAATTAAACTTACCAAAGTTACCAGCCCTTATTTGAAGTTAAAGGATAAAAACCAGAATATTAAACACGTAGTTTGCGAATAAAAAAAGTTTGGAACCTCCAATTTAACCCGTTCGCACACCTCGACCCGCCCAACAATACCTATAATAACTGTAAACATACCCTGATGTCAGAGACTTAGCTTCCAGGAAACTGATACACATTGTACGAAGTCTCGGAATCCCGGGCCTCGAATAGATTAAGGGTTATGCGCAAAAGATCTGATAGGTCAAAGTGCTTGAGAGGCAGCATAGCCTTCACGACCCCCACTACAATCTACAATCTACAACTGTGAACATAGGATTATAGACCAATCAGAACTTATGTTTCTTTCCACTTTATCAACTCGTCCAAATATGAAAACAATCCACCAAAGCTAGTTTTAAGCTAGATTGAGCTGCTATAATCTCATATTACATCTAAATGTGGTACTAAGTTATCTATGGTCATCTAATCTATTAACTACACAAGAGAAGAAACAGAATTAGTTAATATTTTTAATTTCTGTAGTTGATTAGCTCGCACAGTTGAATTTTGCTTCTGATATGGTGAACCAAAGACGAAAAATAAGAAAAGAAAATTCTTTGTATTCAGAAAAAATTTTAATTACCTATTAAATTGGTATCACAAAAAGACAACATTTGGCTAAATCCTATGGTTTTTTAAAAAATATTATACTCGTATTATACTATATTTGTTAAAAAAATAGCAGATTCTCAGCTGGTTTGGAACAATTTCAATTATATCCGGCATGTAACCCCCTGCAACGTTGTCAATAATAAAAGCTAATCAAACCGAAAACATGCCTTTAAAGTTGAATTATACGTTTATTTTGTTATTTACTTTTATTTAAGGTAAACACTGAAACTGTGAGTGACATACGTGAAATCAATTTCCTTTAGCAGAAAGGGAATGTACAATGCGCGAACCGTAGGGAGAAGTAGGTACCAATAATGGGATTCGTCATACTTTGAAGGTAAGAATGTACTGTTTGCATAGTGGCATATCTAAACTACTTTACACGGATTGTGTACCTTTTCAGGGATTGTATGCGTAGACTGTTATTTTTTTCCGCTGAGATTCTTTGAAAAGGAAGTTAGCAAGTCAAGAATTTCATTCATTGTTTGGCTTATTTTTAGAGTGTCGGCGAACATTTAAAAAAAAACTAGCTCGGTTTGACCTTTTTTAATTTTTTTTAAATATTAACAAACTATACAAGAATGTATTATTTAATATGTTCATTAAACAAATATATATATATATATATATATATATATATATATATATATATATATATATATATATATATATCCAAAATTCACATCCATATGTTCATAAAGGTCTATATATTGTCTTGAATATTTTTAGTTTTGTATGTCTTGACATTTTTTTTGTTGATAAATTTCCTGTTCATTGCATAATACAGTTTTATGGTTTTCTCGATTCTGTCGTTGATTTCCGCTTCTTGTCTTCCTATTTCGTCTATTGTTACTCCTAGATATTTAAACTCTTTAACTTGTTCTATTTTTATATTATCTATCATAATATTTATTTCTTTGTCTCCTATAGTCATCACTTTGGTTTTATCTTTATTTATTTTTATCTGTTTTATCTCTAGTGCTTCATTCCATACTTCTATATTATATTGTTTTTCATTTTCAGCAATCAGTATTATGTCATCTGCAAATGCTCCTTCAGCTATCTCCACTCTTTGCATGTTTTTGTATCCAATGCACATTTTTTTTACATTTCTTTCACATTCCTTGATGATGTCGTCCATGAATATATTAAACAGCATTAGGCTTAATGATCCGCTTGTCTCAGACCCTCTTTTGTTTTGAAGCCTTCTGATTTCATGTTATTCTTAATAACATGATTTCTATTACTTTCATATATTTGTTTTATCATATTTATGGTTTTGTCATCGATGTTTCTATTTTTTAAACTCTTCCATACTTCTGTTCTAGATACTCTGTCAAAAGCTTTCCCTAGGTCTATGAATGCTAAATATATAGTTTGGTTATCTGATCTTCTCTTTTGTATTATTTGTTTTTTCGTAAAAACAAAAATAATTTGAAAACTAAATGCGTAAATTTAAAAAAATTATTAGATTGGCTTGGTTCTTTTAAATATTCGGACATGATGTTGGTCGTCCTGCAGCTTAACAGCTTCTGCATTCACATGTAGATGGAGCCTGGCTTCATGCTTGCCGGCTAACCTTTTAATCTTTTCCTTGACGGTTTGTATTTAAATATCTCTGTGAATATCAGAGTTACGAACATACCAGGTGGCATTCACTATGTTTCGTAACACTTTGTTCTGGAATAATTGATGCACTTGATATTGAAATATCTAGCACAGCCCCAAAGCTGGATACCATAAAGCCAGAACGGTTTCAAAATCTGATTATAAATCAATAACTTGTTGTAGATTGAAAGCTCGGAGTTTCTTCCAATCAGCCAGTAGTACTGTCTGTATTTTAGGCCTAATTCGGTTGTTTTCTTTTTAACTATTTTTTCCACTGAGATTGGCATCAGGAGTCATACCGAGGTATTTGGCATTCATCGAATATGGTACAATTGTTCCGTTAATATTTAGAGGATAGGGTTCTGGTACTCTTTTGTTGGTAAAGTTTACTTGAATAGATTTAAGCTCATTAAGCTTAATCTTTCATTGTTTGGTCCAGTCTACTACTGCATTGGTTGCTATTTGCTGTTTTTTAACAGAGTTTTCTTGGTTTTGATCTACTGTAATTAGTATAATATTAGACATCTAGGCTGTTTTAAAAGCACTAAGCTCTAAGAAGATAAATTCTTAACTTGTATGGAATTTTATCGGATCCCTTGGTGCAAACACCAGAGTGACTTTGCTGTGGGTACCTGGGCACCAGGGGATAGAAGGCAACGAGAAAGCTGTCTTCCTCGCAAAAAAGAAAGCCGAATCTGCGTTCACAGGACCAGAACCAGTCTTTAGAGTCACTACATGTTCTGCAAAAACCAATATTTCCGACTGGGCGGAGAGAAAAAGACTCGCGCACTGGTCGGATATACCAGGGTTAACACATTCGAAGTAGTTTTTACCTAAACCCGTTAAGAAACACAACCAAGCAGGACACTGTCGTCTAAGATACCACCTTGAAAGGATAGTCTTTTACCAACAATCGGACTGTCGGTTTTGCTACGTGAAAGACGAAACTGCTGAACACATACTATGTTCATGCCCCTGCTTACGAAAAATAAGGTTCAACACATTTGGTTTTACCAACTTAGATTTTAAGAAACTTTCACCTCATGCAACCATAAACTTCGCGAGAACAACATTTTTGTCAATATAAACAGTATATGATATGATATCGCACCCCATATCATTACCCCCCATGCCGTTTCATAGCAAATTCTAAATGTCTGCGTTCTTTACATAATCTTCTGTGACATTGTGTTCGGATTTTTTTTGAACATTAGTATGATTGTAATCAAAACAAAGTTATTGGTTATTGTTATACAATGACTAAAAAAACACTTTTAGAAATTTTAGCTTAAAAATAAAACGAAAGTTATCTTTTGCAGAGTAAAATTTCCCAAACACTTAAAAGTCTTTTTCCAGATTTGTTCCTTTTTGTTATTCCTTAGGTTTCTATTTTTAATGTTAAATTTTAAAAATTATTCTTTATAAGACCAAGTGGTTATTGTCATATTCTTGTTCTTACTATTTCATTTATTAGTGGCATTCTAGTTTTGTACATATTTCATTTATCAATTTGTTTTATGATCCATTTTTAGTTTTTTTCTTTCTAATATTTAATTTATATGCCCTGCTACATTATTTTATCAATATTACTCGGTTTATTGATCTTGACTTTATTTTTATTTGAGTTTTTGTTTCCTGTAAGAGTTTTCCTGTATTTAATTTTAATCATTATATTTGAAGTTCTTTCAATGAAAACTTTTTGTTATTTTTCTAAACTCTTCGGTATTACTGGTCACTACTGCAACGTTGTTTAACATAATCATTTTGAAAAAAATATATTTATTCTTCTGCTCATTTGGTTGAAAATATTTCGATATTCTTCTCATTTCAAATGGATTATATCCGATCATTTACACGCACACCATAATTATGAACAGTAAATTGTTTCAAACACTTAAAAAAGTTTGAGTCAAAATTAAACAATTGGATAGTTATTTTTTTATACTCTATCATGCGAAAATTTTATTTTTAATCGATTTTTCACTTTCAAACGCTCACCTAAATATCGCTCATTCGTCAAGCTAATAAAATTACAACACATTAGCACCTCTACATCAAATACAACGGTAACGTAAGACTGTGTTGTGTCTACGAGCGAATTCATTGACTTATCACTAATTTATACACGCATTAAATTACCATCGACGATATTATTTAATTTATTACGAAACGTTTTGTACACTGCCGTAGAAATGTAAATAAAGGAGAGTTCAAACAACTCTAATACATTAAAGTTTAACTATAAAACAAAACCGTCTGCCGTGTTTACACATTGTTAACGACGTGCTTTGTTAATTAGTTGTTCCCGATTTTGCTAATTAAGCTTCTTAGTAAAAAGGGGACTTCCCGTAACAGATGTTTACACAGTTATAGAAGAACTGCAAATACACGCGCGAATCTTTCATTCATTTTTTTTCACGTTTTATAAATACTCATTGCTTTTGGCAGATATAATATATAATCACGATTTATTTATTATTTATAAAAATGTTAAGGCTCATACATACTTATCACTTTGGCTGTTCATCTTGGAGTAGTCATCCTAAGTGATAGATTGTAGATTGTAGGAGAGGTCGTGAAGGCTGTGCAGCCTCTCAAGCACCTCGACCTATCAGATCTTTTGTACATAACCCTTAATTCATTCGTAGTCCGGGATTCCGAGATTTCGTACAAAGTTTATCAGTTTCCCGGAAGCTAAGTTCCTGACAGCGGCGTTGAGTAAGATAGTATTCTGAATCTATCTTGGGTAAGATATATTCAGAACACAAAAACTTTAATTTCCTACTTGACAGATATATTGATAAGCCTTTATTAATATGACAGACATGTTATATGTATAATACGAGGTATACGTACATATGTACAGTGTGGAACAGTCAAATGAAATAAATTCGATAACGAATAAATGAGAGCGTGTTGGGAAAAACGCTTGGACACGTCGATTTGTATTTTTAGATGCGCATTTTTTTCAAAAAAAAAATTATATAGGGTGTCATGTGACAGTGGCCAATACCAACTTTCTTATTTTAAATACAACCCCCTGTATATTATTTTTTTTTTTGATTTTTCAGAAAATTCTAGACATAATTTATGTACAATGTCCCATACCTATCTTCAACTGTTTCGGAAATATTAAGTGTTTTCAGATGTATTACAAAAATTGACTTTAAAAAAAGAAAATTATTTTATTTCACAAATAATGTAAAAACAAAAACAAAAAAACATTAATTTCAATGTAAGAGATGTTCAAAATGTTCGCCGCGAACGTCTTGGCAACATGCTAATCTGATAAAGAAATGTCTTCTAAAGTTACTCAACATCTCAGGCGTGACTGATCTAATCGCAAGCGTGATTCGTCTTTTTAAGTCATGTAAGTTGGGTGGTTTAGTTTTGTATACAATACTTTTTACATATCCCCACAAAAAGAAGTCTAATGGCGTCAGATCAAGAGATCGTGCTGGCCATTCTATCGTTTCGCGCCTCCCTATCCACCGATATGGAAAATTTTGGTTCAGGTACTGCCGGACATTGGTTTGGTAATGGGGCGGTGCTCCATCTTGCTGAAACCATAGTATATTGGCAGGAACTTGTGGGTTTGCTGGATCAGGATATAAGTTTGTCAAAGTTGGCACGACATTATTTTGAAGCAGTTCTAAATATTTATCCCCATTCAAGTTGCCATCAATGAAAAAGGGACTTACGATATGATTTCCAACAATTCCTGCCCAAGGATTCTCATTAGACCAATAGCGGCAATATTGACGATTAACATGACCGTGAATGTGCTCCCATCAGAAAACAAAACATCTTCTAATTGGATCACATTGTTATCTAACATTTCTATCATCTGTTTACCAAAATACGTTCTCCTGTCGAAATCGTCTTCCATGAGCTCCTGAGTTGGCATTATTTTATAGGGATGCATTTTACTTTCCTTTAATAATCGAAAAAATGATGTGTGGCTAATGTTGAACAGTGAGGCTGCTTTTCGACCAGAATTATGTGGGTTTTCTTGAAACTCAAGCATAACATCTAATTTCGCATCATCGCTTAGTTCATTGGCAACTACTTTTTTTGTCTGTCTTACATGACCAAGCTCGCGAAACTGTTTTTCTATTTTGCTAATTGTTCCTTGGGATATAGGCGGCAAATTTGGAAATTTTTCGTGAAATAAGCGAGATACTTCCATTTGTGTCCGTGTGTTATCTGCATAACTAATCATTTGTAGAAAGGTTATTTTGTGCATTTCTGTTAAATGAACCATTTTTCTATTATTACGTACTATTAGCGAAATTCAAACGACAATAGCACTGACACTTATCACTACTGTCATGCAGACAAACAAGTTGCTAAGGCTATTAGTTTAATACGAAAATAAACAAAAATGTTTTTGTATTTTTTTATTTCATATCAGTAAAAAGGAACGCATTAATGGTTTTTGCTTATTTTCTCAATATTAAAAGCTAAATGGGAAATAAGTATTGAGTGTAATGTAGCGAATTTGTGAAATAAAATAATTTTCTTTTTTTAATGTCAATTTTTGTAATACATCTGAAAACACTTAATATTTACGAAACAGTTAAAGATAGGTATGAGCCATTGTACATGAATTATGTCTAGAATTTTCTGAAGAATCCAAAAAATAAATAATATATAGGGGGTTGTATTTAAAATAAGAAAGTTGGTATCGGCCACTGTCACATTACACACCCTATATAATTATTTTTTTTTGAAAAAAATGCGCATCTAAAAATAAAAATCGACGTGTCCAAGCGTTTTTCCCAACACACTCTCATTTATTCGTTATCGAATTTATTCCATTTGGCTGTTCCACACTGTATGTATGTATGTATGTCTCTAAATATGTGGTTGTGACAATCTCCAGCTCGTAATTAAAAAAAGATTAGTAACAAATATTGGACTAGTTTTTTTTTTAAATCTATGGATTATCCAATCAAATCTTAGTCAGCAAACCGGGCAGGTAGAAGATGTTGTAGATGTGATCGTTCTGGAAATTTTGGACGATATAGAATAGGCTCTGCATTCGGTTGTGGTAACTAAAGCACTTTTGGTAATCTTGGTATTTTGAATAATTTATAATATATAACTTTACTGACTTTGGGACTAAACAAGTTCTCAGTTGGTCGTCGTAGCGTTTCAGTTCTATAAAGTCCCAAATATTTTGGCAATTTGAAATGTCCGATCTGGACTATTCATTTTTGAGACCGTACATATTAGGTACACCTCGTTTAAAGTATCCTCAAGGAATCTGTCAAGTACAGTATATTTCACGAATTTCGGAAAAATTTTCGGGTTTAAATCTTAGGGGAATTTACTAATGTACCTCTCATCACAGTGCACCTGTTAAGTCGATGCCTCGGTGACTAATCCGAAACCGTCGTATATTGGTGAAATGAGCTATAGGATTTTGTATACTGATTATATCTTTTCCAATACCATATTAATTAATAAAAGTTTGTAGTTAACTTCTTTAACAAAAAATAAAATAGGTGAAATATCGTAAATACATAAAATAGCAGAAATATTTTCATAATTCTATTGAATCACTCTACAAATTATTAACAATATTTTTTAAAATAACTTATCTACATATGATTCAGACGAATAGTGATGTGAGGTAATAATTTGGAATTATTAATTTTAAATATTTTTAACTGAATCAGAGCAAAGATATTCAGATTTGCAAAAATATTTATATGGCAACCT
Organism: Agelastica alni; assembly: GCA_950111635.1. Taxonomy (NCBI): domain Eukaryota; kingdom Metazoa; phylum Arthropoda; class Insecta; order Coleoptera; family Chrysomelidae; genus Agelastica; species Agelastica alni. Next base: position 27,033,463 of record OX467712.1, read on the forward strand.
ACGCGAGAAAAAATTTACAGCTGAACGTAACTTAAATTAATAAGTTTCAAAAAATGTTGTAGGCTAGGCGGTACATTCTAAAATAAATTTTATATAAACTACTGCGTCCAAATATAATTAAGAAAGAATTGAGTTTTAATGCTATCACGTGACCAGCAAGTATGATTGCTTTATGTTTATTTACCTGGAAGCGTGCATTAGTTTGAAGATTATAGTTGTTTAATAGTGACTAATAATTTGTTAAAAGTAAAAATGACAGCAGAGCAAACTGTTTCTATTAATCTACTGGATTATTCTTTTTTTCTTTGACACCACAAACTCTAACGTGGTATGTTGCCAGAATAGCTTCACCCTCCACAATGCATCGACTACTTGGAGTAGCAGCCAGGTAAACAAAAATTGAGGACAATGGTAGAAACATATCCGTTCAAATATCGAAATTTTCTCTAAATTGTACACTTCCCTTATTAAACATCACACTTGGCGTCAAAAACGATAGAATGACAGCGCGGGAAAATAAAGGTTAAAATGTCAATAATTATTTTTTCAAAAATCCTCAGTTTATCCAATGTAGGTGATGTTACACTTGAATAAAACTAACAGAAAATATAACTTAATTTTGTTTAAACAAATTCTAAACAAAAAATAAAATATACCTTTCCAAAAAAAAAAATTCTTTTGATTGATGCAAAATACGTTAATTATTACTTTTTTCCTATTTAAATGCCACATTGTATTTACATAGACACGTATAATATTTGGTGAATTCACAATTTCATTTGTTACTAACACCAGTGAACAGAACTTTCGCCAAAATTTTAAATTGTTCTACAAAATTTGTACTTGTTTATTAAAGAAATAGTAACAATAGACAATTTAACAGTATTTAAAAGTGTTGACAACTAATCAAAATATAATATGTGTCTGCCTACCCCTACGGGAAAAAGGCGTGACTATATGGATGTATGTATGCAGAATCATCGTTAAAATTACTTTGGCTGACTGTTTTTTATGTTTAAACTATTTATTTATAAAAAAATCGACTTTCCGCCAACGGATTCTTGTTCTCCATCAAAAAGTATGTTTAAAAAAATTATTTTTTTTCGTTAATTTTCGGAAAAGTGCCGCTTCTAGATAATTACCAGAAATTTTTACATCAGTAGCTGTATAAAATTATTATTATTTTTAAACACACACGTTACAACATACACTCTTGGAGAGTCAATGAACGTACTTTTATTTCGAATATTTTCCCATCAATTAATCCTTAGTTTTAAATGAATTTTAGTAAAGTGATAAAAATGAAAAATTTAAATTAAGCTAATTTTTGTTTTCATTTCAGAGATGCAAAGAAAAACTCAACACCCTCGCCATATCTGTGATGAACATGTGGCCCGGAGTGAAACTCCTCGTGACGGAGGGCTGGGACGAAGAGGGGTATCACACTCCTGACTCGTTGCATTATGAGGGCCGGGCCGTCGATATTACTACCTCCGACAGGGACCGGTCCAGGTACGGAATGTTAGCCAGGTTAGCCGTAGAAGCCGGCTTCGACTGGGTATATTATGAGAGTCGTTCGCATATTCACTGTTCTGTCAAACTAGGTGAGTGGAAAATTTTAACGATTTTTCTTTCAACGTTGTTCCGCACGGCACCGTTCTGGGACCGCTCTGTAGGCTTACTTTAGACATTTACTCTCAGATAAGCAAAAATACTAGCCAATTATGCAAGTATACATGATATTTATTACTTTAGGTGGCAATGTTATAGTGGCAAATGAAGGGTACAGTTAAAAAAAAAGATTATCACCAAAAGTGGTTTATAAAAAAAACGATTTTAAAAATTTGTATACTTGTAATATCTTATATCTTAAAAGAGTCACTCCTGTATTTTCCTGCCGCTCTTCTCCAAAAGTCCATTTCTGTGGCTTTTAGCTTTCTTTTTGTTTTTTTTATCGTCCATACCTCCGAGCTATATGTTATTATGCTTTTTACGATGTAGTTATAAATCCTTTTTTTATTTTTTTTTGTAATGTTTTTGTCCCATAGAATGCTGTTCAGCATGGAAGTATCTCTTCTCCCCTGTACGTTTTTGTCCGATATTGCTTCGTCTAGTGTCCCTTACTTAGATATTTTCATTTCTAGTTATTTGTATGTATTGAATTGTTTGATAGTCTGTCCAGTTGCTAGATTTAGGTCTTCTTACTGTCCTCCTATGCACATATACTCCGTTTTTGAAATGTTGACCCCCAGACCCCATTTTTCATACTCTTCGATGAGCTTTCGGCTCATATATTCCATGTCATTTATATCTTGAGCAATAACTACTTGGTTATCTGCGAAAGAGAGGGTATATACTGTCGCGTAGTCTTCCACTGGCATTCCCATGCTATTGCATTTCCGTTTCCATGTCTTCAGCGCGTGTTCCAGGTAAATTTTAAAAAGAGTCGGAGATATAAAGCAACCTTGTTTAAGACCCTTGGTTACTGTGAATCCAGATGTTAATCCTTCGTTGGTTTTGACTTTGGATGTGGAGCCCGCGTATAAAGACTTCACGGCTTTTATTATTTCCATCTTTATGTTGCTATGTTGAAGAGCCTTCCAAAGTTTTACTAAAGGTATACTGTCGTAGGCTATTTTCAGATCTACGTACAGGAGATGTAAATCGCGAACAGTTGATTTAATCGCGCTTTTGAGCATGGCGAAACGTTTAAATAAGTTAATCGTGATTAGAGTCTGCACATAAGAGCTACATCGGGATTAAAACTGTTGGTGAAACTGGGCCTAAATCGCGATTAGTTGATTTAATCGCGCTTTTAAGCATGGGGAAACGTTTGAATATGTTAATCGTGATTAGAGGCTGCATATAAGAGCTAAATCGATATTAAAACTGTTGGTGAAACTGGGCCTAAATCGCGATCAGTCAATTTAATCGCCCTATTGAGCATGGTGAAACGGTTCAATATGTTAATCGTGATTAGAGAATGCACTTAAGAGCTAAATCGATATTAAAACTGTTGGTGAAACTGGGCTTGAATCGCGATCAGTCGATTTAATCGCCCTATTGAGCATGGCGAAACGTTTAAATAAGTTAATCGTGATTAGAGTCTGCACATAAGAGCTACATCGGGATTAAAACTGTTGGTGAAACTGGGCCTAAATCGCGATTAGTTGATTTAATCGCGCTTTTGAGCATGGGGAAACGTTTGAATATGTTAATCGTGATTAGAGGCTGCATATAAGAGCTAAATCGGGATTAAAACTGTTGGTGAAACTGGGCCTAAATCGCGATCAGTCGATTTAATCGCCCTATTGAGCATGGTGAAACGGTTCAATATGTTAATCGTGATTAGAGAATGCACTTAAGAGCTAAATCGATATTAAAACTGTTGGTGAAACTGGGCTTAAATCGCGATCAGTCGATTTAATCGCCCTATTGAGCATGGTGAAACGGTTCAATATGTTAATCGTGATTAGAGGCTGCACTTAAGAGCTAAACCGGTATTAAAACTGTTGGTGAAACTGGGCCTTAGGTATGATGACCCTGCAAAAAACTCATGTTCCTTATAAAAAATATGTTGGATAGAATTTAGCAACGTGATATTTACAGTTACTCTGAACTTTTTTAATGAACATCATCATCATCATCATCACTCAGCTATAGTAGTCCACTGCTGAACAGCCTCTCGTTTATTTTGCCACTCTGCTCTATCTTGAGCCATTTGTATCCAATTACCACAGATTCTTTTGATGTCATCGGTCCATCGTGTGGGGGGCGCCCTCTACTACGATAAGCTTCGTGCCTCGGACGCCACTCCAATAGTTTTTTAGACCATCTTCCGTCAGTTCTTCCAGCTACGTGGCCAGCCCAGTTCCACTTTAAAGTTGTTATTTTTTCGATTACATCTATAACACCTGTTCTTTGGCGAATAATCTCATTTGGTATTCGGTCTCTGAGGGAGATACCCAGAATAGCCCTCTCCATCGCCCGTTGGGTGACACGCATTTTCTTTGCTGACTTTTTTGTAAGCGTCAATGTTTCGGCTCCGTATGTCATCACTGGCAATATGCACTGATTGTATACTTTTCGTTTTAGACTGATGGGAATATCCGACTTGAAAACATACTTTAATCTTTCAAAGGATGCCCACCCCAAGCCTACTCTCCGGAGAAGTTCGCACGTCTGGTTGTCCCGTCCTATTCGGATCTCATGACCCAAATATTTGTAGGCGGTGACCTGTTCAATAGATTTGCTTCCAATAGTTATGTTTTTACTGGGGACTAGGTTTGTCATGACTTGCGTCTTTGCAAAGTTAATTCTTAGGCCAACTTCCCTTGAAGCATTGTATAATTTTTCCAACATCATGGACGCTTGATCTATACGGTCGGTGATAAGGACGATATCGTCTGCAAATCTTAAGTTATTTAATCTTTCACCGTCTATATTTAGGCCCATTTCCCCCCAGTCGATTTTCTTACAGACATATTCGAGCAGTGTGGTGAACAGCTTTGGAGAGAGGGTATCTCCTTGACGTACACCTTGTTCTATTCGGAATGTTCTTGTGTTTTTATGTAATCTTACACACGCCGTTGCTTTCTCGTATATACCCTTAATCAGTGCAATGTACCTGTAATCAATTCTGCATTCTGTTAATGATTTGAGCATATGTTGTTGGCTGATTGAGTCAAAAGCTTTTTCATAGTCTACGAAAACAAGGATGAGAGGTTTATTATATTCTGTTGATTTTTCTATAAGGGTCTTGATTGTATGTAAATGGTCATTTGTACCGTACCCTGCTCGAAATCCTGCCTGTTCTTTCGGCTGGTAAAAATCTAATTTTGGAGTTAGGCGTTTAGCAATGATCTTCATAAATAGTTTATACAAGTGGGATAGGAGACTAATGGGTCTGTAATTTGCTAGATTACCAATGTTCCCCTTCTTGTGCATTATTACTATAGTGGCGTTGTTCCACTTTGAAGGTGTTACTCCTTGATGTAGACATTCATTAAATAATTTACATAGGGCTTTAATAACTATGTGTCCACCTTCCTTTACTGCCTCTATAACAATTTCGTCTTCTCCTGGTGACTTATTATTCTTCATCTCAGACACCGCCTTTCTTACTTCACAGTAGGTTATGTCTGGTACATCTTCAGAGCCCTGGTTCAGTATTCTTGGGATAGGTACCTCTTCTTCATCTGGTTTTCTATAAAGTTCTTTATAGAAGTCTTCGACAATTTTTACAATTTCATCCTTGTTGGTAGTCACTTGCCCTGCCTTATTTTCTAGTTTGCAGATGTTGTGTTTTCCCACTTTTAAATTTCTACGTAAAATTTTAAGACTCTTGTTGTTTTCAATCACTTTTTTACTTCACTTTTTTAATGAACACATTGTATTTAATGAAGTTCAGTCACGAGTTGATTTTGCTACCAAATAACCAACAACAAAACTGCAGTTAAAATGCAAAATTAAATTAAAATGGATTTAAAATTGTTCAATTTACGGATGAGTGGACACAAAACGTTTAAGTAATTCACAGAATTGGTTCTCTAATAGCAATATAAAAAAATTTAATTTGTAAGAACAAGAATTAGAATATTTTAGATGGGTAACAAAAGCCATTGATGATTAGGAAATTCCTCTGTTCCAAATCAGCTGATTTGTATAAAGTAACAGTTTCACTTTTTTGCAAGGTATATAAGAGACCATGATAGGTAGCAAACAACGGAGTATTTAAAAGAATAGCAGCACATTAGTGGAGCGCCAACAACGGTCCACCGACGAAGACAACCAACGTCAACCGGTTTTGGGTATAAACAACCAAAGCTTTTATATACCGCAGTGACTATTACTTCGGCAGTCGTCAAAGTAGCGCAAATTGCGTAACTTATCGTGAATTCAATTAAAAATTGTCGTCGGTGCTGGAATTCAAATACAAATTAAGTGGTTCTTTAAAAATAACAAGGATATACTTGCATTGCTTTTCCTTTTTTACATTAAAATAATGTTAATATACCCTCATCTCTTTTAAATTAATTATAATAATTCAATAAAAATTGCCAGGCAACATTATATAATCAATAAAAATTACTTGCACTGGTCACAATTTTACGTATAATGAAGTCCGGTAGGATTTACTGGCTACTACAAAAACATTTTAAAGACCAACTTATGTAATGAAAATACAACAGTTGGTCAATATAAAAGGCACTAACAGGGGATTAATTATTATCACAGATCTTACTATATTATTAAACGTATCTAAACTACCACCTTTCCAAGCAAAAATAAATGGGACAATGACCGAACCAATAGCGGTGGCCCGTGTTATTCGACAAGGGGATTCAAGAGCCCTCTGCTCTTCAACACCATTATGGACGAGGTAATAAGCAAAGTACGTTTACTGAAAGGATACCGAATGGATCACCATAAAATTACTGTTTTAGGCTATGCTGATGACACAGTACTAGTTGCTGAACAGGAAATGAAATATAAGTATCTAGGCATATAAATCTCAGGCTATGGTGATGTTGAGACGGAGGTGAGAGAACAGACAACGAAGGCAACAAGAATAGAATGACACAGTGCGGCGAAATAAAAACATTATATAAAAAACATTAAATAGAAACCAAATCAAGAATGTACAAAGAAATAGTAAGACCAACTGAGACATACACGGCAGAAACTTGACCAGACAGAGCGAGAACTAAACAACTGTTAGAGACAACCGAAATGAGAGTACTTCGTAGAATAACTGGAACAGAGAAAGAAGCAAAAATATAAGAAGGACATGCATGATAAAAAACATTAATGAGTGGGTTCTCGACAGAAAGAGAAAGTGCAATGAGCACATCAGTAGAATGAACAACGAAAGAATAGTCAGAACAGTACGCGAAAAATCACCAATGGGTCGCAAGAGTTTAGGACGCCCCCGAAAACGATGGAGCGACAACTTGGCAGTGCAATAGGCAGAAGGATGATGAAAAGAAACAGACGACCCGCCTAGAGTAAAGGAGAAAGAAGAAAAAGAAACAACCAAGTTTTAAATTTACTGCCAATAAAAGTAAAGTGGAACCTTTAAAAACAATAATACTAATAACAGGTTATTAGCTTGAATTCTGTAACAAGTTATGGAGACAATTAAAAAGCAAATACATATTTTTACTTCCATAAAAATAAATTGTGTTTAATCCATTATGCGAAAATATCGATTTCATGTTGTGCTTAGTGACGGTAAAGGTTGTATCAATCAGATATTTTATTTAAGAAACTGCTTTAGTTAAAATGAGTGTGATACACATACTCATACCGCAGAAATGCTAGGCCATTGAAGTGGATAATTGAAAATAGATAACTACTGCCCATCTTATTCGGTTAGCTATTATGTTCCTGACTATGTTTTCACTGCCATACATTGTCGCCAATTCAGCATTGCGGCGTCTTTTCCACACTCCTGTTGGGTCCAATTATCATTCTGAGGACTTTTCTTTCAAACACAAGAAGCTTATTTATTTCCCGTTGATTGAGGGTACAGGTTTCGCTGCCATAAGTAACTACCGGGCGAATTATTGACCTGTACAAAGTTAGTTTGGATTGTCTCTTTAACAGCTTAGATTTCAACATTGTTGTGAGAGAGTATAACGCCCTATTTCCCGCCATTATTCGTGCTGAGACATCTTTTTCTACTTGAGCATATATATATATATATATATATATATATATATATATATATATATAGAGCAAACAAATTATTGCTATACAAGATCATCCTGAAACCTATTTGGACCTATGGCATACAGCTTTGGAAACCGCTAGCACCTCTAACATCGAAATCATTGAAATGTTTTGATTAAAAGTGTTAAGATCCATTGTATATGCACCATAGGACGTCTTTAATGAATTAATACGTAGAGACCTAAAGATACCGTTAAAGAAGAAATAAGAAACCTACAGCAAAGCCTACCGAACAAGACTTGGAAGCCACCCAAACCATCTAGCAGTCAGTTTTCTGGATAATAGTGAAGAAACAAACAGATTAAAACGTTATAAAACTTTGGACTTACAAAATCGTTTCAGATAAGTTTAAGTTATTTAAGCTATTAGTTTGTAAACAATTAAACAAAGCTAAGTCATGTTACTATCCAATCATATAGCTGGTGTTCATTAATATAGGGATTGGTCACCGGACTATACTCCTTCGTATCTCCTAACACAGCTAAAAATTTTGTCTAATGTTTAATTTTTATGCACCAAACGGATTGAAAAAAACACCAAAGTTATTAAAAACAATTTTTGTTGGTGATTCTTACGCCCGATGACTGTTCAGTTATAAAATTATCAAATAAAAATAGTAGATACAAATGATTAAACTTGTAAATAGGATATTCCAGTATCTAGTCATGCCTACCTTGTGGCTTATAGAAGTGGATAAGGTGCAAAGTACTCTTCTTTTTTGAATAGTACTAGCACTACGTTGTTTAACATATATTTTGTGGGTGTAAATTTTTATCCTGAGTATACTTATATTGTAAAAGAGCATCGGAATAATAGCCACTACCATCTGACTTTAGCGGACAGATATCTAGTTAAGGTTAAAACGGCAGGCAGAGGCACCCAATCCTACCAAAGTTGCACCGGCATTATCATCAAATGCCAACTAGCCGGTCATTTGTTACTCACTTCCCAACAAACATTTTTTTAGTCGGCGGGCCACTTGAAATACGATACCTCGAACGTATTTTCGAGATCTTATCTTCTATGACATTTGCTGCTAGTTTAATAGCCTCAAATTAACTTCACTAGTTCAGTTTATCTAGTTTCTTTGTATAAATAACCACAAAAGGACATTTCTCGTGTGTGGTTGATGTGGGTTTCGGTGAAGGCATTAAATTTTTTAGTATATGGTGTTGAAAATTAATACAGAGAGGAATCGAAACTGCAATAAATTATTCGGGTGTCACTGTTTATTTGAGGTATAAAAAAAATTCCATGTTATGCTCAATTAATAGTTGTTGAAGTATATCAATATTACGACAACCGTCTTTTGATATTATTTAAATAAATCTTTCTTCCATTCTCAAATTTGCGGCAAAACGTTTGGAGTTTCATTAACAGTACGAAAGTTCCAAGAACAACTTGTGTAAAGAAGTTGGTAATCCACTTGATAACAAATTTTTTTTGGAAGAACACATCACAAAAAAAAACATATTGACATAAATATACGAGAGCTATAATGAGTCCTAACGAATACTTTCGTGATATACGCAATCATTATACCCATTGGGACATAGGAAATAAGAACTTTGGTGTTGTTCAAGACAAGCCAATATTGCTATTATTCAATTAAAAATTACCAACGTTATAAATAAAACGGATCAAGAATATTTTCATATTATAACCAGTTAAGAAGTAATTTAGGAAAAAAAGAGCAAACAGGAAACGTTAAGACTCAATGACAATCGTCTTATCCAACATCAAACCGCTTAAAAAAAGTGTCTAATAAAGGAAGAAGAGGCTAAATAAAATAAAAATAACGAATTATTGCGATATTATTTTTGCATATAGCGGACGATCTTTAATAGGTAACTTCTTATCCTTAAAATTAAAATAAACCAAAGATAAATTAGTAACAATGTCCAATTTAATGCTAAAAGAATCGTTTTTTAAACTACATACTAAGTTCAAAGTTTACGGCAGGAAAACAGATGAATGGGGCACTACATAGCTTTATGAACAGCGAGAAAGTGTCAAAAAAGGCACGTCTGGCTGTGTATAGAGGTGTGTTAGTTCCTACACTTATGTATGGTAGTGAATGTTGGGTTTGGCAGAAGAAACATGAAAAAAGGATTAATGCTGCGGAGATGAGTAGTTTGAGAAGTATAGCCGGAGTGACTCTGTTGGATAAAGTAAAGAATAGTGAGATAAGAGAACGCTGTGGTGTAAAAGAAGGTGTGGTTACAAAGAATGATAAAGGAATGCTTAGATGGTTTAGACACGTAGAGAGGATGGAAGAAGGAAGATTGACGAAACAAATTTATAAGGCGAGTGTGAGTGGACAAGTCAGTAGAGGTCGACCTCGGCGAACATATCTCGATCAGATAACATTATTTTGAAGAAAGGACAGGTCAAGAGTACCAACAAACGAAGAGCATGTATGAGAGCAGTGATGAAAGTAGAGGAAGCAAAAGATGTGTGTAAGAACCGTAGCAAGTGGAAGGAAGTGGTCTCTGCCTACCCCTACGGGAAAAAGGCGTGACTATATGTATGTACTAAGCCTAGCACAGTCAGCATTAATCTGGCATACGCCGGACATGTGATATCTAAGGGTACTATGACCGGTCAGCATGTGTACTGCTAGACTGGCATCTTTCCTACTCAGCGACATAATACTGTTTTCCAGTACATTAAGTTCTGGTCTCTTAGCCATCTCCGAATTGCCCCTCTGCCTAGACAGAAGGAAATTTCTAGGGATGGCTCTTGGCCTACAAACTTAGTCTTTAAACCCGATTTTGTTAACTTATCAGCCCTCTCATTGCCTTTGATTCACAAATAACCAGAAACTCAGACAAAGGTGACCTTGGTGCTTTTCGCCAATGCCTCTAAATCTAAGTGATCAAATCTCCATCCTGTCATCAGGGCCAATTTTAGATTTGGAGTACTTGCAAAAAAATAAATTAAAACACTAAGGAATAAAAAATTAAATTAAAGTATTGTTGTTGTGGTTTTTTCAATAAATTAACCAGCATGATTTTAAAAATTAATAATTAGTCACACCTTATTTTCGAACCTATAAGTGGTGGCGCCTACGTCGATTTAATGTTTTGAGATTTGGTGTGTTACCTACAGAGTAGACCCTATCAATTTTATCTGTGTTGACAAAATATGCTGTAATTAATTCTCATCCACTCTTTTGAGTTTCTCAGCCGATATTCAGTGGCGGAGGCATGACATCAACTAAAATAATTTTTCTGGTGACGAAAAATATTAGCAGCGACATTTTAAGATTAAAAATAATAAAATCGTCTACGCGAGATATTTAATTTTTTTGTAAAAAGTTCATAGAAAAATGAATTACAAATTAAAGTTATGCGTAAATATTTCATTTCGTAGTTAATAACGAAATGCAAAGAGGTCAGAAAAAATGATTATGTATTGATTTACGGTACGTAAAAATGCCTTTTTTAAAAGTTTCCTGCTCTTCTAAAACCGCTGACCAAACAGTCCAATCTCCAATTATTGAAACGTAAAAAATTCATTTTAAAGTCGTTAGCCTTTCGAATTCACATTGTCGCGTTGAAGCATAATAACTCGTTCTGGAGGGCAAAATCGATTTTTACAATTATTATGACAATCGATTGCTAGACCATCGGTTTTAATAACAGCGTTTTAATAATTTAACAGTGTCTAATACAACCTTTAAAGAAACCTTGCAAGAAGAATCGGTAGGGATAGTTATTAACGGAGAAGTTATAAATAATATGCGATATGCTGCTGACACCGTCTTGTTAACGAGCAATCAAAGAGACATACAACATCTTTTAGAGAAATTAAATGATCGATGTAACGAATACGGTCTAAAAATAAATCACCAAGTTAATGGTAGTTACAAAGTTCCCCCAAAATCATAACCATGTAAACGTGTCAGTAGCAGACATCTTAATAGAGAATGTGCAGTCATACAAATACCTGGGAGCCTGGATAGAACAATCAGGTGATGAAACAAGAGAAATAAGGACGAGAATAGAGATAGCCAGGTCAACATTTAGTGGAGGCATGGACTCTCAAGAAGAATCACACAGACAAACTAAAAGCCTTCGAGATGTGGTGCTACCGTAGAATGTGGCGTATTCCCTGGACAGAAAAGATCTCTAATATGGAAGTCCTAAATCTGATGAATAGGGAATGTGAAGTCATTAACACCATAAAAAAGAGAAAGCTTCAATATCCAGGTCATATACTGAGAGGACCCAAATACGCACTTCTCCAGCTGATAGTTCAGGGAAAGATTGGTGGAAGGAGGAATATTGGAAGACGCCGTGTGTCTTGGCTTAAAAACCTAAGGGACTGGTTTAATTGTAGCAATGTTGAACTCTTCCGAGCTGCAGTCAATAAGGTCCGGATAGCTGTGATGATAGCAAACCTCCGATAGGAGATGCACTATAAGAAGAAAAATACAACTATATAGCGTATTGAAAATAAACATGCTAAAGGTAAATAAATGTTTGAAATTAACATAATTTTATTAACTGGGACACTTTTATTTCGTCGGAGCTATTTTAAAGATTCAATACTATCCGCGCGTGACCACCAATGGCACTAGTAATATTACCTGTACTTATATTTTCATCGCCGAAGAAGAGTATCAGAAGAGTCAAGCAACAGTTCGTTAATTAGTATACAGTCTATGTTTTGTTCGAGTATCGTACAAATTTATTAGTGTTGTTTATATTTAGCATCTAAAAGTTCATAGGAATTTTTATTATAAGATCATACAACATCATTATTTTTACAATAACGGTAAATTCTTAATGGTTTTTATTATGGTTTATTTGTAATCATCTACAATTCTACATAAATGATTAGGATATAAATTAGATATTTTAACAATTGTTTCTATAATTTAGAAAATTTTTGTGGGATTTAAATACATAATAGACAGGAGTGTAACTAGGGGTTTTTAAAATTATTTGCTTAATTAACGTTTTTTATTAAAAAATAAGAAATTTAAAAATATTTGAACTTTTATTAAAAAGCGTAAGGTCTTTAATGCTATTTGAGATCAAAGTTCGGTTGCCCTAGTATAAAAAGCCGTTTTCTGCATAGAGCGGGGGAGTGGCAGAGAAGATGTACCATTCCTCTTCTTCATCGTGACAGCTTCTGCAAAAGTCTTGTCGTAGCTCTGCGATTCGATGTGTTACCGTGGTCTCCAGACCTTAATCCTTTTGAACAAATTGTGGAATGGGCTTCAAACAAGAGTTCTTCTTATTGAAGGGCCAAGAGACAATATAAAAACACTTTTTATGTTGTTTCCAATAGAGAGTATTTTTTATTTTAGTACATTTTTAAATTTTTTGTTTTCTTGGAAAAATAAAATTGTTTGCATGTTTTTTTATAAATCTAGAAATCAAATTTGCATATCTATATCAAAATAAATAAATAAAATCGGAGTTTTAAAAAAAAATTTGGGCATGTTTTTAAAATATATCTGGACATTGAGATTGTGTGTATTTGTGTACGCCAATGCTGATGAAATGTCGACCGCGATCTTTATGAACAGTAGGTTTACCTCTTGTCTTTTGGAGGTATTTCTTTTTCGGGTTTTTGATTGAAAACAAGAGTGTTGCGGTGAGAAGTAGTATTTAATCTTGTGAAGTTCATGTCAAAACAAAGAATTCCAGGTATTAATCCGTATTTTGTGAAAAAATATTTGGGCTAAATGTCAGACAGTTAGTGGATTTTTTTTTAATGGCAATATTTATCGTCAGCTGCCGAATCATGTTGCTACTATAAATACAGTGTGAGTCAGAGTAATAGCTTCAGAGGATTAATTTTAAATTAAATTAAATCAGTGGGGTAGAATTAAACATTATAATTTTTCAACAATATTTTGATTTTTCCTACTACACCATGTTTATCGTGTAATAATTATTATCTTTAAATCTTATTTTAAATAAAAAATTTGGGCGGTGTCGAGTTGGATGCACTATAATCTCTGTTCAAAAAATGCAGATTATTTTTTGCGTTTCTAAGTAATTTTATTATAATAGAAGGCACTACGGCCAACTTTCCTATATTATTTAAAAATCAGAGAAAAATACAAAAATATTCTTCTATTATTTATTATTTACAAATAACAACTCTTTCTCTCTTAATCAGAACCTCACAGTTTGTCATGCTTTCTTCTCTTTTAAAAACCATTACTTTCGTTTTGCTTTCATTTATTGGTGAGGACTAAATTGTGGTCTACATTGTCTATGTATGGGGTGAGTGGTAGTTTAATACGAGCACTGAAATCACTTTACGAGGATTCCACTGCTTGTGTCAGGATAAACGGAGCTTGCACGGACTGGTTTAGCATCAAAAAAGGTGTGAGACAGGTATGTGTGGCTTCGCCATGGCTGTTTAACTTATACATAGACAATTGTTTAAAAGATCTGAAAGAGAGTGCGTATGGATTAAAAATGAATGATTTGATCGTCAAATGCCTTCTTTACGCCGATGGTTAATGTTATGCATGATTCCCTGAAAATCAAAGGGATGAAAATAAATGTGAGCAAAACGAAAGTAATGGTTTTTTGAAAGAGAAGAAAGCATGACAAACTGTGGGGTTTCGATTGAGGGAGAAAGAGTGGAACAAGTTAATGAATTTGTGTACTTGGGTTCAAAATTTACTAGAGATGGAAAGTATGACAGTGACATTGAGCGAAGGGTGTTGGCAGGAAAACAAATGAATGGGGCACTGAATGGCTTTATGAATAGCCAGAAAGTGTCAAAAAAGGCACGTCTGGCGGTGCATAGAGGTGTGTTGGTTCCTACACTTATGTATGGTAGTGAATGTTGGGTTTGGCAGAAGAAGCATGAAAATAGGATTAATGCTGCGGAGATGAGTAGTCTGATAAGTATAGCCGGAGTGACTCGGTTGGATAAAGTTAAGAATAGTGAGATAAGAAAACGCTGTGGTGTAAAAGAAGATATGGTCACAAAGATAGATAAAGGAATGCTTAGATGGTTTGGACACGTAGAAAGGATGGATAAAGGAAGATTGACGAAACAAATTTATAAGGCGAGTGTGAATGGGCAAATCGGTAGAGGTTGACCTCGGAGAACATATCTCGATCAGATCAACATTGTTTTGAAGAAAGGCCAGGTCAAGAGTACCAACAATGTATGTATGAGAGCACTGATGAAAGTAGAGGAAGCAAAAGATGTGTGTACGAACCGTAGCAAGTGGAAGGAAGTGGTCTCTGCCTACCCCTATGGGAAAAAGGCGTGACTTTATGTATGTATGTATGTATTTTCATATTTTCAGGGCATCGTGCATAACATGATGATGACGCTAATATGACTTGATCATCGGCGTAAAGAAGGCATTTGATGATCATATCATTCATTTTCAATCCATACGCACTCTCTTTTAAATCTTTTAAACAATCGTCTATGTATAAGTTAAATAACCATGGCGAAACCACACATCCCTGTCTCACACCTTTTTCGATGTTAAACCAGTCCGTGCAAGCTCCGTTTATCCTGACACAAGCAGTGGAATTCTCGTAAAGTGATTTCAGTGCTAGTATTAAAATACCGCTCATCCCAGACAAAGACAATGTCGGCCACAATTGACTCCTCACCACTCTGTCTATAAAAGCGCAATAGACCTTCTGACTTCTAACCAAGAATTTTTCGATAAACCTGATCCATACATCTCCTTCTACTTTTAAATCCTGCTTGCACATCCCATATCATCATCTCAGTTTCATTAGTTACTCTTTTAATCAATATCTTTGCATACAGTTTGCCTCGGTAGTTCTTACAGTCCTGCTGCGAACCTTTTCCCTTATAAAGCGGCACGATTATGTCCTTGCACCAGTCGTTTAATACGCTACAACTCCTCTAACAAAGGTTAAAAAGGCAGTACAGCAGACTAGTTACCACGCTTTGTCCAGCCTTCAGCATTTCAACTGTTATCCTTTCGTACCCAGCAGCTTTACCCAATTTTATACTGTTCAACGCTTCCACAATTTCTGTCGTCCTAATTTTACTTTCATTGCAACTTTCACTCATGTCTCCGAATGGAACGTGTACTTGCGTATCCTTTTTCTCAAATAAACTTTTAAACTATTCCTTTCATCTTTTTCAAACACATTCCTCTCCTTTTACCATAATACCATCTTGGTTTCTGATTTTTTTCCAGTCGCGAGGTAGTATTTTTACCTCTGGCTGTTCTTATAGACTTCCAGAAGAGTTTAATATTGTTTTGGAAATCGCCAGATAACCTTCTATTAAATTCATCTTGCCACAACGTTAAAAAAATATTTAAAATATAAATAGACGAAATATTTTGTAACGTATAGAATTAATTTACGGCTTACAACTAGAATCCTAAGCGCATCCAACTTTGCTCTTTTAAATTTTCCCTTAACTTCGTCGCAAAATTTGTGATGGCATTTATGTGAAATTTTGGCAGTCCAGAATCTATACTGCTAGCAGAGTTGTTCCTGAGTTTCCGAATCAATTTATTGTCATCATTATGAAAATCACGAAGATATAGAAAACTATTTAAAAAATACCTGCCCACAAATCACAAAGCAGCAGTAAAGAGTTCTGCATGGTATTTGTTATAAATAAACCTGTATTTTTACATCCAAAAACCACAAGGATTTATTATTTTCCAGCATTTTTGATAAATTACAAATTAACAATTTAGCATTTTTAAATGAGACGCGATCTTTTAAAAACGATATTTCAAAAAAGTTGCTATGAAATTTATTGATAATTTTATTTTCAATTTCAGAATCATCTCAAGGTTCCAAGTACGGTGGTTGTTTTCCTGGCGAAAGTACCGTTCTCACTTCTACCGGCATCAGAAGAAAACTTTCTGATCTGCAAATCGGCGAGAAGATTCTTTCGCAAGATCCTTCCACCAATTCTTTAATATTTAGTGAAGTACTTTTATTCCTAGATTACGATCCTTCTCAAAAGAGGGAGTTCCTCAAGTTAACCCTCTCATCAAACAGAACATTAGTGATAACACCGAATCATTTAGTGCTTAAAGAAACCACCGAAGGTTATCGAACAGTTTTTGCCCAAAGCATTAGCGTGGGTGACAATCTTTTAATTTCCAATGACTCGCAAGTAGTTCGAGACAAAGTAAGAGAGGTGAGTGCTGTCTTTAGGACGGGAGTGTACGCTCCTCTTACTAGGGCTGGTACCCTGCTAGTGAACGAAGTGCTAGTGTCGTGCTACGCGACAGTAGACAGTCAAGCGCTGGCGCATTGGGCTTTCCTACCACTTAGACTAGCATTGAACGTGAAAGACAACGCGTGGAGGATGTGGAGTTTAGTCAGCAGACCTTTTAGCGCTTGGTCTCAGCAGAGTGTTACAATGCGTCGAAGTGATAACGGAGTGCATTGGTATGCCAAAATGCTTTATACGGCGGCCCATTACTTAATTCCCTCGCATTTACACGATTAAATTTATCTAAAAAGAAATACTTTTATTGGCCAGTGAAAATGTAAATTTAATTATTTATTTTTTTTGTTAATTTTTTTTCTTTGATTTGTATAATAAATATTTGTAAATTATTTCGCTTTTTGGATAACACATCTAGCTTATTTTAATTAGTTTTAGTATAATATTATTTATTATTGTATTGTATTATGTATTTTGCGTTCAGTATGATGACAAAACAAAAAAATATTCTTTAATTGATGCAAGAGTTAAAATAAACAACTGCTGCTAAACAATTATAATTATTATAAATCTACGATATTATAGCATTAAGGTGGTTTATTTTTCTTGGAAATAAAAATCATTTGAAGCTAGATCCGGTTATCTAAAAGGTCATTAGACACAACTAAAAAACATTCAACATTCTTTAGTTTTATGCAATATCCCTCCTGATTAAACCAAATGTCCAACGTATTGTTTAAAAAGATGATCGAGTCAGAATTATATTTAAATATAGTAGATTATTTTGGGGATAAAAAATTAACAATAATTTTGTAGTTAATCCAATATTTTGAAACGTTTGCCTGCAATTTCCCTTTAGTTTCTATTTTAAAAATTTCGTCTACAATATTGTCTTCTTATTTAATTGATGCAAAAAAGTATCTTTGGTTATAAATCGGAGTCTTATAAAATATTACTCACCGATAATAATAACATTTTGTTATCACTTTATAATAAATGGGTACTCAAAACTACAATTTTAATGAAAAATTTTCAATTATTGTATGCCCATTTTGGTTGTTAGTGCATTTTAAAAACAAATAACCTCTATTTACGCTTTATAATTCCTGGATACATTCCATTAATAACCACTTATATTTAAACGAGCGTTATTTTAAATAGAATGAGAGATATCTTCGTTAATAGTATGAGCAATACAAAATTGTTTTCGTGAACGATATTTTTTGTAGAAGAGCGATAGAATATAATTAAGTAAGCAATAATCAATTATATTTTGAGCGATAAAATATTATGTGTTAAGCACTAAAATTCAATAAAATTGCATTAATTTAAAGGACAAGTTTATTAATTTATAGGTTATTCATAGTTTAGGTTCAGCACACAATCATGATACAAAAAATGCAAATAAAAGAGGAAAATGTAGATAAAATGAAAGAATACTGAGAAAATGTGTGCGACATTATTAAATTAATCCCGCAAAAGGGCCTTGGTGGCCTTTTTTGGTCATCCACGCTTGAGTTTTTGGCCGATGGGAATCTGCTTGGCTTACTTACTTACTCCGTAGCGCTACA
Source organism: Agelastica alni (assembly GCA_950111635.1). Classification (NCBI taxonomy): domain Eukaryota; kingdom Metazoa; phylum Arthropoda; class Insecta; order Coleoptera; family Chrysomelidae; genus Agelastica; species Agelastica alni. The sequence goes on from OX467712.1 coordinate 27,051,942, forward strand.
GCCCCTGATGGGCCTTGGCTGAGGCAACAATTTGCCTCCATCTATCTCGGTCTACCATAACTTCTAGACTATTCCCGATGCCCATTTTCCGGAGGTTCGATGTTATATTATCACGCCACCTTAATCTCGGTCTCCCAAGTGGTCGTCTTCCTTCTGGTGCTCTGTCCCATATTACGCGGACCATTCTATCCTCTGGCTGTTTTCTACGTGCCCTGCCCATCTCAACCTTTGTGCCTTTATGAGGTTAATCAGTTCTGGCTGATTGTATATTTGTTCTAGTTCTGAATTTGTTTTTATTCGGTAGCTCCACGTATCCTGGTTTTTGGTGGATCCGAAAAATTTTCTCAGCACTTTTCTCTCTCGAATCTTCGAACGAGTTCCTCATTTCGCACCGTAAGAGTCTAGGTTTCGCAGCCGTAAATTACCACTGGTCTTATCATGGTTTGGTACGTTTTGATTTTCGTTCTCCTAGTCAGTATTTGGACTCTAGTATATCCTTTAGGGCGTATAAGCACCTGTTGGCTGACTTAAGGCGTTCTCTGATTTCTTCACTCATATCGTTGTCGGATGTGATTATGGACCCTAAGTATTTAAATCGTCTTACGTTTTCAAAGTTGTATATGTCCATGGTCACATTTTGTCCTACCCTAGCTCTGCCTGATCTTGAGACATGGATATATTTTGTTTTGGCCTCGTTGACTTTAAACCCCATAAATGCCGCTTCTTTTTCGATTTTGTAAAATAGTTCTTTTACTTTTATGACGCTTATGCTCACTGCGTCTATATCGTCGGCATATGCTAGCAGCAAGTTTGATCCACTGGCCCCGAATAGCTGGGTTTCGATTTTGGCTTCTCTTACTACTTTCTCCAATGCGATATTAAAAAGCGTGGGTGATAGTGTGTCTCCCTGTTTCAGACCTGTGCTCACCTGAAATACATCTGAGAGGTCATCATCAATCTTTACCATGCCCTCAACACAAGCTCTGGTCACTCTGATCAGCTTAGGTGGGATGCCAAACTCAGCCATTGTATGCCATATTTTGACCCTTTGCTTGGCTGCTGCTGGAGATTAGGTTAGGTTATGTTGATCTACTTCGTTTCATTGTTGCAATTATATTGTTTATAAGCACTTATGCATTGTAGAAAAAATATTTTTATGAGCAAATTCGAAGAGTTTAGAACAAATCATAATTTAAAATATTTAATTTAATGTTCTAATAAAAATATTATTTGTTGATTTTTATAAAACGCTAGCCAAAGTATATTGAAAAACGCTCAAACTTAAAAAATAGTGCCTGTTTAGAATAAACATCGCTCATTTAATTAAAATTACGCTCATTCTATTTATGAAGATATCGCTCATTTTATTTAAAATAACGCTCATTTAAATGACACCCATTAATTACTTCGCAAATGACTAACAAACAGATTAAAAGGATGTGTGTTCCTTGAACTATGTAAGTAATTTTGAATGTTTTTGCTATTATTTTATACTAGTATACAATTTTTTGGGTGATATAAAACAGTTTTGTGAATGAAACATTCGATGTTTCAAATTAAAACAAAACACAATTTTTATTGTAATGTAAACAAAATACCTCGCTTTCCGAAAATAGAAAATGTTTATAATTTACTGTTAAATAGCTGGATGTGTTTTGTTTTTTATGTAAATAAATGCTGGACTACGGTATTTTGAGTATATTTTCATTGAATTTGTAATAATAGTTATGTTGATAAAATATCTTTAGTCAGGGCCGGATTTGGAGGTCTGGAGGCCTCGGGGCAACAAAGGAGTGGAAGCCCCCTGGTCCCAAATTATTTTCCAAATAAAATTAACGATTTTTTTCAGTCGAGTTTTTCAATAAATAATTTATTGTGAAAGTTGTTTACTAGTTGGAATTTGTAAGTTTTTTTTCCCCGAAATCTCTTTTGTGGAGGCCCCGGGGATGTAGCCCGAATGCCCTTCCCCAAATCCGGCCCTATCTTTAATTACGAATTTCATGATTTTAACTCAAAATTTTGCAGCCTTAGTGATTGTAATTTAAAATTATTTATTTGTATGACTGCTTTTTCTAGTCTTGTAGCTACAAAAAATATTTTTTTTTTTATTTAAATTAACGTGCGTAAGACAGCTATGGCCATTAGCACGAGGTACAATACAGACAGAGTTATATTACATGGTATAAATTAAGACTAAAAGCTTAAACTAACATGAATGTGGGATTTCATGACACATGACATAATAGAAGCGAAGTTGTTTGATAAATTAGGTTTTTTTGTTTTTTTTTTTTAAATTAAATTGGGTTTATAAGTTGTTCTTCTTCTAGAAACTTGATCACTTTGCAAACTTCATTTGCACTATTTAGGGTCACTTTGTAGTTTGTATTTATACCTAATTGTAGACGTTTTGTGGCGAAATATGGACATTCAACGAGAATATGCTTGATGCAGAGCTTTACGTGGCAATACCGACAGTTCGGCTGAGGTGATGATGACATTAGGTAACCATGCGTAAGTCTAGTATGTTCTACACGTAATCTTCGTGTAACGGCCATATTTTTTCTTGATAGATCGGGGCAGATAATTTTTTTTTATTTAATAACAATTATCCTTGTGCGGAATTGTGTTAACATTACAATCTGATCATAAAATCAATCAGCAACTTACAGCTAACTTAAATTACTACTCTGTAATTAACTAAGGTCTTACTCAACATCATCCTTAGATTTCTAATACATTTTGTACACTAATAAACGTACACTTCAACACGCGCATTACTCTGCTTTTAACAATCTCACTTCACCAACTCGAAAGGTTTAATCCTCTTGAGTCTTCTCGCTATTCCTGCAGTGTCATGGAGCTGGATTACCTCAACATTGGTATGACGATGAAGTCGTAGTTCATGATTTGTGGCAAATTTGACTATAGTTTGGTCAACAGTATCCATATCCAGTTACTGTTTCGAATGTACCAGGGTGTATCCACGATGTTCCTTGGTACCTTGTTTTAAAATCTTTGAATATTTTGTAGACTACTTTGACTAGCACATCCCCATAGTTGAATACCATACGACCAAATGGGTTTGAGTATTTGTTTATACAGCATAAGCTTGTTGTGTACAGACAGAGTGGAGTTTCGTCCGATCAGCCAATACATTTTTTTATATTAAATTTGAAGTTGTTCCCTTTTTTTTAATATGAGCTTTCCAGCGAAGCTTAGCATCGAGGGTGATACCTAAGTATTTTGCGGTATTTGTGAATGAAATTCGTTTTTCATTTATGTTTATAGGTATATGTTGTTGAGCTCTATTGGTAAAGGTTACGTGTTTAGATTTGGATTCATTAATTTTAATCCTCCACTTTTTTGTCCATTTGTCTATTTTATTGATTGATAAATTGATTTACTGTTGGTTACATTTCACGCAGTGAACACGTAATTTGATTCCAGTGCATTTGCCAGTTGGAACGATTGATTTTTTTCAAGCTAGCTTTTAAGTCATTACAAAGCTGAAGTAAAACCGTGGCAGTAGTAATTGAGGCAGCTTCTTTGGCAAGGCAATCAGCTTTTTCGTTTCCAATAATCCCATGTTATTGTGACTGTTGTATTTGGTCTTCGTTGTTGTTGATATATGTCATGTATATCTTGGGCAAGGGGATGGTTAGAAAATGTATTTTTAATGGAATGGATGGAGGATAACGAGTCTGTGCATATGGCTATGTGTGTATTTGCAAGTTGTTGGACATGTTTAAAAAAAAATATTAAATCAATGATTTTTGACGAAAAAATAAACCGATTTGACTATTATTTTATCGTCAAAACGGCAATGTGCCGTCCGTATTGAATGTTACTTTTTAATATAAATATGTGCCAGTGTTTTTATTTTATATTTCTCTTGTAACTTAGTTTGTGATGTATACTTTAATATTAATTCACACTGTGTATATAACCATACAAAATCTCCATTAACAACATTAGCGAGTGTTTTATTAAACTACAAACTTGGAGTGTAACAAAATTTAAAATCTTTATCATCATATTTGTCTGTATATACCGACAAGAAAATAAAAAATTATTATTTTAAAATAAAAAAACGAGCGAGCTTTACAGTAGTCGCATATGATGTGTAACATTTGACATCTCACCTTAGTAATAAGCAATTTTAATATTATATTCTGAAAAAAATGGTACAGGTATTATTTGAAATGATTTTTCGTAACAAACAATAATTCTTTTTAATGAAAATTGTATTTTATTTATTTGACAATGACAGTGACAGAAATTAACCTCAAAATTTAAAAGAGCTAAATACTGAAATATTTTATTCGAATAATTATTTATTATTAGTTACTTAAATTGTTCATTAATGATCTGCACTTTATTAAGACTTATTATCAACAGTAAATAGGAAAGAGAGGAAAGATGTTACACATGCAAGAAAGCGAGAGCTAAGATGTTACACATCAATAATATTTTTAAAGTTGACTTAAGAATAATACAAATAGTTAAAACTATATATTTTAGTTCAATTTACGAATATTCCATGTGTCAATGAATAAAGTTATGATTTGTCGCATATATTTATTTTTTAAATATATAATATTTATAATAAACCTATGCTGCTTAAAATAACCTTTGTGGTGAATCCACTTACATACAGGGATAAACGATTTTTAATGGATACAATTAATACTCTTGGTTATGTTTTTTAAAGTACCTACAGGTTTTTATTTTTTTACTCTCTTATTTTTGTCCTTAATAAATTCAATAAGAGGACGTTCAAGTATTACGTGACGCAATTTTTGAAGATTTTTGACCCTTCCGCCCCCCTATGTAACGCGCCCTAACATTTTTCTGTCCCCTCTCCCCCCAAACGTTACGTAACAGCCAAGTAACCATTTATAGGGCCGTAATAATTATGATAAGTTTTGGCGGTTTAAAAATAAGCAAATCTATTTTTTTATTTTTTGTAACTAAACTAAAGCAGATAACAAAAAAATGAATAGGACCTTTTATGTGTAAAAATGTTTTCTCCTTTCCACCCCTGTAACGCATCGTAACGTTTTACAAGACCCTTCCGACCCCCCAAATTGCGTTACGTAATACTTGAATGCCCCCTAACCATAAAAGAACAGTCTAGAAATATTTCTCATTTTAAAAATATTTTTTTTTCTATTATTATTTTATCTTTTTTAACGTAAATAATACTAACAAAGTAAATTCAACATACTCTACCTTTACAAATTGTTACTCTGTACAAAATTATAGTCTATTGGGTTGTTGAATATCTTATATATTTTTTGTCAGTTCAATCTAAAACTCCTGATTAAACAAAATTTCAGTTAGATTAATTCTTTTGGTAAATATGTCGAATCGGGGCTGCAGCTCAAAATGCATGGTTTTCTTTTTCTATAGCTTATTATCACTCAATTATATTGTTAAATGTAATATTATAGTGCGGGAAGATTAGCAACACCAAAAAATATTAAAAGTGAGCAATATTACAACGAAAGTGTGTAAAGTGTGCAATTCCAAACAATTTTTGCGAATCGAAATAAGACTTCACAATAGTTATTTGGTACCAGGAAAATGCTGTACAATAATTGTTTATATCCTTTTGCCCCCACCGCATCTAGATTTAACTGTTATATCTGTATTACTTTCTACTGTCTGTTTTTTACGTTTTTTATGACGTTGGAAGTCTTCCCCCTCCCCATTATTTCACCTTTATATCATTTTTTGTTCATAAATGTTAAAAATTTTGAGCAGTTTTGAGCTGCAACCCTGACTCGACATTTTAGTTAAAATGTTATCCATAAAATTACCGATGAATACAAAACAAAAATTTTAACGCAAACTTCATTGTGTAATCTATTTAAAATTGTTCCTTAAATTATTGTTGTTAATTTATTAGATGCGAGTGCATAAAAAAAGTTAAAAATGTTAAGTGTATAAAACATTTGTACCTACACACTGTATTTTTATGTATATATAACTTGATTAGTTTGTAACGTTGTAAAGATTCGTCAAAATTGTACTTAACCTTTACTGTGTACATATTAATAAATCGTAAGGCGACACATTTTGGAGTTTTATTTTATTTTTTAAAATCTGTTTGCTTTATTTATATATTTCGGAATGTTAATTGACGCCCCGAGTTTCTGGGGTTGTCAATACATACTTTGGTGCATTAATTTTAAGAAGTGACCTTTGACAACAACTGAAAAATTGATTCATTCGGTAGGGAGACTTAAAATCAACATGCATAAATTGAATAAAAAGTCTAGCACGCATACTTTTGGCTTTTTGGCTTTAATAGAAGTGACTATTTACCTTTTTTTAAAAATTACCATTTAATTTTTTTGGAAACCATTTTATAAAATATAACAACAGAAATAGTCTATCCTGATCGCCTCGCCGGCATAATAAAGCAGTCCCCTAATTGTGATCGACTCGCTGACGCCGACAGACAACAGGGCCGGTGCGTAACACCCGCCTGGCAGTATCTTCGAATTGAATAAGGCTGTAGGTAAATTTCCGTACAAAACAAAGCACGACAAGAACGTCGGCCATTCAAAATGCACGAAACCTCTCGAACTAAACCGACGAACGTAATACGACGCAACGAAACGCCACTCCGTGCCCTTGGCTCAAGAATAACGTGACAGTCGCTGCCTCGTGAGCGAACAATGCACGCTTTTCGCCTTACCGAGTGAGTAAAGAAACGAGTGGTAGGAATTCCCTTCTATCTAGGCAGAGGGGCAATTCGGGGGTAACTTAATGTACTAGCAAACAGAAACCAGAGACAAGTGCAAGAAGGTAAGGGTCCTCATAGGGAAATCTTCCCGATTAGGCCTAGCCAGAAGCATTACATCGCTGAGTAGGAAGGATGCTAGACTAGCAGTACACATACTGACCGGTCATGGCACCCTTAGATATCACATGGACAATCTGGGACTGGCTGACTGTGCTGGGCTTGGCTTTACTTGAGCCCGAGCAACTAAGGCAATTATCGATCTGTGACCTGCTCCTATTTTGGAGAAAGACAGGTGCCATCACGGGTAGACACAATGGACATTGTCAGAGTGCCGTTGGTGGGTTTTAGAAGGAACCGCCCCACAGCTTATTATTGTTATTATTCCGAAAAATAGCGTTCTACACTTATAGAAGTACTTAGAACTTGCCTGCACTAAGATACATGGTACTCAGATTATTATTTTAACAAGAATTATTGTTTTGAGTCTCCCAGAAATGGTTAGAAGATTGGGTGCATGGTATCGTTCCAACCCTTTATCAAGTGCAACAATAGCCATTATATTTACCTCATAATTTTCTTTCCGTCCGACAGCGGTTAAACGAGAGATTTCTGGATAGATGATTGGCAAAAGGGGAGCAGTAGTTAACTCAACACTCGATACCAATGGAAAACAACCCCCAACGATACCTAGAATAAACGCATCAATGCCTGAGGTCACTATCCGCCATCGCACTATCAGAAAAATCCTACGAAATCTTGACTCTAATAAGGCAGTAGGACCAGATGGAATTCCGACAATTGTTCTGAAGACCTGTGCTCAAGAGCTCATCCCAGTTCTCTGTAGACTCTTTAAGTTATCATACAGCAAAGGAGTATTTCCGTCCATGTTGAAAAACGCTAAAGTCCAACCGATCCCGAAAAAAGGAAAGAAGACTATTCCTGCAAATTATCGCCCTATTGCATTGCTCTCAGTCATATCCAAAGTTATGGAAAAAGCTATTAACACAGAACTTATCAAATATCTGGAGAAATTTGAGATAATCCATGACAGAAAATATGGATTTCGACAACATCGGTCTACTGAAGATTTGCTTGCTTATGTCACTCAGCTCTGGACAAACACTATTAAAAAGTTTGGTGAATCCCGTGCAATAGCATTGGTTATATCTAAAGCCTTTGACCGCGTTTGGCACCAGGCATTGTTAAGTAAATTATCTGCCTGCGGTCTCCCAACCAAACTGCGCCAATGGCTCTTGAGCTTTATGCAAGTCGCTCCTTACATGTGGCAGTGGGTCCCCCAGGTTCCATCCTGTCCCCCACCTTATTTCTTTTACACATCAACGACCTCTTGAAAACCACCACAAACCCCATTTATAGTTTCGCAGACGATAGCACACTTGTCTCAACTTTCACATCCTATCGATCAGTTTCGGTGAATGATACAAATAGACTCAGGCAGGAACAGATTGATTCCATCAATAGAGATCTTGAAGCAATCGTCGAGTGGGGAACCAACAATCTTGTTTAATTCAACGCCCAAAAAACACAAAGTGCCACGTTTTCCAAGAAAGTGAATTCCTCAAATCATCCCATCACAATGTCCGGAAATACCCTTGAACCAAGTCCCTCCATCTCGATTTTGGGAGTCACGGTGTCCAATAATATGTCTTGGCATGACCATGTTGCTAACATCGCAAAGTCGGCAAGCCAGAGGCTAGGTTTTCTGTGGAAAGCCAGAAAGTTTTTTACTCCTGATCAACTGTTGACGACGTACAAGGCTCAAATCCTACCTCTACTGGAGTATTGCTCGCACATTTGGGGTTCAGCACCAAGGCATTCTCTTCGTCTTCTAGATTCCATTTAGAAAAGAGCCATTCGCTTGATAAACAGCTCAACTCTCACAGATACCCTTCACCCAAAAAAAAAAAAAATGGCCTCCAAGATCACCGGAATAAACTCCCTTGATTTTTTTTTTCTAGGGATATCTTAAATCCGTTGTATATAAAACACAACCTGCTGATATTGATAAACGTAAGAGACTAATTACAGCAGGATGCCGGTCAATTCCCGGTGATGTTTTCCGAAATGTTAGAGAGGAGTTCGAAAACAGACTTTATTACTGTTTAGAGTAAAATGGACAACATTTTGAACAGTTTATAAGATAATGGGCAAGTTTCAAATACACGGCGCCTTAATGTGGTTTAGCTTTTTAATTTCAATTAGTTGGTTAATTAAATAAAAAAAGGGTGGTCCGTGAACTGATCTCTCTATTTCCTCAAAATTAATGCAATCGAGAAAACAAAAATTCACAAAACACTGAGTAAGATTTATTAGTTTTTGCACAGTAACACAAATTTGACGACAATGTCAAGAGTTTCGTTACAAAAGATTTATAATGTCAACAGAAAATTTGACAACAAAAAATAGTAAAAGTAACACGATAAACAAGCAAATAAAATCTGTAATACCAATGCAATAAATATCAATAAAGGGAAAAAAAATTAGACATAAGTATACAACGTAAATTATTATTAAAAATATTGTTAATTAAAACTTTGTATATATTTTTTAATATAATAAATAAAGTAGCTATTGCCACCTATCAGCAAGCACAGTAAGCAAGATAGTCGGAAAAATAGAAATTTTATTTAACTACTTCCATTATTTATCCATTTAAATAATGCTGCAGCGCCATCTCGTAGGCAATAGTTTAACGCAAGAGAAATTTCAAAAGAAAGTTTTAAAATGCAGTTTTAAATTTGTCAAACAAAAGAAATCTTTTTTAAACTGATTCAAATATTTTAAAATTATTTTCGATAATCGGATTACATGATTTCGCATCATTTATCGAAAATAGAAAATATTCGCTAATGACGGTAGGTCATGGATGAACTGGCTCGAAAGGACGAAAATAAATTTAAATTGAACACCACAGTATGAATATAGATATTAAGTACGTAAACGATTGTCCACGATTACGGCGGTAAATTAATAATAATTAAAATAACAAAACATAATTATACCTATTATTAGACGAAAATCCATGTGTTTCGTTGGTAATGTCCGAATGATGAAAAAGTAAGTAAGTTTTTACAATCCCATTTCTTAGAGATTGCCGATTGTATTAAAAAATAACGATATTAAAAATTGTATTTAAATTTTCCGTAGTCGCTTATCGAATGACTTGTTCGATCCAGTGGCGTAGCTTAACAACTTGGGGCTCCTTGCAACATTAACTCACAAGTATAATTTATTCACATCCAAACAATTAACGCTTTCAGTGAATAGAAAGGTTACGTGACAACTGCACTTGCCCGAATATAAATTCTTAATATTGAAGAGCTATTATTTATTTAAACAGATGTATACAGTGCGGTCCATGGGTATAGAATAAATTCATTTTTAGCGTTATTATGTATTTTATCAAAAAATCCTGGAACAGGTCAATTTTTATTGTCAATTTTACAATTTACAGTATGAAAATATTACCCCCTTCTTGCATTCCCTCTGAATTATGAGCATTCGCTCAAAATGTTGTACGAGAATTCCAAGATCGCCTTGCTTATTGTTAAGGAGTGAATGGTGGTTATTTTAAACATTTCATTTAATTGTAAAATAAATTGAAAAACACTTCCTAAAAAATATTTCCTTCATTCTACCTAAAGTATAAAAATTTCATATTTTCAAAACAAATATTCCCAGCTATAATTGCACCAAATTTTAAAAACTTGGTATTGGTGAACATAGAATTGAAATCCCTTTTGAAAAAGGTGCAACACGACCTTCTTTCTTATTCAAATTTTTTGAGGGGGTGCTTATAATTCAGAAGGGGTGCAAGAAGGGGGTGATATTTTTATACTATAAATTGTCAAATTGAGAATAGAAATCGATATGTTTCAGGTTTTATAAAAAAATACATAACTTACAGTATAAACATTTTACATTTTTAAAAAGATTTTTTTCAGTTATGATTGCACCAAATTTGAAAAACTTGGTTTATCTGAACAGAGAATGAAAATCCCTTCCGAAATAGGTGCCACACGACCCCCATTCTCATTCAAATTTTTTGAGTGGGTGCTCATAACGCAGAAGGGGTGTAAGAAGAAGGTAATATTTTCATACGTTAAATTGTCAAATTGACAGTAAAAATCGACCTGTTTCAGTTTTTATTGAACAAATACATAATAACACTAAAAATGAATTTATTCCATACATATGGACCGCAGTGTATATTCACTATCGTTTGTGCTGTATCCTGATCGGAATCCTGCCTGCTTCGTCGGTTGGTATTGATTTAGTTTGACAGTCAATCTTTTTGTGATTATTTTAGGATTTTAGAATACTGCCAAGGGCTTCACTGCTTTTCTTGTTGAAAGAGTTTTAAGAATCACTACAATGTCTGCGATGTTGTGACTCGTTATCATGGTTCCTTTTTTAAAAGAGCCCACTTGTCGAAATTTATTCAGTTGGTGAAATTGTAAATATAATATTTATTATAGCAGTTTAGACGAAATTACCCATACTCAAATAAAAAATTGGTTATTTGCTAAACTACAGTAGTAGAGATTTTCAAACAAAAAATAAAAAAAAATAACGCAAGCATCAAAGTTTCCTAGAGCAACTACCAAATTATTTAAGACTGTTTATTCATTATTATTGCATTACTGATGCACGGAAACAATTAACTCGTTTGACAAATGACAGGCTTTTAAACTCGTATTTGGAATTGCGACGTTGCCAGAGTGCGCGTATATCTTTCTTTATAAATGATAGATTTGACTGTTAATCGATGATGAACATAAAAAAATTAGTCCAACCTAACCTACGGCCTAACCTAACACCAACAGTACCTTTTTTAACCAATTGAAACATTAACTTTTGTACGCGCACTTGTTCTCTACTTACTTGCTCATTACCTAAAATAACAGTCTTTTGTAAATTTATAAAGTAACTTTTTTTTCATTATTTAAGTCATAAAAATATTTTATAATTATAATAGGGCAATGTGTAGATCAGGAAACATTGAAAATTGTATACCACTCTAATCTTTAATCGGTGATCCGATATGGCATTTTTTTGTTTTACTGAAAATAGTTGCAAAAAGGGTAGACCTATCGTGTGGGTCGCGGACGGCCCGCACTGCGACTATTAGAAGCGGGAGGGACTATAGAAAGGAGATGATTGTGAACACGCTTTTTAAAAAGTTGCAGGTTATAGTTCTCTGGAAAAACTAATTTTGGAAGCTTGTTCCATTCGAATAGGTTACTAGGTCACTGGAGTGTATATACATGAGATTTTACTATTTTTCTTTAGGAACAAACATACAACTCCTGTTGGGTCACAGAGTAATTACATACACATAGTCACGCCTTTTTCCCTTAGGGGTAGGCAGAGACCACTTCCTTTCACTTGCTACGGTTCTTACACACATCTTTTGCTTCCTTCACTTTTATCAGTGCTCTCTACATGCTCGTCGGTTGTTGGTACACTTGACCGGGCCTTTCTTCAAAACAATGTTGATTTGATCGAGATATGTTCTCAGAGGTCGACCTCTACCGACTTGCCCATTCACAATTGCCTTATCATCCATCCTTTCTACGTGTCCAAACCATCTAAGCATTCCTTTATCTATCTTTGTAACCACATCTTCTTTTACACCACAGCGTTTTCTTATCTCTCTATTTTTTACTTTATCCAACCGAGTCACTCCGGCTATACAATTCTCAAACTACTCATCTCCGCAGCATTAATCCTATTTTCATGCTTTTTCTGCCAAACCCAACATTCACTACCAAATATAAGTGTAGGAATCAACACACATAATTTTGAATATAATTATTCATAACATAGGAAAAGTACTGTGTAGCAGAGATTTGACGTTAAGCCTGAGACTACGATTGGCAAATGTTATGTACTCGGTGTTATGTACTATGGTGCAGAATCATGGACGCTAAATGCAAATGCAATGAGACGGCTTAACTCTTTCGAAATGTGGATATATAGAAAAGAAACCGCCTCAAAAGTTGCGATAGCAACGATGATTGCCAAACTCCGCCGCGGAGATGGCACTTGAAGAAGAAGAAGAAGACGACATAGGTTAACTATGACAAAAAAAGGTTCATATTTCATAACTAATTATTATTATTATTGATTTAATTTATTAAACCCCAGTTACGAGTCTGCGGTTCCGATACCTCGCAGAGCCGAGCTGGAGAGAAACCAGTGACCACTCCTCACGCCGAGAAGTAAGTGATCACTGGGACCGAATATCGTGTGCCCTGAGCAGACGCAATGATCCCAGGATGACGGCCAACTGCGTTGCCCCAGCTAAAACGTGTGCCTTTTTTCGGCAAGCTGGTATTTTTTGGAGTTCCGAGAGCAGTGTGTGTAGTGTACCACCGAGGGAGCCTATTATCAGGACGACGCTGGTTGTGTTTTATAGATTTTACTTTTCAGATGTCCCCACAAAAAGAAATCAAGTGGCGATAAATCTTGCGATCGTGAAGGTTATTCAATGCTGCCTCTCCTCTCAATCCAATGCCGGGGAAAACGTTGGTCTAAATACTTACGAACAACCGCCGCATAATGCGGAGGAGCACCGTCCTGCTGAATATAAAAATGATCTTCGTCGTACTAAGGATTATTTTCAAATACATATCAGTCAGGGCAGGGTCAATAGCGTCTTCCAGTAATTGCAAATACATTTTGCCAGTCAAATTGCTTGGTAGAAAAAAAGGACCCACCAGTCGGTCACCGCAAATGCCAGTCCATACATTTAATTTTTCTGTTTGATTTGTATGCACTTTGTGAAAAACTCTTGGGTTTGAATCGAACCAATAGCGGCAATTGTGATCATTTACCGTCCCGTGCAAGAAAAAACTAGGTCCTAGGTACTAAATTTATACCATCGGCGTACTTAACTCTTGGGGTAATTTTTACTCTCGCTCGGGGTTAAAAGTAGTGGAGTCAAAAAACCGGAAAAGAGTGTCCCCTTTTAATCAAAAATCGACGGGTCTGAGTGTTTTTCTAGAATGTTAACGATGTTCCTGCAAATAGCTGTTTCGTTTACGGTTTGCCACCATATTTTTAAAATTGCCAATGCCTCCAACAAATTTTATTTATTTATTTGACCTTATACTTTATGCTACTAATTAGATATTCATCGAATGAGTTGAGTTTGCTGTAATTATCTTTATATCCGGTTTAAAATTATAGCTCCCTATCTAAAATGAACCGTTAATAATTTAAATTTATATTAATTATACATATCACATAAACAAAATTATGTTTTTTTGTTAAAAATATAATGTGAATTTCCAGTTGTTTCGTGCTGTTTGATAATTAATAAATTATGTATTTTGAATGTACCCATGAAAATGTTTGTTTGATTACATAAGTTTTTTTATAGAATAGTAGTAAAATTTTGCTATCAAGAAGCATTCAAGTTTTAAAAATAATAATAAAAAATAATAATAAAAAATAACTTAACAAAATTTATGAAACTGGCGAATAGCCTGGAGACTGGCTAGTTTCCACCTACATTCCTCTTCCAAAGAAAACAAATGCCACTAGATGCTCAGACTAAAGAATTATAAGCTTAATGAGCCATGCACTTGAATCCTTCTCGCTATTATTTATTCTTGAATATATAGAAAATTTGAAGAAAACATTAGAAGCGGAATTGGAACCCGAGAAGCACTATTTTCCATTCAAATTTTGATACAAAGAGCTCGTGACGTAAGCTGCAACGTCTATGCATGCTTTATCGATTTCAAAAACACATTTGATAGTGATCGATAGGATGTGAAAGTTGAGACAAGTGTGCTGTCATCTGCGAAACTGTAAATGTGGTTCATGGTGGTTTTCAAAAGGTCGTTGATGTGTAAATAAAATAGGGTGAGGGACAGGATGGAACCCTGGGGGACCCCGGCATTGGTTTTTAACGCATCAGAAGAAATACCGTCAACTGCCACATGTAAGGAGCTATCTTGCATGAAGCTCATGAGCCATTGGCGCAGTTTGGTTGGGAGACCATAGGCAGATAATTTGCTTAATAATGTCTGGTTTCAAACGCGGCGAAGGCTTTAGATATATCCAAGGCTATTGCACGGGATTCACCAATTTTCTCAATAGTGTTTGTTCAGAGCTGAGTGACGTAAGCCAGCAAATCTTCGGTAGACCGAAGTTGTCGAAATCCATATTGTCTGTCATGAATAAAGAGAACTGGGGAGAGCTATTGAGCGCACACACACACACACACACAAACACACACACACACACACACACACACACACACACACACACACACATACGTCCACTTAAAAACTATTGTATTCGACTCTGGGGACCTTAAAATGTGGAGATATGTCAAAATTCGGTATTCACGAAATCGGACCCATTAGGTACTATATCTTTCCGCTGGGAAGTTAAAAATAAATTATTATGACAGCAGTTACTGTCTTCTTGATGGGATTTTACTTGTTTTTTATTAGTATATTGATCGTTTATATTTTTAAAAATATTTGATAAAATTAAATTATTTAAAAATTTAAAGGCAGCTCAAAATTCAACAACAAAATGGCCTTTAACATATTCTTCATATTCATAAAAAACTAATAATTTTTTCATAGCTTCCAAATAGAATTTATATTGGACTATGCAAGTTCGTACATTATTCAGAGCTCATCAAAAATTCGAATTTATATATAGGTAAATCCGTAAAGTGTTCGCGTCCTTTCAATCTGCTGGTATTATAAAAATTTTACGAGCACGAATTTTTCAAAATTGAAAAAGCTGCGTCATCCTGAAAAAAAAAAGAAAAACTAAATCATTCTTTTATTAAATGCAATGCTATAAAATTAAAGCAAAATAGTGGGGAACAAGAAAGAGGTAACGTTTGACGATCTCAAAGGTTCTATAAATAAACTCACGAATGAAGAATGTGAACTACGTCTTTGTTTTTCACACCAAAGAAAAATTGCTTCTACGCTAATTGGAGTTCAAATTTAAAATAATATACTCCTTTGTATTTTGTTTTGTCCTGCTCATAAATTTATAGCATTGTAATGTGCAAGACTATACAGTGTGTACATAAAGTAACGTAGCCTACTAATATTTCGATTTCTATTGAGTTTACGAAAAAAAAGTTGAATAAAAGTTTTTTTAAATAATTTAGGTCACCTGCATAAGTCGATAAGAAGTATACAGGATGCACCGTTACTACAAAATAACTTATTAACATAATTAAATAGGTCCAAATTTACAGTGGTTTGAAACTAAAATTATAAAAAAATTGTTTATGTCAAAAAAGTTGTAGGTTTTTCTACCGCTAATTGTTTTTAAATGTCATGAATTATTTCTTATTGTCATAAGTAAAAGGTGTTTATTGTAATTAATTACTTTTAAAATGTAAGCAAATTTATCGAACAGAAAAGAATAATGATTCTTATGATAAGAGGTTACGGTGATCACAAAAGAACTTAATATGAGGTAGCTTAATTTTTCCATGATACTTATCCAAATTGCAACAAAATTACCAAAACTGCAGTTTGGAAGATTTTGAAACTTTTTGAAGAAGTAGGTTCAACTAAAAATCGCCCTAAAACTGGCCAACCAAAGACCGTAACTAATAATGAAAAATCCTTGGACGTTATGCAAAGTTTTGTAGAAAATCCTTTTACATCCATTCGGAAAGCTGCATTAGAACATGATGTTAGTGTTGGATCCGTCTGTAAAATTATGCATTTTTTGATAAAGAATTTTTTAATAAATGTTCGCGCCACTTTATGATGTAAGAATAAATTAAGGCGAAGTATGTTGACAAATGGAAAGTGCTGTTCTGCTGCTTTTATTTTTACAATAGTAGTTATCGATTTTTAAAAACGAGGTTTTTTCAACACCATGAGTAGTCGAAACATCTCTCTCTGTCAGTCGTACTCTCAAAGCTGAGAGGTCGTAATTCTATGATTTTCAATTTGTGTTGTCGATGATCTGCTTCCAAAGTGTTATATCTTCTGTGTCTCTAATGGTTTTTTGTAACAGTCTTCCCGTAATTTTCCTTACCTGGTCTACCCATCTGATGGGAGAGTGACCCCTTGTCCTCTGGAATTCTATTTTTCCTGGTATCATCAATTTTTCCATATTGTCTCCTTGTCTTTTGTTTATATGCCCAAAGTATTGGAGAATTTTTTATCGGCATATTGTTGACAGTCGATCTTTTATGCCTATTTCTTAAATAACTGATACATTTGTATATATATGTATATGTAAATATATATTAATATACTGTTACGAGCACGGCCCTGTCGACTGTCGCCTTGTGGCGACAGCACATCGACCACATTTAGGGGAATGCATAATTATAGCCGCCGGCGATTCAAAAAAAGATCAGGATATTTCTAGAATACTAGGGCTAATAATCCCGAAGCAATGTCGAAAACTCGCATTCTTTCTAGTAACAATTTGGATAAATATAAAAAAAGGCAGTGGTCGCAGAAGTTTAGTTTATTTTTTAAAGTAATTATAGAGGTTATTAAAAGATTGTATACAGTTGTAAATTTCTAAATGATTTGTAAAGTAAAATTTATTGTGTAGAAATATTAGAATAAAATTATTTAGTTATTGTACTGAGTGTTTAGAATCATTGAACCCAAAGAGTTTTTTATATCGTAACAATATATACAATGTGGTCACTACATAGTTATATTATATCGTGATAAATTTTGAAAAAATGTTTATAAAAAATTGATTTTTTCATTAAACACTTAGATATCTTAGTCTAAGTTATTTAACAAAAACCGAAGTAACGTACATTTTTTACAGTTTTTTTTCTGAAAAAAATATATTTTCTATCAAAATTTTTGTCAACAAATCTTAGATTCGTGTTCGGCAGCTTAAAATACTCCAAAGTACCAAAAATCAAAACTACTCCAAACTATTTTTATGAGTTTTTGACGAAACTGCCTGAACTATATAAGTTACATTTGATGACAACCACAATCTAGCTATGTAGTGCTTAGGGGTATCAGGATCAAAATCAGTTCCTGGGTTATTAGTGAATGTAGAAAATAGAAACTATACTAATACCCTTCAGGACACATAAAATAACATTTACAATTTTTTAATAAATTTTTCTACTATTGCTAGTGACATAATTATAATAAATAAATTTAGGTATTTACGATTCCGCGTCTATTCCTTATTATTTAGTTTAAGTTTTATGTAGTCTTCCCTCAATGAGACCTGTCGAAGAAAATTTATATCAAATAGGTTACTAACTGGCACTGGAGTGTATAAATAGGAGATTTTACTATTTTTCTTTAGGAACAAACATATATTGGACTCCTGTAAGTCACAGAGTAATTACAAAAAACGTAATATTGATTATAATTATTCAAGACATAAGTTAACTATGACAGGAAAAGGTCCTTTTTATATATATATATATATATATCTAAAAATATTCAATTAACTTCCAACTAGAATAAAGCTGATGTATAATAATATGGAACAATATAATAAAAGTGTAGGTATTTGTAATACTATTAAGGATAAAACCTTACAAAATGATAATTATCTAAATCACTCAATAATTTAGACTAGAGTCGAAATTGACGAAATTTTGTTTTCCTACGCCCATGTCAGTAAACATCAAAAATCTCCCTGTCAACATTCCTTGTAAGTGACATTTAACAATACATACATTTTTTTTTTATGAAAATAGTCGCAAAAAGGGTAGACCTATCGTGTGGGCCGCGGACGGCCCGCACTGCGACTATTAGAAGGGGAAGGGATTATAGAAAGGAAATGATTGTGGACACGCTTTTTAAAAAGTTGCAGGTCATAGTTCTCTGGAAAAACTGATTTTGGAAGCTTATTCCATTCCGTAGCAGCAGTGGAAAACAAGGATTCTTGATGAAGATTGGTCCTTGTAGTGTCAATCTTGAGAGTAAATGGGTGAGACTGATCAGCGTGCCGAGTTCTTTGGCCGAATGTGGCCAATGGTGGTACAAGAGTTTTTATTTCTCTGGAGCATCTGCCATGGAAATATGTGTAGAGCAATGACTGGTCTGCAACTCTTCTTCTATGTTCTAGAGGGTGAAGGGTATCTGTGAGAGTTAAGCTGTTTATCAAGCGAATGGCTCTTTAAGATCCGAATTAAGAAGAGTAGAACAGCTTTTAATCGCATGAGAAGCGTGCTGTGCAATTTAAATATAGGCTTGCACCTCATAGTCAGAGTTCTTAGTGCTACGTTTTCTCAATACTAACAAATGGGGTGGAAGCTTGGACTCTGACCGACGCTGCATGTAAACATCTGGAAGCATTTGAGATGTGGTGCTACAGACGCATGCTTAGAATATCATATATTTACCGCGTTACCAACAAAGCCGTCCTACAGCGTATGAGAAAACAAAAAGAGGTACAACAGCTTATTATGCAGGGCAAGCTTAACGGCAAAAGAGGTCCTGGAAGACGACGGATATCGTGGCTGCGAAATCTAAGACAATGGACAGGAATGACATCTATGGATCTATTTCGAGCTACAGCAAATAAAATCAGGGCTATAGTAATCGACAACGTCCACTAAGGATAAGGCACAAGAAGAAGAAGAAGAAGAAGAAGTGGTTCAAATATTTTATATGTTCACTAATTTCGATTTTCAGCTAAATTTTATAGGTAAATTTGTAGTGCTAATATATTTTATCAATATCTAAATAATATTGTCTTTGCGACTTGCCATAAATGTTTTATGTACATAACATGGTCAAATAAACTACTCTACTCCAATTGTTATTATTTCGGTTTAAATATTTCTTTTAAATTTGTAGTAATAAAGAGGTTACATTGATTGCAAACGTCGTTCAGTTTACAATTTATCTTATGAAAAGTTGTAAAAACCAACTGAGATTGATTATACATCAGATACTGCTGCCATAAAGTTACTTTTATTGTAAAATTCAAATAGAAGGATTTGGATTCATAAATATTTTGCGTCACGTCGTGAAAACGGAGAATTTGCGAGATTATATAAAGAGCTCAGAGAAAACGATCAAAAGTGATTTGCATTTACACGTATTGCACTATTTACATTCCATTGTTTTTTGAAATCTGTTGAGATGAAACATTCAAATTTTTGATAAAGTATTTCTACTCAGCAAAATGTCTTTTGTAACAATATATGTTGAACACAAATAGCACAATTTCCGTAAAAAAAACAAAAAAATATGTTAAAAATCAAGTTTGCAACAATGTCTAAGAAAATGACAACAATATTTCAGTACGTGTTTTCGCAGAACTGGCTAAGTTTTAACGATCAAATGTGATTTGCATTTACAGGTATTGCACTATTTACATTCCATTGTTTTTTGAAATCTGTTGAGATGAAACATTTAAATTTTCGATAAAGTATTTCTACTCAGCAAAATGTCTTTTGTAACAATATTATGTTGAACACAAATAGCACAATTTCCGTAAAAAAAACAAAAAAATATGATAAAAATCAAGTTTGCAACAATGTCTAAGAAAATGACACAACAATATTTCAGTACGTGTTTTCGCAGAACTGGCTAAGTTTTAACGATCAAATGTGATTTGCATTTACAGGTATTGCACTATTTACATTCCATTGTTTTTTGAAATCTGTTGAGACAAAACATTCAAATTTTCGGTAAAGAATTTTTACTTAGCAAAATGTCTTTTGTAACAATATATGTTGAACACAAATAGCACAATTTCCGTAAAAAAAAACAAAAAAATATGTAAAAAATCAATTCTTCAAAAATTCTTAAAAAAAATTAAATTGTGTACCTACTGTGGCAGTACACCCTTAATTTTATTAAAAGATAGATTATATTGGGATATACATGACACACCATGTAATCACAATTACCCTATCATACATTTTTATGATAGACTTCAACCATAATTGCGTGACGTCTCTCAGTAGTTGTTAGTAGTTGATATTTGTAGTTCTTTTTTTACCAAATATAATTGTATTTTTAGGAGCCGCCGATACATTACTATATAATTTTTATTTTAAAATACGAACTTACAAACCAATTAAAAATATCAGTGGTCTGGGTGCGACCAGAGAGGGCCACACGACTAAATTTCCAGTGGAAAAAATGAAAAAATACCTTATGTTTCGTTGTTATAATAATAATAATTATTATTAAACTTATTATAAAAAACGATTTTAAATTGTGTATAACGAATTATAATTATTTGTTAGTAACAATATTCAATTGTTATAAACAATGCTTCATTATTACTAACAATAATTTTTCACTGTTGTAGTGTCTTCAAAGCTATTTCTTAATACTGACACAGGTTTAAAATTCTCCAATTCCTATTTATGTTTTCTAAAACTATCTCTTTATGAAATATTATTATCATATTTTTCATACAAATATTCCTAACAATAATCATATTATTCAAAATATCCTCAAATTCTGTATTAAAAATAGTATATTTTATAAATTGCAAAATCTCTCTCTCGTCGTTCTCTCATTACTGAGAATCGTGATCATTAACAACTTGTGCCGCTATTTTTCTCCATTGACTTCGATCCTGCGCCATATTTACAGACTTATAGAACGAATCACCAGTGTTCTTTTGGATCTGATCGGTCCATTGGGTTGGCGAGCGTCCTCTAGCCCTTCGGCCTTCTGTGTTTCCGGAAACTATGAGCCTCTATAGGTTGTCTCTTCGCGCGATGTGACCGAAAAATTCCAATATACTCGCAAAGCAAGTGGAAGAGAGTCTACTGCATTGAATTGACTAGTTCGACCTGTGCGCCGTCCACGGAATTCGAAGCATGCGCCTTCAGCACCACATCTCGAACGCATTAATTCTTTTCCCGTCTGCTGCTTTAATTGTCCATGTTTCAGCCCCCTATCGGAAAATAGAGAAAATCAATGATTGGACAAGTTTCATTTTAGTGTGTTTAGTGATAGATCTGTCTTTCCAGATCTTGGGCAGTCGACTCATTGCACTTTTAGCCAGTCCTATTTTTCTTCGGATGTCACTTTCACTGGAACCCGTGTTACTAATACATGAGCCCAGGTACATGATGATATCAACGACTTGAAATCTTTTTAGAGCATCTATCAGTTGCAGAGTGTTTGCACGATCGACTATCATAATTTTGGTTTTCTCCTCGTTAATCATAAGGCCACATTTAATGCTCTCTCTGTCTCAACTCGATTTAGAACATTTTCAACATTTCTTCTTCTGATGCAGCTATTAGTGTTGTATCATTTGCATATATCAGATTTGCAATCTTTTTGCCCGCAACTGTGATTCCGTCCAATGCCTTTCTCATTATGTATTCTCCATAGATGTTGAAAAGATCTGGAGACAGGATGCATCCCTGGCGAACGCCCCTGCCGGTCTTAAAAGGGAGCGAGTGCTGGTTTTCTATTCTGACCTTGGCCATGTTGTCGTCGTAAAGATTTCTTATTAGTGCAATTAGATGTTCAGGCACTCCCATCTCGCGAAGAACTCCCCACACTATACATCAGTTGACACAGTCAAATGCCTTTTGGTAATCCAAAAAACAGATAACCATTGGAATATTGAAATATCAGTTCTAAGTGGCGTAATTATGCGTCGAATGCAATTGGTCCCACGTCGATATCATTTTTTGTCCTCGAGATAATCGAGACGAAAAATAATTCCGAACGCACATACGAACATACGCACATACGTACATGCACACACAGACAGATGCTTTTTTTTTATAAGGTGGTGAACCCCACTCAGAAATTATAAATTAAAGTTGGGGTAAAGCCACAATAACTCACAATTATTTTGATTCACAAAAATATGTCATCCCAAACAATGTAAGAAAAATATTAATTAATAAAGACGGCACTGAATAGCATCTCAGCACGTAGTAAAAGTATCATTACCGTTTTACCAAAAAATCTTATTGCATAATAGATATTTATAACGTCGTAAGAGACAAGAACGACTAACTTTAAGTAACTGTACCAACAGCTTCTGCAAACGAAAGTGATCTTAGCGACGGCGACGCAATGTAAGTGTGCTATGGTTACATCAACGACGTAATATGATCTTGATCTTATTATCTGATTGTAGGCTATAATCCTCGGTGAATAAATCATGTTAGTAAGGTAGGTAAAGGTGTCTCAGTATGCACACGTTAACTCTGCTGAAAAAAATGTTTATCGTGTTAGTCAAGGCCGACAACATTTTGTTAAATAGAATAAACACTAAATTTATACACCATAATATCAGTTGCCGAAGTGGTCGGGTTGGTTTGACATCGAATGAAATAAAAAACGGCGGTTATTTTTTGCGATTTAGTGAGTGAATTTTTCTCTAGTCAAGGATATTTACGTGCATTACATAGTGAACATGGGATTTTTTAAAAATAAAAATAAATATGTGTAAGTCCTTTTTTAATTAGTCTACAATTGTAAGGAAGCAATTTTAAACTAATGATTTCATTAATTTTATCTTGAGCTCAAATTTACGACATGAAAATTTAAAATTTATAGTTATCGATAAAAAAAAGACTTTACTTTTACGAATTCTGAAGTCCTACTTAAAATTTTCAAGAAACACGCAATCCTAATCTTCCTTGAAACTCAAATCAAATTTTAGAAGTAGTCAAAGTAAAGTGGTTACAAATTAACTTTATGGGACTCACCAAAAAAAAAAGAAACCAATTTTAGTCAATGCGGCTTAAAAAGCTGAGTCGAATGACACCCCTCTCAGGGTGAGGAAATGCCCTCTTCAAAAGTTATGCCTCTTTTAATTTTCAACTTTTCAATTTTTATAGGCACATTTTCTTCGTCCAAAACATTTGGACAGTTTGTACGATGGTGTTGTTCGATGCAGCATGACCAACCGAGTCGATTGGCACCTCTCCCGAGTTAAACAAACGGCCCTTTCAAAAGTTACAACACTTTTAATTTTTAGAGACTTCTCTTCCTCATGACAATACTTACAATGGTGACCCTAGTGTCATTCGACGCAAACCCATCTTTCAATTTTTAGAACAACATTTTTTTCACCCCTCTTAAGTATCGATTTTGATGTAATCATAGACAACAATCTCAATCAAAATTAACGATTGTTGTCTATGATTAAATAATAAATAAAATAAAAAATGTGTTTCTATTTTGAACCAGCCGTTAAATCAACTTGGGAGAATTCATTCGACTCGGTTGGTCATACTGCGTCGAATGACACTAGGGTCACCATTGTAAGTATTGTCATGAGGAAGAGACGTCTCTAAAAAATAAAAAATTTAAAAGTGTTTTAACTTTTGAAAGGGCCGTTTGCTCAACTTTTGAGTGGTGCCAATCGACTCGGTTGGTCATGCTGCATCGAATAACACCATCGTACAAACTGCCCAAACGTTTTGGACAAAAAAATGTGCCTCTAAAAATTGGAAAATTGAAAATTAAAAGGGGCATAACTTTTGAAGGGGGAATTTCCTCACCCTGAGAGGGGTGTCATTCGACTCAGCTTTTTAAGCCGTATCGACTAAAATTGGTGTCTTTTTTTTGGCGAGTCCCATTAAAAAAATTTAAGCCGTAAAGTTTATTCATAATAATTTTTAATAATAATATTATTTATTTTATCTTTAACACAGTTTTAAATTATGTAAATTTAAAATATTTAAGTGATGAACTAAAAACAAATTAAAAACAAACATTTAATAAAATAAATGAGCTCATCCTTTTAAAATGAATCCCCCAGAGCTGGGGTGGGTAACCATTTGTATAACAGGGGCCAGAATAAGATTTACGTGCCGTCCACGGGCCGTAGTAGTTAATTGACACAATTTTGTTGGGTTTGCTTATATCTTTTTTTTTTTAAATAAAAACATATTTATAAGAAAGCTAATTAGGTACTACATTTATTTCCCTTATCATTTTTGATAAATTACAAGGAAATGAAAAAAATAAGTAGGTATTAATCACAAAACAATAAATATACATCGTGTTCCGGAACCAATAATTGTACTAGAGCGTATACAAGTTGAGAACTAATAAGGGTATTAGTTTACTCAGCATCGTCGGCAAACTGTATGCACAATATTGATTAAAAGAGTGAAGAATAAAACTGATAAGAAGGTATGAGATATGCAAGCAGGATTTAGAAAAGAAAGGAGATGTATGGATCAGGTATTTTTATTACAAGGCAACTTCATGTTTAACCTGAAATATCTCGAAAAATAATAACTTTATCGCCATGGAGAAGGAGTACAATATTAACGTAGAAAGTATTGAAAAATTGTGATAAAATTGCAATTCCGCCAGTGGCGTAGAATTTGGAAGGATAAACCAGTCACTTGCCCCTGTCGTACGCCTCTGGTAGCAGCCAGAAACGTTCATTTCACATAATTTAGTAGCGTGTATAGTACTGACACTCCCACCAAATATAGCAATAATACTTAAAATAGTACTGGTCACAAATAATTTTTAAATTTTCAAATAAAACACACTGTAACTCAGACAGGAAACACATTTTATCTAGTTGATTTGGGTTGAATCTTCATATTTTGAGTTCAGGATTCTATAGTTAAAATATTTTCAATTAGTAATGAATAAATATTATAGAAAACTATAATATTTTTGTCAGCGAATAAGAATAAAAATGTATAAATAAGATTTTTAAAAACCAGCTAATCTCGCCGCATGTTACATATACTAAAGGCAAATATGGGTCGATTATATTTCGGAAAACAACTACTTCCCTGGCTATGTGCCTCGACAAACATTGAATTATATCTGATAGATAATCGTGCATAATCCATTTCGTTAAATGAAGTAAATGGAGAGAGTTTTGATTACTTACTCGTCTGGTAAATACGTTAAGATCCACTAGAATATAATCTAGAAGACATTGTACAAACGGTTATTCCTAATTAAGTAGTACGTGTACACAGCTTAACTCAGATCATCTTTTAAATTGACTTTGTACTATTTTTTTGTGTTGAATACACAATGTATCACATATTTTAATATTTGTCTGTATTAGTTTTTTGGTAAGGGACCTAAAAGTTTGAACATTGAAAATAGTAAGCGTTTACTTTAAAGTAAAAACTTTGTTACTCAATATAATGGTAAAAACCCCTTATGACTCAGCCAAGGAATGGACTATAAAATAGCACTACAGACCTAGTAAGTATGAGTAAATAAGAACTTTGCGATGTGCCATTATTATTTGTTAGAATCGGGTCATTGATCGGGCTAGTAGCTTTCTTCTGAATTAAATTCAGAAGGGAACATGTTACATTGGTTGCATTTAAGCTTTTTACAGGATTAGTAAATTGGTAGACGAGATGTACTTTCACTTATTTCGACTTATACTAAAACCTTTACAAATAAAAAGGCCTTATAGTTCATGTTTAAAAAAAAGTATGTGAGTGATTGATTCGTGGGGTAGCAGACATAATGTGGTGTGAAATAATACTATTGAAGTTACTGGTTTTCCATTAGAATACATTTTTAAATAAACAGTTGCTCATTTAATAGCTTTTGTTATTTGTCGTAGAGCCTGCTTTCCATTTAAGAGATTTAAAATTAAAATTGTGGGTACTGTCATCTTTAAAAATGATACCCAATTTAATAAAACGATATGTATTATGTTTACCAACACCTAATTATTTTATCGTCCAATGTGATATTTTTACAAACATGATAACTTATTAATTAACAATTGTGGATTTTTAATCAGTTTTATTTTTATCACTATTATGTGTAGATAAATAAAAAAAAAATTAATGTTCCTTAATTCATTTTGAGTATTTATTAGCAGTACTTAAAGGTTTAAATATCGATTAAATAACGATAAAACTTGAAAAAGTTTAAATTTTGTTAATATAGTATAAATATATAGTATAAATAATACTATGTACTTACATCAATTAACTGGTCACAGTAAGACCTTTTTCCACGCACTTATGTTTATATTTTCATTTTCTACATTATTAGATACTGTTGGTCGGGATTGATGCTTATTGACGTTTATTGTTAAAATAAAAGTATTTGACACATAAATGAGTAAAAATAGTAACGTGTGTGAGTAAAAAATTGTTACCTATATAGTTATTTGTCAGATATTCCCGAAAAATTAAATAGATTAAAAATAATTTAAAAGAATTTAATTTTTAATCCTATTTAATTTTCTTAAATCCTTCAAATCCTTTTAAATATTACCTCTTATGGGTATTTAGCATGAACAATAGTTTTTAATCCTTTAGTTTTTTTAAATGGTTTTTATTTAAACCTCGCTAAATGCTTAGAATTTTCCATTTCGGTGGGAACTTTTCTATTAAAATGCAACGTTGTGTAAAATTTCCAAGTCAATCCATTTACTACTTTTCGAGTTTTGTGGACAAAACATATGGAAGTTGCATTTTATGTGTAAATTTTAGTCGAAAAAAAGTGTCTACGAAATTCCTACAAAAAATTCTTATCCCATTTTACCTAAAGTTTATTATTTTGTTTATCGTCCGTTGCTATCTAAACGATAGCAATATGGATAATATGATATCTCAGAAACCAAGTTATTCAAAAATTGTCCAATTATATTGTTATCCTCTAGTTCATATTATTAATTTAAGTATAGAATAAATTAAGAGTGAAAAAAATTTTTTTAAAACAAGCTTTTATATTAATGCGCTAAAAAGAATAAAATAAACTTTTCCTTTAAAACTTTGACTATCAACTTAAAACGTCATTACACAATTTATTATGTGATAAAAGCTTGTCACGAGATTTAAGTACTCATATTTACTTAGTCTGATAATTCTAAAAATTAAATTTGATCGGTAATAGTTATTTAATTTACTTGATTTACTACAAAGGGTAAATCTCGCGACAAGCTTTTATCACATAATAAATTGGCGCATTAAAATAAAAGCTTGTTTTTATAAATTATTGTTTACTCTTAATTTATTTTTTACTTTTTAGTTATCGCCTGACAGGTTTCTCAGTCTGTTTATCTCATTTAACGCATCATTGTTGCAAGGTCGTTTGCCGGTTAATTTCGAACAGTCTAGCTCTTTAATAAGGAGACCTTCTAATGATTTACCCTACTTAACTGCCACGTAATCTTGACCTTTGATTTTGGAGTTTTCCTTTTTCTAGACAGATTGCAAACCAATGCTGTTGACGCCCATCTCGCCAAATTACAGAAATCAAAGTCTAAGAAAATGACACAACAATATTTCAGTACGTGTTTTCGCAGAACTGGCTAAGTTTTAACGATCAAATGTGATTTGCAGTTAACCAACCGATGCTACAGACTCGAACAATTTGACTTTAATATCATAATCGAGTACTTCGAAAACCCTGGTACACCAAAATTTCGGACAGATTTGAGCTTTCGACTCTCAGCAAGTCCTTTTATTTGGTATCCATATTGTAAGAAAGCATAAAAAACTTAATCCGCCATCTCTCAAGTTCGCCATATTGGATTTAGAGTGACGTCACTTTATTACTCGAGTTTTTCTCAGTAAGTCCTTTCATTTGATACCCATATCGTAGGAAAGCATAAAAATAACTAGTCCGCCATCTGAGGTGTTCCACCATGTTTCATTTAGAATGACGTCACTCAGCTAATCATGCATCCAAACTAAACGTGTATAAAAAGTTTCAGCTTAATCGGTTAAAGATATCTGCTTCAAAATTGAGTTCCAAGATTTTACCCGGACACACATACATACATTGAAAGTTAAATAAAAGCCAGATGCTCTTGAATGTGCTGATTTTAAACCAATATTTAAAAAGATTAACAGACATGTTATTTCCAAATATACGACAATATCGCTTATATCAAATTTTTCGAAAAATTTTGGGTTTTATACGTGAGCATTTTGGATTTTGTCAAAAAATCTAAGATTTTATCTAATAAAAAATATGGATTTATAAAAAATTTAGAAACCAAAGATGCTTACAATAAATTACTAATTTAATTTATAAAAAACTTAAAAGATGTATACCAATAGCTGTATTATTTTTGGATCTTGTTAAGGCATTTGATAATACTAATCATAAAATGTTATTGGGCAAGTTATATTTACATACATACATACCCGTAAGGGTAGGCAGAGACCACTTCCTTCCACTTACTACGGTTCTTACACACATCTTTTTCTTTCTCTACTTTCATCAGTGCTCTCATACATGCTCGTCGGATGTTGGTACTCTTGACCTGCCCTTTTTTCAAATCAATGTTGATCTAATCGAGATATGTTCGCCGAGGTCGACTTTTACCGACATGTCCATTTACACTCGCCATATAAATTTGTTTCGTCAATCTTTCTTTATATATCCTTTCTACGTGTCCAAACCATCTAAGAATTCCTTTGTCTATCTTTGTAACCACAACTTCAAAATGGATTGCAGCGCTCTTTATGGGTAAAACTAATTCGAATTGGCTCAGGACTCGGTAAAAGTGCCGAAGCCCTATACCGATTAGGCAGTGCTGTCACCAGGTTGTGACTGTGGATATCCAAGACATACCATTCAGCATATAGTGGCGGACTGTCCATCTCGCTCACATCCTGGAAACTTGCAAGACTTCGCGCAATGTACCCAGAGCGCAATCTTATGGTTGCGCAATTTGGATATCAATGTTAAGTTGTTTTGAATTGTTTCGGTCTGTATACATTAAATTGAATGTTTGTGACTATATTAATGTTCTTTAACTATAGTAATGTTTATATCATACTCTCATTTGTATTGTAAACGATTCATACGCTTAATAAATAAAATAAGTGCTCGTATTAAACTACCGCTTACCCCATACATAGACAATGTTGACCACAATTAAACCCTGCAGGGTATGACAGGATTACGGTTAAAATGCTAAAGGCTGGACAGGGTGTGATAGCTAGTCTGCTGAACCGCCTTTTTAACCTTTGTTAGAGATGCGGCAGCGTACCAGGAGACTGGTGCAAGGTAGTTATTGTTCAGCTTTAAAAAAAAGATTCGCAGCAGGACTGTAAGAACTACCGAGGTATTAGTCTATTCAGCATCGTCGGCAAACTGTATGCAAAGGTGTTGATTAAAAGAGTGACGCATGAAACTTATTCTTAATTGCTGGGTCGTTTTAATAACGCATTAAGTTGTTTCTGTTTTCATTGATTTCTTTTCGTTCAGATTTGGATTCGGATATTTACGTGCAATTAATAACATTTGAATTAATTTCAAAATAGTCATAAAAATTCGTTTAAATTTTAAAAAAGTTCCAAAAGAATTTTTAAAATTTACGTTCTTATTTCTCTTTTACTTAACCGTCTTTGGTTTTCCTCCTTTTGTTTATTATATAAAAGCTACGTGGTGCCACTTCATTTCTCAAGAGGCTACAAAGAGTACAGCAGGGACCGCATTTACTTTAAACTACTACTTAGAATGCTCAAATGGCACTTATAAAAGTTAAACAGTGAAAAAAAAGTGATTGAGGTGATAACTAAATAGATTTTTCTTTAACTCTAACTTTAATAATTCTGAATATGTATTTACTGTTTTTTCACTACATTTACCCTTTTATTTTATAATATACTCGTATTTTTGTAACCGCTGAAAAAATTGCTTTTTTTTTAAAAAAAAATTTATAGCGGTTTTAACTACTGAGGTCATTAACCGCTCTCTTTCTTTTTCCTTGCAATTTTATGATTCTTTTATTAAAAGTTTACTTGCTAACAAAATTTTACTAAATTTATTATAGATGTTGATTGCAAAGAGCTGAACTCAAATTCTTAGAAACTTTAAACATTTCTCGTGATGGTACATAAAGAGGACAATCTTCTATAATATGTTTAACCGTTTATTCACATTCACAAATATAACAAAACGGTTGGTTTTCACCAAGAAGTAAGTACATTGATGTGAGGCGAGTGTGACCAATTCTAAACCGGGTTAAAGAACGTTTGATTTTCTTTGGTTTGGAATTTGTGTTATCCCATTCTCCTTGCCATTCTTGATAAACGACATTCGTAATGTGATTTCGATTGTCAAGAGGGTTTACTGGAATATCTTTAATGTAAACATTATTTGCTGCTTTGTCGAATAATTCATTTCTTCTGATGCCAATAGGACTAGGAGTCCAGAATAAAATTATAATTTTATTCCTCTGTTTGAGGTCGTGTATGAGACATGCAATATTACATGCTAATGGATTTCAATATCGGGGTCGTGTGATACTTTGTATGGAGCTAAGAGAGTCGGTACAAATAAAATATTTGTGATATACACTGAATCAACAGTATACCCCAGTGCCTGCCAGATGGCATACAGTTTGGCGGTATATATACTAGATTTATTACCTTTCTAGATCCATTTGTATATATTTTTTGGTAACCTTCTTACATATTCACAATTTTAAGAAAACTTTGTCTTAGTAAAGAGCTCGAAAGTTTTGTTGAGTTTAGTAACTCTACATGGTATTTTGGTAGTTCAATGATCCAAGTGGTACTTCGAAAAAAATATATGGGTAAGTATTGTTAAAAGTGATATATTATAAGCTTCCTTCAAATCAATTATTCGAACACATGCTGGTTTCGTTCTTGATGACTGCCCGTTATGTTTGGGTAACACGTCATTTCGGAAAATTTGTCCGTGATTTATATGATCAGGTTTTGCCCAGATTTTGGCTTCATATCTAAGTGCGAGTCGGTTTCGTCTCGATTCAAGTGATGGTATACCTGATTCGCATTGTAAGCTCAGTTTTGGTGGTGTCCTGAATGCTACATTTGCAAGACGTATTCCTGTGTTCTGGAGTGTCTCTAACTTTGACAGCTGGGTTTTTCGTGCGCAGGAGAAAACTATGCATCCATAATCAAGCTTAAAGTGGACTGGTGCTTTAAACATTCGAAACAATACCTCTCTATCTGCACCCCAGTTGATGTTAGGCATTTTATCACGTGTGAGTGTTTTGCGACATGTTCTGATTAACGAATTGATGTATTCATGCCAATTTAGTTTTTTGTCAAAAAATAAGTCCCAGGAAAGTAACAATATCTGACACATGGATAGGAGTTCTTTGGGAAGTAAGAAGAGGGTCATCACCGTTAAGATGCAAACTTAAAGTAGATGGAGAGGTCATACAACAGGAGATAAAGTTTAAATATTTGGGTATATAACTGTCCAGCCATGGTGACGTTGAAGCGGAAGTAAGAGAACAAACGGCAAGGGCGGTGAGAGTGGCAGGTTGTCTGATCGACTTTATTTGGAAAAACAAAAACATCAACACCCAGGTGAAAAGCAAGATCTTTAAAACCGTTATTAGGCCCATAATGACATACGCTGTGGAAACTAGGCCAGAAACTCAAAAAACAAGGAGACTAATGGAAACAACGGAGATGAGAATACTGAGACGAATTGATGGCAGAACTTAATGGGACAGAGAGAGAAGAGCGAAGACATAAGAACCAGATGTGGGGTAAAGAACATCAACGAATGGACCCAAAACAGGAAAAAATAATAGAGCGCGCATATTGACCGCATGGGGAATCAGAGAGTCGTAAAAATCGCAAGAGACAAGTTACCTGTAGGACACAGGAGCGAAAGCGGTGGAGCGACAATATATAAGGCTGGCGAATAAAGATAAACAGGTTTTAAGCCTAATTAAAAAAAAGAAGAAGAAGATATGCAAAATAAGTCGTGTTTAGCCATGATCATTTTGAGCTCACCATAGTGTGAGTTGCAACCATTGTAGTTCCATTTTAAAATACTTTTCATTAAAATAAAATAAATGGACAATAATATATAAACCTCACAGGCTTAATATCATGAAGGAAGAAAGGGAGGAGAATTATTGCTTTTTCCGCTGCCCTCTCCTACTTTTTCTTTGGCTTTGTTGTGATTGGTTTTCAGAGTTAACGCTGTTTGAATCATCAGACCATGTTGATTGTGAAAGGGGGTATCAATCATTTCCGTTGAGAGTGTAGGTAGTTTGGGTTCAAGACTAAGTGACCGGAGTTCACTTCTCTTACATCTATTATCAAGATCTTCGTCCATGTTTGAGTCATTATTCTTGTCTGTCTGCAGTATGAGTGTTACTGTTTTTCTTCTTGTCACTTCGGTCGTTGTATAAGTAGTGATATTGGTCTGTATTAATGTTTCTTGATTATAATGATTATTTTAGGAATGAGTTGTTTGGTGAGCTCTGTAGTTAGTGAGGGTGAAACTAAGATGTAACTGTTTGCGCATATGTTCCCTGAGGGGTTTTAAAGATGAAACCCTATTGTTTTTTGGCTTCTGTATAAAAAATTTTGTTTTCAGTTGTTAGTTTTTTATAGCTACCTTCTTCACGTATTCTGGACAATTATTCGAGTGAGCTAAGTGATTACTTCCGCAGTTGATACATACCATGGGTTGTCCACATTGTCTTCCTTCATGCATGCTGCATACGCAAATCTGCTCCTTATCACATGCTGATGACATGTGTCCATAATGCTGACATCTATAACATCGGTGATGGTATATACGTACGTACTAGAAGAGAATAATAAGCTACTTTTATTCTTGATGAAAGCTTAGGTGTATTGAATGTTAGTATCGGAGAGGCTGTTTCTACTAGCTGACCATCTTTAACTATCTATAACTCCTTGAGATTTAAGCTCTTTTGTTATCTCTATTATTAAGCAGTTAAGTCCTTGCAAAATAAGTCGATAGAATAAATTGTTGTGTATACGGCTGATTTGCATTTTCTTGAATTTTCATTTGACGAATCACAAGGTAGGGATTGCTATTTTACATTTTAAAGAAATAGTGGTGGATGTAAAAGTGGTGCAACTTGGAAACAGCAGAATAAAATTTTTAAACCTCCTCCTTGATTTAAAATTATTCCTGTTTTTTGTTTTTCTTACATTTACGCAAAATCAAAAGTTATTTGGACTGGCTAATTTTAAAATGAAAGTACTTTATCAAAAAGTATCTCATTAAATTTCAGAGTAAACACTAACTTCAGTTTTTTTTGTTATACCTAATGCTATAATTTAAAAACAAAACTCGAAGCTCATTTATAACCCATTTATCTTTTTTTTTAGTATTGTGTCATATTATTTAAGTGTTTTGTTAAAAATAATACATTAATTTCCAATTATGTAAAAAATTACCAGAAAAATATAATGATCATAATACATTTTGTTGGTATTTATTACAAATTCAGCCTTGTTTTACTTTGACTTTGAACATAATTGCGGCGACATTATGTTTACTTTTAATTACTTTAATTATACTTTATTGGAATGAATTTCTATATACAGAATGTTTTTAATACCGTAGTAATATTTGCAGGATCCTCAAATTAATAAAACATATTTTTTTTATAACATTTGTTCTACCCTACCTCTGCCTATTTTTCCATAAAAGATAATCAAATTAAATTTTAATTCTTGTAAGTCAATTTTTAAATTAAATCGAAATTTCGTGTTGTGTTAACGGGAATGGACGCTGCATATGGCCGACTACTGCTTACGTTATGACAGAGGCGTAGGGCTTTTGATTATAATAAAAAAACTCATAAATGTTGAAAAACATATAAAAAAACCTACATTTTGGTTAACAACTCTGCAATCAATAAAAAATTATTATCTGATGTGTAACTATAATTAGGGAAATGTCATTCTAAAATTTTTAATTTTGTAAATCTACAATTTCGATTTTTTTTCGCACGCTATAAAAACAAATCAAAATTTCTTAACATCAATTATATTTACATACTAAGCAAAACATTACGTTCATCTGTGAACACACTGTATATAAAATATTTTTTATTTTTACTGTATTCGTTCGGCGTACAAGGTTTGGGTAACTATTAATTTTAATTAGTCAGAAGTTTTAAGTCTATTTGTTAAAGAATATAATGAACAATACAATGGATAGTATTATTTACATTTGTTTTGTAAAACAACGGTTAATTAAGTATCTATTAGTTACACTTTTTCTAAAAATGTTATTAACTTCCCAGTGGAAAGTTATAGTAATGGGTCCGATTTTGCGAATCCCGAATTTTGACATATCTTCACATTTTAAGGTCCCCAGAGTCGAATACAATATTTTATAAGTGGAAGTCTGTGTTACATCATAAAAACGAAAATATTTACCAGAGAAACAAAATACAAGCCAAAATTAATGGCACAACTACCGAAGAAATTTCTGTAAATAGTGGTATTCGACAAGATGATTCCCTTAGCCCCTTACTGTTCAACATTGTTTTGGACGAAATAATAAAAAGCACTCGTAACCTGAAAGGGTATAAAATGGGGAACAAAGACGTCAAAATCCTATGCTATGCCGATGATGCTGTTCTGATTGTAGAAAACGAAGATGACCTATACTATTCAAATTTAACAGAACGACAAAAAGTCTAAAAATGAAGATATCTGCAGCAAAGACGAAATGCATGACCACTTCAAAAATACCTATCAGATGCAAACTGGTTGTGAATAATAAAATTATACAACAGGAGATGAAATTTAAATACCTAGGCATAGAAATATCAGGATACGGTGACATCGAGGCGGAGGTAAGAAACCAAGCGGCACATCGAACACAAAGAGAATATTAGAAACCAACGAAATGAAAATAGTGCGCAGGATCGCTGGAAAAACACTTTTTGACAAGGAGAGAAGCGAGGACATTAGAAGAACATGTAAAATAGACAATGTAAATGAATGGATTCTGGGAAGAAAGAGAGAGTGGAACGAACACATAGACCGGATGAATGACGACAGAATGGTCAAAATAACTAGAGAAAAGTCGCCCTTATGGCGCCGAAGCGTTGACAGACCCCGCAAGAGATGAAGCGACAACCTTTCCAATAATTGAACGGCAGAGGATACGAAGAAAAACAAGCAAAATTGCTTACATTAAAGAAAGAAGAAGAAGTCTGTGTGTATATGTACATATGTGTGTATGAACGTATGTGCGTATGTTCGTATGTGCGTTCGGAATTATTTTTCGTCTTGATTATCTCGAGAACAAAAATGATACCGACGTAGGACCAATTGCATTTGACGCATGATTACGCAACTTAAAAGTGATTAGATTTGCAGCAAAATTGGTCAAACTGTTTTTCATGGAGAATCTAAAAACTGAAAAAAAAAATGGTAAATTACCTGAATTTTGCAATTTTTAAATTATACTATTTTTAATACAGAATTTTAAGATCTTTTGAATAATATGATTATTGCATGTTAGAAATATTTGTATGAAAAATATGAAGACAATATTTCATAAAAAGAGATAGTTTTAGAAAACAAAAATGGAAATTGGAGAATTTTAAATTTGTGTCAGTTCTTAGAGAATAGCATTGAACACGCTATAACAGTGAAAAATTGAACATTTTGAACATTCACTTTAAAGTTATTTATTTTTGTTTTTTAAATTGTTATTTTTACACTTTTAGACAATAAATTTTTTTATAAAATTTAAATTTAGAAGCAAATAACCGATCAAGTTACATAAATCAAACAAGAGTAACTTGTTTTGTAGAATTTAACGCTCTCATAGTTTAGCCGAAAAAAATTCTTTTTTAAATTACTAGGCACAACCAAGTGTAACCAGCGC
This sequence comes from Agelastica alni, assembly GCA_950111635.1. NCBI lineage: Eukaryota > Metazoa > Arthropoda > Insecta > Coleoptera > Chrysomelidae > Agelastica > Agelastica alni. The sequence goes on from OX467712.1 coordinate 27,088,257, forward strand.
CCTCTATTAGGAATGCTAAATTAGAGTCCAAATTGGCAATCCTCATGCCAAAAAACGTAAAATTGACAATTTTTTAAAAAGGAATTGAGAAAACATGAAAAATTGTTGCGAAAATCAAAATCCATATTTAAACTTTAAACACCCAGTATCTCGGAAACTAGCAATATTGTATGTATAAGGCATATTGGGATCATCATATTTTAAGGTCTTAAATATACAATTTAGAGATTGGACGTTCTTAATGAATTACCCTGTATACGTGATGTCATATCAAGTAACTTTGGTTTCCTGCGTATATATCAAAACCACAATTACAGAGTGCTTGTTATTAGCAATTTATCGGTTTATGAGTTGGTTTTAATAAGTAAAGTATAGTGTTTAAAGTATTTTTTTTTATTATGACTTACAGTTTGAGCGAAAAAAATGCATCATCGCGTGGAATATTCTACGTCCTAGAGCCCCCAACATCTTCCGTGACGCTTGTAAGGCATCGTTGGGGAACAAGGTAAGTTTATGTACAATAATACATTTATCCAACACCACTACAATAAGGCTCAAAGAACACATTATTTTAAAAATAATTATTGGAAATATCCCTTTAAATTTTAGGGCATCATCATCATCATCATATAGCAGCTTGTCTCGTCCACTGCTGGACATAAGCCTCTTTTAACTCAAACCATTTTGCTCGGTCTTGGGCATCTTGGATCCACTTTAAAGATATCCTCTTCAAATCGTCCGTCCATCGAGTCAGCGGTCGTCTGCTGTTTTTGTGTGCTTCGTCTCTGGGACGCCGTTCTATTATTCTCTTCGTCAATCTGTTATCTGACATAGACCTCTCCATGGCTCGTTGAGTTATTCTTATTTTATTGATAGTTTTTTGTGTTAATGTAAGTGATTCCTAGCCATATGTCAATAGCGGGTGGACGCACTGGTTAAACACCTTGCGTTTAAGACACATCGGTATATCTGATCTGAATACATGTCTCAGCCTGCCACAGGCAGCCCAAGTTAGTCCAATCCTTTTGGTTAGTTCGCAAGTCTGATTGTCACTTCCCATTCAGATCTCGTCTCCCAGATATTTGTAAGATGTTACGTATTGAATTTATTTTCTTTTTAGCATAAGGTTACAGCTGGGAACTGAGTTTTTCATAAGTTGGGTCTTGGCAATGTTGATTTTTAAGCCTACTTGTTGGGAAGGTGCGGAGAGTACCGAGACCATTTCGTTTGCCTCGTCAAGTCGGTCTGAGATCGGCACAATATCGTCGGCAAAACGTAGGTGGCTCAGATATTCTCCATTCACATTTATGCCCTTATTGTCTAATTCGATCTTTTTAAACATATATTCCATCAGAACTGTGAAGAGTTTGAAGGAAATTGTGTCGCCTTGTTAGACGCCCTTTGCGATCCCGAATCAATCTGTTTCCGCATGTATTTTTACTTTTGCTGTTGCCTGCTTATATATGTGTCGTAATATGGAATTGTAGCGATGGTCTATACGACAGTTTGCGAGAGCTTTAAACAACTTATGGTGATTTATGGAGTCGAATGCCTTTTCATAGTCGTTTCATAGTACTAAGGGCTTGTTGTATTCTATGCTTTTTTCTATTAGTGATTTTATCTCCTAGGGATGGTCATTTGTTCCATATCCAGCTTGGAAACCTGCTTGTTCTCTTGGCTGGTACAAATCAAGATTATTACTAAGCCGTGCGGTAATGATTTTAGTGAATAATTTGTGTAGGTCCGTCAACAGACTTATCGGTCTATAGTTATGTAGGTCTGTGTTTGCTGCCTTTCTTATGCATAATAACAATAGTAGCATTATTTTATATTTGTGGAGTTATTCCTTCATCTTGGCATCATACATAATATTAACCATTGCCTGCAACTCCTCAGATGATGCTAATATGAACTGATCATCGGCGTAATGGAGGCATTTGACGATCAAATCATTTATTCTAAATTCATATGCAGTCTCCTTCAAATCTTTTAATCTTTCTGTTCACAATAATTAATCGTTCGTAAGAGCTTTTATATTTTGCGGTTATTTTTCATAAATCATTAGGTAAAATTAACTGAAACAACAAATAAAAATTTTATTTATTGCAAACGCCGTGGCTTAAAAAGGTCGTAAGATATTTCTTATGGGTTGTAAATCCAAGAATTACTTAACCACCGAGATTAAATGTGGACTGTATATTTAGAAGAGGTCGTAACTAGCTCAGATCGCCACAAAGAATGTAAACGGCTTTAATAAAAAAAGGACTTAACATAAGATGAATGCTCGTTGGTTCTGGTGCAAGTAATAGGATATCCTAATGTGAGTTTCCACGATCGACCCTTTCTGCTCCAAGTATAAATTCCTCTCCTTTTGGATGTAATATGAAGTCGATTTCAATGTCTTTGTTTTAATATCTTTGCGAACACAGAAATATAATTTGAGAGCAAACACAACTGTAATTGAATAAGCGTACAGCGGTTTAACAACTTAATTACGAAGATGGGACTTATACCCAAAGCGTACAGCGGTTTAACAACTTAATTACGAAAATGGGACTTATACCCAAAGCGTACAGCGGTTTAACAACTTAATTACGAAGATGGGACTTATACCCAAAGCGTACAGCGGTTTAACAACTTAATTACGAAGATGGGACTTATACCCAAAGCGTACAGCGGTTTAACAACTTAATTACGAAGATGGGACTTATACCCAAAGCGTACAGCGGTTTAACAACTTAATTACGAAGATGGGACTTATACCCAAAGCGTACAGCGGTTTAACAACTTAATTACGAAGATGGGACTTATACCCAAAGCGTACAGCGGTTTAACAACTTAATTACGAAGATGGGACTTATACCCAAAGCGTACAGCGGTTTAACAACTTAATTACGAAGATGGGACTTATACCCAAAGCGTACAGCGGTTTAACAACTTAATTACGAAGATGGGACTTATACCCAAAGCGTACAGCGGTTTAACAACTTAATTACGAAGATGGGACTTATACCCAAAGCGTACAGCGGTTTAACAACTTAATTACGAAGATGGGACTTATACCCAAAGCGTACAGCGGTTTAACAACTTAATTACGAAGATGGGACTTATACCCAAAGCGTACAGCGGTTTAACAACTTAATTACGAAGATGGGACTTATACCCAAAGCGTACAGCGGTTTAACAACTTAATTACGAAGATGGGACTTATACCCAAAGCGTACAGCGGTTTAACAACTTAATTACGAAGATGGGACTTATACCCAAAGCGTACAGCGGTTTAACAACTTAATTACGAAGATGGGACTTATACCCAAAGCGTACAGCGGTTTAACAACTTAATTACGAAGATGGGACTTATACCCAAAGCGTACAGCGGTTTAACAACTTAATTACGAAGATGGGACTTATACCCAAAGCGTACAGCGGTTTAACAACTTAATTACGAAGATGGGACTTATACCCAAAGCGTACAGCGGTTTAACAACTTAATTACGAAGATGGGACTTATACCCAAAGCGTACAGCGGTTTAACAACTTAATTACGAAGATGGGACTTATACCCAAAGCGTACAGCGGTTTAACAACTTAATTACGAAGATGGGACTTATACCCAAAGCGTACAGCGGTTTAACAACTTAATTACGAAGATGGGACTTATACCCAAAGCGTACAGCGGTTTAACAACTTAATTACGAAGATGGGACTTATACCCAAAGCGTACAGCGGTTTAACAACTTAATTACGAAGATGGGACTTATACCCAAAGCGTACAGCGGTTTAACAACTTAATTACGAAGATGGGACTTATACCCAAAGCGTACAGCGGTTTAACAACTTAATTACGAAGATGGGACTTATACCCAAAGCGTACAGCGGTTTAACAACTTAATTACGAAGATGGGACTTATACCCAAAGCGTACAGCGGTTTAACAACTTAATTACGAAGATGGGACTTATACCCAAAGCGTACAGCGGTTTAACAACGAAGTTAAAAAGATGGGACTAATACCCACTTTATGAGAATATGCCAAAAATTGAGGGCTACCGTAAAAAATGAATGTTTAACTGTTAAATCGTTCCCTTCTATTCTTCGAGTGACTGAAATGTGTATTAAAACTGGTCTTTTTATCAAAAATAATAGGAACATAAATTTTTTTTTGTGTTTAAATTAAAACATGAGCGTCGCGCCGATTTATTCGTAGAAATATACAGAGTGGCGCGAACATTTATTAAAAATTTGCTTATTCTAACCAAAATACATTGTGATAGATCTGCTTTTTATGAATAATATAAAAACAGAAATGACTAAAAGTCATCTTTATGACTAAAATTCATAAAGATGACAACAAAATCAATCTTTTAAATAAAACTGTTTTTTTACCTGCAATATTATTTTACTTATGTCTGTTGTATCGCTACGTATTTGTTTTATTCGTTTCTCGGACTAATAATTGTTTCACTAAACTACGAATACTTATACTATATACATACACTTAATTAGTTGTTATAAACCCGAAAGCTATTTTGTTATATTCTAGATGCTCGGAAGGTGAATGTACAATGTTGAATGTTTGGAAGCAAAATATATATATATATATATATATATATATATATATATATATATATATATATATATATATATATATATATATATATATATATATACGAGGGCGGTTTGATAAGTCAGTGACTTTTTGAATAAAACAAATTTTTTTCAGCAAATAAACATTTTATTTTTCTACATAATCACCTTTTAGCTCGATACATTTAGTCCAGCGTTTTTCTAATTTTTTATTTCCTCCAAATAATAGGTTTTTTCAAAGCTCTCAAAATACGCGTTTGTTTCGGTAATGACTTCTTCATTCGACTCAAATCTCTTACCGCCCAGCCATTTCTTTAGGTTTGGAAACAGAAAATAGTCGCAGGGGGCTAAATCTGAAGAATATGCTGGATGGGGTAGCAGTTCGTATCCCAATTCGTGGATTTTGGCCATCGTGACTAGACAAGTGTGAACACGTGCATTTTCTTGATGGAACAGCACATTCTTCTTCGCCAAATGCGGTCGTTTTTGCTTCAAATCAACGTCGAATCTGTTCAAAAGCTTTGAATAATATTCGCCGGTGATCGTTTTACCTTTCTTGAGGTAATCGATGTGAATGACACCGCGTACATCCCAAAAAACTGTGGCCATGACCTTGTTGGCTGACAGACTCTGTTTCGCCTTCTTTGGTCCACGTTCACCCCAAGCAACCCACTGTTTCGATTGTTACTTGGTCTCTGGCGTGTTGTAAGGGATCCATGTTTCATCCACAGTAACAAAACGGCGCAAAAATTCGTCCGGATTACGGATGAACATCGCTAAACACTCTTTTGAAGTGGTCACACGATTGCGCTTATGTTCGAGTGTGAGCAATCGCGGCACCCATCTCGCAGAGAGTTTTTTCATGCCCAAATATTTGTGTAAAATATGATGTACCCGTTCAGTTGAAATACCTACAGCATGTGCCAACTCACGCACTTTCATTCTCCGATTATCCAATATCATTTCATGGATTTTATCGACGATTTCCGGCGTGATCACTTCTTTTGGGCGACCTGGACGATCGGCGTTACTAGTGCTGGTACGACAACAACGTAACTCTGTAAACCACTTCTTAACCATTGAAATTGATGGTGCCGAGTCCCCGTAGTATTTATCAAGTCTTTCCTTAGTTTCAGTGATGGATTTTTTACGTAAAAAGTAATGCTTAATCAGCACACGAAATTCACTTTTTTCCATTTTCGTAAAAATTCACGAGGTTGTCTGCTTTGAACGGCTATCAAACACCAACTGCACGACGTAGCTTGCTCAAAATTAGAAAGTTGCCCACTGATAGATTATAGTTGACGGCAGCACTGTTGCGTTTGGAGTAACTGCGCGGGAAATTCAAAAAGTCACTGACTTATCAAACTGCCCTCGTATAACTGGATCCTCTAGTATACCTATTTTTACCTATTCTTCGCTTAGAAAATGGGTATTGAGATGAAATTTTAACTATTTTTTTCTAAAATCCATGCTCTTTAAAAATAATAATTGATTATAATTGAATGATAATTAAATTTTCTTTTAAATGATACTAAGTTGGTTAAAATCCATAAAGCAGAACAAAAGTTATAACTGTTTTATTGAGTCAGCTTTCCCACCTACCCCTACCAGTTATTTTACAAGATAGAGGAAAAAGTACTGGAGTAAACTTGCGTAAAATGATCTGAAGATTACGAATATTTAAATTTTGGGGTGCTATTATTATAGTACTTTTATTATAGAAAATGGTATTTTTGTGTTATTGTGAACAACGCCCTCTAGCGGTGAAGTAGAAAACTTGAAAATAATATTAAGCAGTTTCTAGTATGCGAATTTTTAATGCAGATTTTTTTCCCCAAGTTGTACGATAAATAGTTTCTGAGATACAGCGGGTGACCTCTCTTAATCAGACACCCGGTACATTTAATAGATGTTAACCATTCATCGATTCTTCGCATATTAAAATAAATAAATAATTTCACAAATTTTACAAAATATTTGGTACCAATACCTTTTTTGTTTTGTCACTGACGCAGCGTAAGGAGAGCAACCTTCAATGATCCAAACACTATCCATTTATTTTATTTTTATTTTTTTTTAATTACAGTACAATTGCTCACACAAAAATATTCGGTAAGCGTTACAAAATATTAGGGATACGACGTTGTTAGCCAATTTGGTTTAAATCGGCACTCGAAGTGGCGCTAGTGTTGTGATGGAGTGGAAAACGTTGCAGTTGTATCTTACATTAGTACCAATTTATCTCTAACATAAATGTGAGAGTTTAATAGTGTATTATTTTTACATCATTAGAAGAAAACTAAATCTGTTTAAACAAAATGGTGGAAAATCGTTCAAGTTTGTTTTAAAAATTATTTTGGTTATTCAATTAGGAAAAAGTATCGAATTTCTTTCTACGTACTTACTTATATTATATAAGCCGTGTCCTTAAGGGTGCATTACGTTTTCTGTTTTTTTTTTATCGAAATTGCTTGGTCGTCATTGGGAATTTTATAACAAGATTTAGTGGAATTACGTAGTTAATCTCATTTGAGATACTCAAGGGCATCATTACATATATCGGAAAAGTCCTTTCATCAGGCGATCGTCAGTTGCCTTTTAGTGTTTGTGTTTTCCGACGGGATATCTCTTAAAAAAATTTCTTTGCAATTGCTTATCATGACTACCGATAACGAAAATACTTTGAAAGCTCCCGAAGACGACATCGACGGAACTAGCGAAGAGGACTCCGAGGTTGATGAAAGGTTAGAAATTTTTTTAAATAAAAGATTTACAAAATTATTATTAATATTTGTGATGAAATATATTGGATAGCTCACCACTAACGTAAAAGTTATTCCTCCACGACCATACTTGAAATATACTCATTATAAAATTATTTTTAATATCGTAATGACAACATTCACACTCTAGAGCGGGAGGGGGGGGGTAACGGGCTGGCAACCTGCGGATCTTTGAAGGATTATTAGTGGCACTCGATAAATGTACCCGAGTTTCCTTTTCATTTTTGTGTTATATTTTAGAAAAATTATTATCGTTCCGTATGTGTTTTAAAATGTCTTTTAAATTACTGTGGGTACATAATTTTTTAACTTCTATAAGTGAGCTTAGAGAGTCAGTAATAATAAGTACTTTGGGGAATTTTGTAGTGTTCATACTGTGCTCCTAGCTGAATCATTGAAAGAATTACAATGTATGTTAGACAAGATAAACAAAGAAAGTAATAGATGGGGATCAATATCAAAAAAACTAAATTTATGGTTATTAGCAAAATGAATGTTGGCCCGGAAAGAATAACACTTGATGGCGAGAAAAAAGTTCAGCACTTTAAATATCTTGGAAGCTGGATCAATCAGTCGATGGATCCAGACGAAGAAATCAAGGCTAGAAAAGAAATAGCTAGAAGATCATTTCTGAAACTTAAGCCGCTACTCTGTGCCAAGCAACTTAACATTCATCTGCTGGAAAGGTTTACAAAGTGTTATGTATGGTCTATTCTGTTGTACTCTTGCGAAACATGGACGCTTCACCAAAAAATTATTAGTGCATTCGATATGTGGCTATACAGAAGGATGCTCAAAATTCCGTGGAAAATCGAACTACCAACGAGAATGTACTCATCAGAATAGGGCACGATAGAGAGCTCTTAACTACCATCAAGCGCCGCAAACTTGGGACATGTGATGCGTGGACCACGTTATAGTCTGCTTCGGCTTATTCTGAATGGCAAGATCGAGGGGAAAATGGATAAGCCGCAAAAAGCTATCCTGGCTTGGAAATCTCCGACAATGGACAGGTTTAAATGCTGAGGAACTTCTCTACGCAGCTCAAGATAGAGATAGATACAAAGAAGTAGTCAATATGGGAGTTGTCAACTAACCTACGGCTCGTCCTGGAAACTTCCTACTCATCCCGTAAAATATCACTTTCAAAACTTGATTTTTTCTATTTTTCGCATCGTGTGTTTGTTACTTGACGCACTTTTAAAGGTTGGTTTAATATGTTTATTTAGGTTTTCATATTTGTAAGAAATAAACTTTTGTTGTATTGTTATAAAAAATACTTATTTAATAAACTTAATTGACAAAATACATATTAATAAAAATTTTCATCTAACCCCAATATTTACATAATGACATAACCTCCTTAATGCTGTTTCCTATAACGCTCTTCTTTGCTGGAACGTATCCCCCGCGTTAAATGAGGTATTACTGTATTTAATAAAACAATTAAAAAATAAATTAATTTTCCTATTTCTATGTTGTCATACTTAGGTTCAAAGTGAATGAGAGATAAAAAGTATGACTGTGATATTGAGCAAAGGGTGTTGGCAGAAAAACAAATCAATGGGGCACTGGATAATTATATCAGCAGCCAGAACGTCTCAATAAAGGCACGACTGGCTGTGCTTAGAGAAGTGCTGGTCTTTACACTTACCTATGTATGGTAGTAAATGTATATAGCAAATGAATGCTTAGATGGTAGGACACCGTATAGAAAATGGATGAAAGAAGATTGACGAAACCGATTTATAATGCGAGTGTGAATGAGCAATTCGCTAGAGGTCTACATAGGCAAACATATCTCGATTAAATAGAAATTATTTTGAAGAAAGTCTAGATCAAAAGTACCAGCAACCGACGAGCATGCATGAAAGCGCTAACGAAAGTAAAAGCACAAGTCGTGTGTAAGAACCGTAGCAAGTGAAAAAAAAATTGGTCTCTGCCTACCCCTACGGGAAACAGGTGTGACTATACATATGTATGCATGTATACTAAAAAATACATTTTTTTTGTTGCAGGTATGTTGGATTTATTTTTTGGTCATCTGATAATAAAATTATTGGGTGAAAGTCAATTAGGGATTTTAGATTATTACTCTTTAAAAATTTCCTTGCGGTTTTATAGTGTAAACAATGAGAAGACAGAAGCTATGATATATATAAAAGGTAAATATATTATTTTGTAATAATTTTTGTGCATTATTTTTGTTTTATAAATTACAGAGACTAAATAATATCTAGTAATAGGTGCTTTTAAAAAATTTAATAGTTTTAAATTATTTATTTATTGAAATTTGGATTATATACAACTTAAATTTTATTTCTTTATCACAAAAAATAAATAAATACATATAAGGTAGGGCATTCTATACATGTTGGTATTTGCACAGAAAACGGCTTAGCATTTCCAAGTTCTTTTTTTAATATGATGTACAAAGCGTTTAAAGCAACAAATTAAAAATAGTTTGAATTATACAGGTTTATTCTAAAGTAAGAAATAAAATAATTTTTTTTTTTTAATTTACAGATAAAAGTTTCTGTAGTTTCTATACCTATTTCTATTCGTTTTTTCAATATCTCAAGATTTTTTAATTCGTAAGCTCGGACATAAATTTTACCATATGTAGCCATGATGTTAACCGATTAAATAAAATGATTATATTCCCATTAAAACACACATAGTGTTATATTACTATAATGGCATTATTAACTTACACACTCTGTATTTAACAAAGTAAACTATCAGCCATTTAAATTATCTTTCAGGCCATATAGCGGTTTCCTTTAGCTAAACTCAACAATTTCTTTGTAAATAGTAATTTTATTTTAAATATACATATTTTTCTAAGAGATATTGGTTTTTTATTAATGGAACAACAGAGATAAAATTATCATTCCAGAAAGAATATTAGACGAAATAAGATATTCTTACGTCTAGTACGTCTGGATTGTAAAGTAAAACAAATTTGTTGTTGTTATTATTTTTTTAGTTTTTATTAATATCCCTGGAAAAAAATTTATATCCCCAGAATTCATGTAATTTTGTTTTAGAATTGTAACAACGTTAACAGGTCTTTGAATGTGACACTGAAGGTGCAATTAAGAAGCCAATCATATTATAAGGTAAGACTTATAAATATAAATTTTTGCAAACTCCGATATCCCAGTTAAAAATAATAAAGATTTGTCTACATCGCGTCGCGTTGTTATAAATAATGATCGCAGTAAAATCCAGGAAAATGTTTCTGATAATTATGCAACATTTAAAATTAAACCATTCTATCATTGTATAACGTTCAATGATCATTTTCCTTACACAATTATACTCTAAAACAATAAACAAAATATAACTATATATATCTAAAATAAAAATTGAATATTTTTACAGTGACTAAAAATCTATTAGTTTATAATTACATGTATTGAATACCAAGATGGTTAAATGTTTTAATGCCCTATATTCAGTACAGTTTATTAAGGAAAAAATGTTGACAAAAAATTTCCAGTTATTCCAGGCAGCTTGTGATTTTAAAAGGAAAGTTTTGGCTAGGTTTTGATTTTTGGTAGGTACTGTTTAGATAGCATTTTGGACTGCTGAACACGAATCTAAGGTTTGCCAACAAAATTTTTAATAGTATTTTTTCACAAATAGTGGTGTCATACCATGTTTCATTCAGATAATGTATTTTTCTTTTTTTAATTCTTGAATATGTTCCAGATACGTTACGCTTGTTCAGTAATTTTATGATTTTCATAACTAGAAATGGTCCAAAATTTAAATCTCTCTCTCTGCATGAAGAATTTTAGTTCTAACTATCCTAAATTTCTCATAATATTCAGAATACCGAGTGTAGACATAAAATTTAAAAATAGTATATTACGCACCTAGGGAAGACAGTTGTCATTCTAACCCGCATCTAACACGCGGATTGAGATGACATACTTTCTTTCCGTGGTGCGCCTACATCTTTTTACCACATCTGTAATGGAAAGTTCGAATTAAATAAGTATGTAAATAAATGTTACTTGATTAAGTAATAGGTTAAATTTTATATATGTTTCATACTCTTTTTCTGTTTAATATGCATTCAAAATTAACTAAATCTTATAACCTACAATTATTAAAATTAATTAATTTGAGTAAAGGTTAAACTTTACTTTATTTATTATTACGCGTTGCTAGGCTACAGTTATAATTATTTATATCTGAACTTTCCGCGCAGGTGTGGTAAAAAAAATGTTTACATAAAGTAAATTTTTATACAGGGTGGCCAACAGAGCCATTTGCAGGAACCTCGTCAACATTTTAAAAAACGCTCAGACCCGTCGATCTTTGATTAAAGGGGGACAATCTTTTCCGGTATTTTTGACTCCACTTCTTTCAATGCCAAGCGAGGGTAAGAATTACTCCAAAATTTTTAAATGGCATAGGGGGTCGAATAAGATGTCTTTTGAAAGCTCCGACAATTTTTTTTACAATAATTTTTAAATTTAACATGCTGTCTCTTCTCTCAATCCAACGCCGTGGAAAACGTTGGTCTAAATACTGACGAATTTTTTTTTTCGCCCCTTTAACATGGGTTCTTATGAGAAATCATGAGTTCTTAATATTAAAATAAACAAAAAAATTGTTAAAAATGCAAAATTCGATGAAAAAAAATACGTGTGTTTAGTAAATTTAATAACGAAGAGTGTAAGTGCTTAAAAAGTATTATCGACTGTCTAGTTTTTAAAATATTTTATTTTTACCGATGAAAAAATTTGATTTACGGTGTAAGAACGTGAGCTTTATTAAAAAAAAATTAGGTCACCCATGTAAATACACATAACCTGTGTGTTATACACTAACCAATCTCATGACTATTAGTGCTCTTGCCACATTTTTTTACGACTACACACATAAATTCGGACTTAATTTTCATCATATTATTTAAATAAAAACCATATATTTTATTAAATCATGATTGAATAATGATTTGTCAATTTTATAATGATTTTTTTGTAAAAGTATTTGTCAATTTCAATTAGAAAAATCATTACTTATATATTTTATTTAAAGTTGGCAGCGCTGATTATTTAACATGTTCAATAAAGGACCCCCTCGCGTCTCGCTTCATCAACCCGTTCTTACACACATCTTTTGCTTCCTCTACTTTCATCGGTGCTCTCATACATGCTCGTCGGTTGTTGGTACTCTTGACCTGGCCGTTCTTCTAGATATGTTCTCCGAGGTCTACCTCTACCGACTTGTCCATTCACACTCGCCCTATAAATTTGTTTCGTCAATTTCCTTCATCCATCCTTTCTACGTGTCCAAACCATCTAAGCATTCCTTTATCTATCTTTGTAACCACATCTTCTTTTACACCACAGCGTTCTCTTATCTCACTCTTATTTACTTTATCCAACCGAGTCACTCCGGCTATACTTCTCAGACTACTCATCTCCGCAGCATTATTCCTATTTTCATGCTTCTTCTGCCAAACCCAACATTCACTACCATACATAAGTGTAGGAACCAACACACCTTTATACACCGCCAGACGTGCCTTTTTTGAAACTTTCTGGCTATTCATAAAGCTATGCAGTGCCCCATTCATTTGTTTTCCTGCCAACACCCTTCGTTCAATGTCACTGTCATACTTTCTATCTCTAGTAAACTTTGAATCCAAGTACACAAATTCATTTACTTGTTCTACTCTTTCTCCCTTAATCGAAACTCCACGTTTGTTATGCTTTCTTCTCTTTCAAAAACCATTACTCCTCTTCAGTTAATACTAAAATATCACACTGTTTTGTTACTTTATTTACAATATCTTTATAATGTGCGCGAATGAACGGAGGGGGGCGAGAGAACGACGTATCCTATACGCCTGTAGTGGAAGAGAGTGCGCGCTAAGCATTGTATATAAAGTAGTGTGGTGGTGGTGAAGCAGAAGAGGAAAAAGAACGGAGTGGGAGCGGAGGAGATACGGCACGCATTCTCGTAAGACTCCAAAGTGAGAACGTCACGTTGCATAAAAGAATTGCTATCCTTGTCTTGAGAATTTTTTATCAAAGTAATTACTACAATTGAATGGAGTTTTAAAGGTTATAGTTTTGTTTGATAACTTAAACGATCCAATCCACTTATTTCTTGCCTATTTATAAAAAATATACATAAAAAATATAAATGTACAGATATTTAGTTCGAGATAAAAAAATATTATGTTTTTCAGAGAATGTTTTTAGTTTAACAGTGCAAATTATAGTTTATAAATACAGTACTTACATGTGTAAATTACTTTTCTGAAATTTAGTTGATATAACTTTTCATATTAAGCACGTTTTCGTCATTTAAAATATGATTTTTTATTACTGTATACCCAAAACAATAAATAAACAATAATAATTCACAACTAAAAAAGCCTTCCCCAAAATTAATGTGTTATAGCGAATTTCGTCAATTAGATGATTTTATTTATGTTTAATGTAAGTAAAGTGAGTAAAGATATATGAAAACAATATTGCATCACAAACCACTACTACCCATTAAAAAATGTGGGGGTTATAACTATCACTCAAAGGGTATTCATTAAAGGGATGAAATTTTTTCGTTGCAAGATGTCATTTTATAGTACCGTTAAAGTTAAATTGTTTCAGGATTTTTTAGCTCCTGCTTTCTTAGGTAACGTAATAAGTTCTGATATTAACCAGTCTTGTGGTATTTTACCGGTATTATATATGTGGTTAAATAAATTGGCCCACTGGTGGTAAACCTACGCAACAGCCCTGGGATCTCCTGATGGCCATGGCAGCGCCGTGAAGAGGAGTGAAGGTATTGGGCACAGCGATATCGCGGCCATACATTACTACTGTTTTTATGTATGGAAGAAGGAAAACTGTCACGCTATGACATATATTAAATATATATAACTTGTCTAATGTTTTTGACATTAATAAAAGTTGTTGATTAATTTACATGTGTGTTTATTGCTGAAATATACCATTAATATTAAATAAGCTGTTTACTGTTAAAATTTTATTTTGTTACCAATTTACCAAAAATTTTGTATTCATTTATAATCCTCGCCCAAATGATTATTTTAATTCTAATAATAAACTATGTATTTATTACGTTAAAAACGTTCAATATTTAATAGTTTCTACGCAATCATTTAAAGTTATCACTTCTGTTTGGCATCACGAGACGCACACCTTTTTTTTATTAATTTAATTTATATCTAATGCATATTACAAAAAAATATAATCTTTCCGCACACTTCTTTTCCATATAAACTTTAACTGTGCCAAATTTCATACTCCTCCGTCCACGTAATTTTCGTAAAAAGGGGCACGCAGTTTTTGCTTAACGTATTAATATATCTGATAACAAAGTTGTCCACTTTTGGTATAACCGACAGTAACATGTCTGTCAAAATATATTGTTTAAATTCACCATAAATTATGATTCATCTCTACAAATTGTCATAAATATCATATGAATAGTTTCCAAATAGTTTAATCTCGTCATAATGCACACGCACACGCACAAGCACACACACACACACACACACACACACACAAAAACACACACTGCATAGTTTTATAAAGATAACTATTCATTATTATAAATAGCCTTGTATAAATATCAAATCGTCGAATGCGTGTTGCAAATTTACCAATAATTACGTTAAAATGAGTATTAAAATTTAATTATATATTGTTTACAGTCATATATTTCATTAAAGCACTATTTAATTTAAATTGATAGTTAAAATATAAACAAAACAATAATCTATTAAATTAGACGCATTAAATAATTTACTTACTTTTATCCCTCTACAAAAAATATATTAAATTTCTACAACTAAACAACCTGTAACAATTTTGTTAAAAATTTTAAATTATTTATTTATTGTGTAACAGCTCAAAGACCTCTAGTGAACAAAAGCATTGGCATAATCTCAGACGGCCATGCTGCTCTAAAGGCACTAAGCTCCAACAAGATAAATTTTAAACTTGTATGGAATTGCATTGAATCTGCTTTAGTGCGAACAACAGAGTTACTATGCTGTGGGTACCTCGGCACCAGGGGGTAGAGGGTAACGAGAAATACGACATCCTCGCAAAACAGGACCAGATCCAATCTTTGGAGTCACCACACGTGCTGCCAAAACCATTATTTCTTTATGGAGATCTTGGAGGCCACTCTTTTGGTCCACGACTACCAATCCACCTCCTAGAAAAACCTCTTCTAAAAGTACCGTGCACATTCCTGCGTAGGCGTTCATCGTTTTCTTAATAGATAAGTCTATTTATTGCCACATTTTGTATTTTTTGAAAGTCTCTTATTTCCGTTCATTGACGAATGTTTCTCAACCACGACAATTTTTTTCTACCTACACCTCTTCTTCCTCCTTCGATTTTACCTTGGATAATTAGGCGTTGAAAGTGGTAACGCTCCCCACGCATTATGTGTACGAGATAACCTATTTTTCTCTTCTTAATATTTTCGAAAAGTTCTCGACCTGCTGGTCCAGCTCTTTGAAGTACTTTCTCATTTCTCACATGATCGACCTAAGACACTCTTAACATTCGCCGCAGGATCTTCTTTTCGAAGGCCTCAGTTTTATTTATAATTGATGCCTTCAGCTTCCATGTTTCGACACCATAAAGTAAAACGGAGCAGACATGACATTTCACCATCCTGTATCTAAGGCCTCAATGTAATAATATTAATAATGATAAACATTTTTAATTTCAATTTTCACTCACCATCCAATCGTCCTGTAGCGGTCATACATACAAGTTATGCACAGACGACGAGTCAAAACTTTTGCATTTTTGAATCTTTAAATTCCGATAACTTATTTCACTGAAGAACTTTTTAATCCCAAGTCTTGTCCTTTTCAATCATGCACGTATACTACCCCAATCTTTACAACCCCAAGTTCTGTTCCTTTTCAATAACGTACGTATACGATCCTAACCTTTATGACCAGAAGCGTCTTTCCTTTTCAGCTACTCACGTACACTTACAGTAGCAATGTAAATCTGTATAACTCTAAAACTCCTTTCCGCCAAGTTAAGCATCATCTACGAAATGTCATAAAACTAACGTCTCGGAGAACGTAGATAAAAAAGACGGACAGAGGCTCACAACGTCAGTCAGTCAGTTTTCGTCAGTCAGTCTCTCAACGGTTGCCGACACAGTCGCAACGGCCTTCGTCACAGTCTCTTAACGGCCTCCGTCACAGTCTCTCAACGGCCCCCGACACAGTCTCTCAACGGGCTTTGTCACAGTCTCTTCACGGCCTCTGTCACTGTCTCTCAACGAACTCCAACAGTCTCTCGACGACCTTCGACACTGACGCACATCGCCTCACTTGCCAAGTTTTTCTTTCGTTTCAATAAATACACGTAGTTAACAGCAATTCGAATTGTTCATCATTTCCCTAACACTCATCACACACAATAATCCCTAAGTCTGAATAATATAAAATTTAACATATATATCAAGGAACGATGAAAATAAAAATTGAATAATAAATTATAGTTTTGAAAGAACTTAAGACATACTATTTTAAAGTACTACGAAATGAAAAGTAAAAAATTATCTTTAAAAACTAACTTTTATGCTAAAAAATGGACGCGGACCGATCAAGTGATCTCCATATGTTACGAGCCGGCCCTGTTGTCTGTTGGCGTCAGCGAGTCGACCACAACTAGGGGGACTGCTTTATTATGCCGGCACCGCGGTTGGAATAAAAGAAAGGACCGGCAAATTCTGGAATACTGCGTCTAACGGTTCCGAAATTGTAAAAGGATTGTTTGGGCACTACCTAGGAAAAGATCCAATAGTTTCGAATAATGACGATTCTTCTAGAATTATCATTTGTAAATAAAGGACAGCGGTCGCGAAGAAGTCAGTTTTTAAGTTTTCAAATTTAGTTAGTTTAAAATCAAGTATTTAATGTAATTGTAAATTGAATATCTAAGTGATTTGTAAAAAAAATAGTTATGTGTAAAAGTATTGGAATAAAAATTGTTTAGTTATTGTTCTGTGAGTTAAGAATTACCGAACCCAAGAAGCAAATATCGTAACAATATAATATTAATTATTCTATTATACTTTCGGCTTGGAGAATAATAAAAATAGTGTAGGTACCTACAGCTCACGGCAAGAATGTTAGATTCCCTGACGTATGCGATATAAAAGCTTCCGCCAGGAAAACCAATATACTATAGTGGACGTTTTTAATTACAAGTTGCTTACATTTTATCTGCTTTTTACTCTTGATTTTAAAAAAAATATATTTAACAGCTTTCGCATTTTTTATGTTCCCTTTTCTAAGTATCCTCGTACAATAAACATCAAAGTACAAAATTTAATGAAAGAACTATAAAAGTGCGGCAAGAAACAAGTTATATGATTACGCTAATGGAATCCATCAGTGGAAAAATTTAAAAATGCTCTTAGTAGATTATTTTTCTTTATGTTGGCAATCTTCGTTTTAAAAGTAATTTTGAAAGGATGCAGTTTTAAAATTATTTTTTGCCGATCGTATTATCGTAAGAGTTTGAACGTATCGAAAATAAAAGGTTAAATGCAGAGTTTTGAATTTATTTAAAATTATTGTCTATACCCATATAAATTATTTAGGGTAACATGGTTAACAGTGGAACAGAATTTTTTTTTGAGCCCTTACTTTCCACATTTACAGCCGGAATTGCTGTAAATTCTAGCAAATGTCGACTAATATATCTAGTTCCCAAATTATAATAATTCCGACATCGTAGAAGGTTTTAAAAAAAGACAAAGTTTGTTTAAAAAAAATGTAATTGATCCACTGTGTACCCCAGATAGTACTTACTGAATCCTTCAGTGGCTAACAGTGGATCAAAGGTATAGATTATGTTAAATTACAAAATAAAAAGAAAAATAACATTTTAACATAATATCATACAAATGTGGATAATAAGATTTATTCAAACGGTTCAACCCCTAAGCCAGTTCATACCGGAGATTTGATTGGTTTGCCACGACGAAGGCATTTTAATATTATCATATCTTGCCATTTCGAAGGCTACTTGACGACAATCTTTGGCAGTAAGTCCATGAAATAATAATGCACATTTTTTGTAATAGTCCCGAATCATATTTTATTGTGCTTCGGAAAAAACTCTATTAACTTCAGACTGCTCTTTTTGTCTTTGCCCAATATTTTTGTAGGGTAGTAAAAGGTATGTTTGTTTCTGAGGATACGTGTCGTATACCGTTTCCGTTATTAATAGCATTAAGAGCTAATTGCATTTCCTCTTTGGTATGAGCACCTATTTTCCTTATATTTTTTTTATTTCATGGCATTCTGTAACGAAAAAAGCTTGAATTCATAAATAATATTAGCACTATTTCGTTATAAATCATATGGTACATAGTGGATCGTGATCAGTTGTGTACCACTAGCGTTTGATTCACTGTGTACCAACAAGAAATCGCTGTAACATAATTCTTATCTTTATAATGAAAATAAATAACTACATTTAATGACTGAGTTTAGACACATAGTTTAAACGCAATATAAAGAACATGTTTGAGAAAATATTACTCACGTTTTTTTTTGGCGACTGTCACAAACTTAACTTTTCTCTTCTAACACATCTATTCGTCGTGACTACCACAAACTTGCTAAATGGGAAGAAATTTATACGAAGGTACGAGGGCAGTTTGATAGGTCAGTGACTTTTTGAATTTCCCGCGCAGTTACTCCAAATGCAACAGTGCTGCCGTCAACTATAATCTATCAGTGGAAAACTTTCTAATTTTGAGCAAGCTACGTCGTGCAGTTGGTGTTTGATAGCCGTTCAAAGCAGACAACCTCGTGAATTTTTACGAAAATGGAAAAAAGTGAATTTCGGATGATTAAGCATTACTTTTTACTTAAAAATCCATCACTGAAACTAAGAAAAGACTTGATAAATACTACGGGGACTCGGTACCATCAATTTCAATGGTTAAGAAGTGGTTTACAGAGTTCCGTTGTGGTCGTAGCAGCACTAGTGACGCCAAACGTCCAGGTCGCCCAAAAGAAGTGATCACGCCGAAAATCGTCGATAAAATCCATGAAATGATATTAGATGATCGGAGAATGAAAGTGCGTGAGTTGGCTCATGCTGTAGGTATTTCAACTGAACGGGTACATCATATTTTACACAAATATTTGGACATGAAAAAACTCTCTGCGAGATGGGTGCCGCGATTGCTCACACTTGACCATAAGCGCAATCGTGTGACCACTTCAAAAGAGTGCTTAGCGATGTTCAGCCGTAATCCGGACGAATTTTTGCGCCGTTTTGTTACTGTGGATGAAACATGGATCCATCACAACACGCCAGAGACCAAGGAACAATCGAAACAGTGGGTTGCTTGGGGTGAACGTGGACCAAAGAAGGTGAAACAGAATCTGTCAGCCAACAAGGTCATGGCCACAGTTTTTTGGGATGTACGAGGTGTCATTCACATCGATTACCTCAAGAAAGGTAAAACGATCAACGGCGAATATTATTCAAAGCTTTTGAACAGATTCGACGTTGATTTGAAGCAAAAACGGCCGCATTTGACGAAGAAGAAAGTGCTGTTTTATCAAGACAATGCACGTGTGCACACTTGTCTAGTCACGATGGCCAAAATCCACGAATTGGGATACGAACTGCTACCCCATCCAGCATATTCTTCAGATTTAGCCCCCTGCGACTATTTTCTGTTGCCAAACCTAAAGAAATGGCTAGGCGGTAAGAGATTTGAGTCGAATGAAGAAGTCATTACCGAAAAAAAACGCGTATTTTGAGAGCTTTAAAAAAACCTATTATTTGGAGGGAATAAAAAAATTAGAAAAACGCTGGACTAAATGTATCGAGCTAAAAGGTGATTATGTAGAAAAATAAAATGTTTATTTGCGGAAAAAAATTTGTTTTATTCAAAAAGTCACTGACTTATCAAACCGCCCTCGTATGACATATGATAGAATATCAAACAGCAGATGGCTTTGTGGTAGGAATGATTCACTGTGTACCAGTGATCCACTGTTAATCATGTTACACTATATACTTTTTTTTTTAATAAAATTTATATATTAAATAACCACTTTTAAGAAATAAAAAAAAGAAATAAATATGTGTCCTTATTAGAGCTAAACATACATAGTAGACTAAGAAACCGACAAGAGGTGATAAAAGCCTGTTTCGAGCAATTTTTTTTAAAATGCGCTCGACAAAAATGTAGTGCTTAAAAAAGTTCGTTCAGTATTGTTCAATTTTTTCGGTTTGAAACATCATAAATCGTTCGCGACCACAGAAACCGTCATAGCAATAAAAATTAGATTTTACAGCAGCTTATATTTGCCTATCAATCAGTGTTCAGCTGTCGATCACATAAAATTATTAGTAGGTATAAACAATTTTTAATTAAAAAAACAGTTTTGCGTGATTTAATCAAGTAAGGTTTCTAAAAACAAATCAAATAAATACCTACCTGAAAACACTATATTTACATGCCTATATAGCGCACCGAAAGTGGGCATACCTTTATCAGGTTTAATAGTTTCCTTGGAAACCGAAACTTTTGAAGGATATTCCAGAGTTTTTCATTATAAATACTTTTGTAGACCATTTTAAAGTCCATTCACAGATTATGCATTTCCATTTCTTTTCTAATAGTTATCTTAATATAAATATTTAAGCAGCTGTGAATCTTTTTTTCCAGAGCCCCGCCTGATAATCTCCAATAATATCCTGTTTTAAGTACGTTTAATAGTATCTTATAGCATCTAAGATATCACCTCAGAAAGATCGATTTGAACCAACAAATGGACTGTCGGTTCTGCTGCGTGGAAGACGAAACTACTGAACATATACTATGTTCATGCCCCGGCCTGGGAAGAATAAGGTTCAACATATTTGGATACACCAACCTAGAACCTACCGATTTTAAAAAAATCTCACCCTATACAACCATGAACTTCGTGAGAAGGGCTGGATTGTGCGGTGAACTATGACCCCTAGTGGTGAGCCACAATAGACCTACTAAGGGTCACGGTGGAGGGGTGACCACGCCCCACTCACATGATACCTAACCTAACCTATCTTATGGCAGCAGAAATTCTTCTATAATTATTGTGACATTCTCTTTTGTTTCTCTTTTTTAAGGTTGATAACTACAACCTTAATAAAATTTGGTGTGTACTTTAAGAAGACATTGCTATAATTATTATATTATTTTTAATTATATTTGTATTGTGACATGACGAAATATAATTTATTGTCAATGGCTTCTCTACATATTTTTCAGTAAACAACAATTCTATTTTTTATGACAGCAAATTTGTTGTAAATTTTCCAGTTACAACTAATGTCATTTACAATAAAAAAAATGCCTCATAAAATACCAATAGTTCTTAATTACTACAAGGCTTTAACATTTTATTAAAAGATATTTAAGTATAACGGCTGGTTTCATTCTTGTTAACAGTGTAGTTAAATCCATTTAATATTTTTATAACGAAGACTATTTCAGCAAAATAGCATTTTTTATGTCTCGTAGCATAAGCTCCACCATCAACTGTTTTTTTTACGATTATTTCAGTAGCCTCTATAAATGTCGTATTATTTAAAGTTGGTGGAACATCATTTGAGAGCATCATTCTAAATGGTTGGGCTTTTACTATTCTATATTCATTTATTGAGGTATCAACTGGATCTGGATATATTCAGAACCTTGTTGACTAGCAACTACATACCTATTATGACCAATGGCGTAGCAGATATTCGTTGAGTTTAACACGATACAATAAAACTGTGTCGCAATATATATCCCTTTGATTCACACGATAAACGTTTTCGCTTGGAATAACCTACAAAAAAAAAATAAAAGAGCAATAATAAAACCACTCTAACAATAACCACCATCCCTGTTTCCAGAATAATATAAATACAAAAATATTTATTTACAATATGTAAGTAAATTTTGTAATTGTTTAACATGGTAAATAAAAAATAACATTAATTAATTGTTTTCTAGAAAGTGGCTTTGGTTAAAATGTAATAATTTTAACAAATTTTTTTATTAAATAATAAAGTGTACACTAAAATGTTATGAGACAGTGATTCAATGCAACTACATTTAATTTCGTGTATTATATTAATAAATTTTTTTTCTTTTTAACACAAAAGTAGGTTCTAATTTAAAACGGCAATATTTTGAAGTGGAAACATAACTTGAAATTTTCTATAATTTCTAGATATTCCTATAACAACAAAATGTCAACGTTGTGCACTTTGTATTGTATTAGTAACTATAATACTAAAAATTTCAATAATTTCTTATTTTTTCGTAAAAATTAAAAGCACATAAATATTATACTAATCTTTTAAAATGATATAACTGATTTAAAATAATTAGTAGCTCAAATATATTGATGAAAGCTAAAACACTAAATTAACAAGTCTAACTAAATATCCCATTAATTCATTAGAAAATTTTTAACAACCGTTCAAATTTTGTCTTTTTGTGTTATATAAAACAATTTTACCCAATGTCAATACTGATAATTGCATTCTATGCAATTATCAATCACTATGACAACACGATTGAGTTTAATAACTTCATCCCAAATAAATTTCTAAATGTCACGTTTTGGTAGTGCGAATTTTCAAATGTTCTGATCAAAGAAAAAATTCCCAGAAATACAACCCACAGTAACAAATATATTTGGGAAATATTTATGGAATTTTGCTGTCATCGAGAATATTAATTAAATGAACATAGAAGCTTAGAAGAATTGGCTTTGATACTAAAAGATTGTGCGGTTAATATGAGAAAGAAAGACGGGACCGAATTTAAAGAAGCAACGATGAAGACAATGTGTAACGTTTCGTGCAAACTTTTGCAAGAAGAGTGTTATAATGACTATAATATTATAATAGACCCGTTTAATAATATGGTATTTAAACCAGCCCGAGTTGCCTGAGATGCAATTAGGAAGAAGCTACAAACATCCATGTAAACGTAAGTCCTGTTCAGTTTCGTTAAATTTGTCTGAAGTTAACAAAATAATATTGCTATGGGATGAAAATACTCCTAAAGGTCTTATGCGTAAATTTTAACATAATGCTGCAGTAGAATTAGCGTGGCGATGAGGAGAGGAAGTTGCTTGTCTGGTGGATTTTTTTCAAATCGAGAAAAATAACGATGACTCTCCAACAAATCGCATCAAATACAATCTGGTGTTCAGTAAAATGTGCCAAGGGGGTTATAAAAGCTGTACAAGTAGTAAATGGTTGGTTTCCAATAGTGAAAGACAAAGCTACCCTGTACGTTTTTTTCATAAACTGATATCAAAACGAGGCACCAATATTACCTCACCACGACTGTTCTTAAAATCAAATCGACATTGGAAAAATGAAACTGACAAATGGTACGATAATGTACCTGTTGGAAGAAATACAATAAATGGTTAGACTAAATCTGCTGCTGAGGCAATTGGCTTGAATGAAAAGGACAAAATGATATCAAAAATCACTCGAATAGATCAACTGCTGTTAGCGAATTGGCAAAAAGTGGTGTAGAAGAACTACAATTGCTAAAAATAACTAGTCATAGCAATAACAATTCTATAAAACCATACTTAAATCACGATCAAGAACACCACAATAATAAATCATAAATATTATGCGTGGTAATAGATCTTCTATAGTAGAGAACAGCAACGAATCTATTGTTATGTTAAATTTCAATAATTGTACTTTCACTAACTGAAGTTTTAATAAATAAATAAATGTTTCGTTGTGTGGAGTAATACATTTTTTTGTCAAAAAATTTTCCGCTGAATATCCCTCGAACATTGACAAATGCCTCATAATTTTATGTCAAATTTCTCGAGCTTTCGATTGTCATAAAATTATTTCGTCTATTATTAATGTCCTAGGAATTTTACTACTGATAATTAACATAAAAAAAATGATTGATGCAAAAATTGTACATGTTTTTTTATGATAAGATAACATCAATAAAAATTGTTAAACTTTCCTTGCTTTGTAAAAATGCCTCGTTCAAAAAACGACTAATTTATTCTTACTATAAGTTGTCTGTAAAAACAGAACACCTCTGAAAACGGTTGTCTTTAGTATGTCCAATTTGCAAATACATGGCTAGATTCGAATACATATTAGCTATTTCATGGGTTAAGGGCTGTTTCAAAGGGGGTTTAGGTTAGAATCCTAATGTCTAGAATAACTAAACAGAGGAAGTATATACCATCATACAAAATTCAGCGCCTAGAGAATTTGGCGATTATGTATCACATCATAAATACAAGAGGTCGATAATGAAACTCGAATACGGAGTAGAGGTTCTCCTGCATATTAAATCTTTTGTACCATTACTACACTGTAAAAAAATTTTCACTTAGATATTGCAAATTTGGAGAAGTACTCATCCCTGGATTTTTGTGTTCTCAAAAACACCTATATTGTATCAGCTAAAATGGCTCATATCTGATTGTCATAGGGGTAAATTACTTATTACTTTCTAAAAGAAACTGATCTCACCGAAAACACGTCTTTTTAAAGTTTATTGAAGCAACGAACGGTACGAGTTTCACCGACTCCTCATCGAAGGAAAGATCAAGGGCAAACGATCTGTGGGAAGACGACAGAACTCATGGCTAAAGGATCTGCGTCGATGGTTCGGACAAACATCTATACAGATTTTCAGAGGTGCGGTTTTATGCACCATTACAGCCAGTTGGATCTCCAGCCTTCGTAGGAAGACGGCATCGTAAGAAGAAGAAGCAACGTTGTTACACAGAAACGTGTGCACTTAGAAATGAGCTACTATTAAAAGGCACCCCAAGTAGCAAATTCGGCAACATGGGATTAAAATTGATACAAGAAATGACAATTGCCAAAGACAAAAAAAAATATGTGCGAAACTTTTTGGCAGGTAAAAATAATGTATAGTCTATAATTAAGTTCAGTTAAGTGGGTGTTTTTTTTTGCTCTTGTATTATTTAAATAAAATAAGAATTTTAAATAGGCAGACCGAACAGTAGGTGTTAAAAAATACTTAAAACATGGTTTGCAAATTCCAATTAAAAGTTATCTTCGCCGAGTATTGGCTGCGACAGGAATATCGAATAAGGTGTTTCGCAGAGTTTGCAATCAGGCTCAAGGAGTAGAGAAAAGTAATTAATCTTGTATTACATGTACGGAAACATCAAGCACAAAGTGTTGCTCTAGAGATTTCATGTCAGAAGGATAGGAAAAAAAATTAAGGAAGTAGGTTTTGAGGGTGGGCAGTCAACTATAAGACAAATACTCTTTGAATTAGGTTTATATTGGCAAAAAACAATCAATATATGAAATGTTATGACGTAAGGTTAAAGCGTATAGAATTTTTTAATAAAATAAAACAGTACATAAACTATAATTTACATTGAACAGAACCGTTCATCAACGGGTTACGTTAGATTAACCGACCATACCTTATCAGGGGACCTCAACTCTACACAATTTCTTGCAACGACTTTGTACTGTGGCCAACAGTCTTGCAAGATTAGATGATGAGAATAGTTTTTCTTGTGAGGAGTTCAATAGTTTTTTCCCTGTGACGAAACAACAGTTTCAGGATCTGTTTACTTATTGTGACAAAGTACCTTGTCAAAACGGTTTGAGATATATCAATAAAAAAAATCTGCTACTGTTTCTATGTAAACTAAGTCAAGGCCTTTCGGACAATTTTCTCATTGACATGTTAAAATATGCAAGTAGAAAGTTAACTAGTTTAACAATCGCTATTGTTAGACAATCACGCAACGTTTTGTTCTTAATAATATAGGATTTAATGCTATAACAAGAAATATTTATATTGAAAGACACGTAACAGAATTCGCCAAAAATCTATATAATCTAGAGCCAAATATTTCCAGAGTAATTGCGGCCATCGACGGTACCTATGGCTCTATTCCAAAAAGTAGCAATTTTGGAACTCTCCAACAATCCTACTGTACTCATAAAAGTCAACACTTCGTAAAAACAGCTCTAGTAGTCGCTCCGGATAGATATATACTTGCAATTCAAGGGCCGTATTTCTCAGATGCAACAGATCTGCAACTTTCGACCTTCGATACCGGGTCCATGGAGACTTTTAATCCGAAATGTATAAACTACAATATATCCAAATTTCAGTCAATTCGACTGGGATCCATTTTCCATTTGATTTGTGCGGGGTTCTTTTTGGATTTTATTTAAATACAACGAGGTTTTCTGTTGTCAATTATTACAATATCAGAGAAAATTATTAAACGGAAAAAGTGTTGGCAATATTGCTAAAACCAAATTTAAAATTTTTGGAAACGTATTGTTTGTTTAATAAATCAAATACAGCTTTTAAAATTCGCCATGTATTTACATATATATATATATATATATATATATATATATATATATATATATATATATATATATATATATATATATATATATATATATATAATCACGCCTTTATCCCGTAGGGGTAGGCAGAGATCACTTCCTTCCACTTGCCACAGTTTTTACACACATCTTTTGCTTCATCTACTTTTATCAGGGCTCTCATGCATGCTCGTCGGTTGTTGGTACTCTTGACCTTGACAATGTTGATCTGATCGAGATAGATGTTCGCTGAGGTCGACCTCTACCGACTTGTCCATTCACACTCGCCTTATAAATTTGTTTCGTCAATCTTCCTTCATCCATCCTTTCTACGTGTCCAAACCATCTAAGCATTCCTTTGTAACCACATCTTCTTTCACACCACAGCGTTCTCTTATCTCACTATTTTTTACTTTATCTAACCGAGTCACTCCGGCTATACTTCTCAAACTACTCATCTCTGTCATTTGTAGAAGCTAAAAATATTGCCTCTGTGATAAACATAGTTAAATTTAAAAATTTTGGAAAGGTTTTGTATGCTTAATAAATCTAATAAAAGCTTTTAAAATTAAACGCCATTTATTTGTCATTTCTAAAAACTAAAAATAATGCTTCTCTGTTAAACATAGTTAAAATTTATAATTTTGGAAAGGTTTTGTATGCTTAATAAACCAAATAAAGCTTTTAAAATTTAACGCCATTTATTTGTTATTTGTAAAATATAAAAATAATGTCTCTCTGTTAAACATAGTTAAAATTAATAATTTTGGAAACGTTTTGTATGTTTAATAAACCAAATAGAGCTTTTAAAATTTAACGCCATTTATTTGTCATTTGTAAAAACTAAAAACAATGCCTCTGTGTTAAACATAGTTAAAATTTATAATTTTGGAAACGTTTTGTATGTTTACTAAACCAAAGAGAGCTTCTAATAATTATGCGTCAATATTTACTTTCAACACAAATCTTTTCCAGTTTAAAATTAGCAATATCAAACTAAGGGTACAACAAAGCAAATTGTAAAATATGGAAGTTTGGGAAATCAGTTAAAACAATAAATTACCGCTCCCTATTATCTTAGGTTATTCTATAACATTTACATTATGTAATATGGCCTAAAACAATCGTACATTACACTGTTAATACTTGGTGAATGGTAAATTTTATTTATTTATGTAAAATTTAATAAAACATTTTAAATCGAATAGGAAATTTCTTGTCATCGATTACAAAGCTTTAAAGAACAAGTTCACTACATACATACATAAAGTCACGCCTTTTTCCCATAGGGGTAGGCAGAGACCACTTCCTTCCACTTGCTACGGTTCGTACACACATCTTTTGCTTCCTCTACTTTCATCAGTGCTTTCATACATGCTCTTCGGTTTTTGGTACTCTTGACCTGGCCTTTCTTCAAAACAATGTTGATCTGATCGAGATATGTTCTCCGAGGTCGACCTCTACCGATTTGCCCATTCACACTCGCCTTATAAATTTGTTTCGTCAATCTTTCTTCATTCATCCTTTCTACGTGTCCAAACTACGTACTACAATAAATATAATATTTCGCGTACCAACATCAACATATTTTATAAACTTGTACAAGTTGATTAAGTAAGTAAGTAAGTAAGATTAAAGTTGATTAAAATCATTACAATTAAAATTTTGCAATCACTTTGCTTTCAGTGTCTATTACTAATTACAGTTTTATCAGTTTCTATTGGATTGGTTTTTTTAATATAAGTTCAATAAATTAATTATACCCAATGATAGTAGATATTGTTATTGGTAAAATGAGAAAAAAAATTCGATTTCCCTACTTCTCGGAATTTATTTACTACCAGTCGATTTAGAACCTAGCAGTGGAAGGTCCAGAAATTCTAAAGTCCGGAATACTATTCAGCATACGCTCTGCAAAATCTAAAAAAGCAACCGGACCAGATAATATTTCAGTGGACCTTTGAAATTGATTCATGAAGACAACATCGGGATCTTAGTTAAACTATTCAATACAGTGTACATCACTGGAGAAATAGCAGAAGATTGACTAAAGTTCGTGTTTATAACATTCCCTAAAAAACAACGTGCAAAAAAATGCAGTGATTACAGGTTAATAAATAAGTCTTATGAGCCACACACTAAAAGTATTCCTTAACATTATTCATAGAAGAATACGCAACAAATATAAAAGTGTTTTTGGACGAAACCCAGTTTGGTTTTCGAAACGTTCTTGGTACCCGGAAAGCAATGTTTGCCTTAAATATACTTCTTCAAAAGTGTCGCGATCAACGTAAAGACATTTTCGTATGATTTATAGACTATGAGACAGCATTCGACAGGGTACAACATGAAAAACTTATAGATATATTGAGGAGTACTGGAGTTGATGACATAGACATACGCATTATTAAAAACCTGTATTGGCGACAAAAAGCAGTGGTTCGGGTCAATGGAAAACTAAGCGACGAATGCCATATTCGGCGTGGAGTGAGACAGGGATGTTTTCACTGTTGCTCAACCTTTATTCTGATAAAATATTTAAACGGGCGTTGCATGACCAGGATTGCGGAGTTAAGATTAACGGCGAACTGATCAATACTATTCGATATGCCGATGACAACGCAATCTTATGTGATGATCTCCAGGACCTTCAACGTCTTTAAGACTTGGTCAACGTGATAGGACAAGAAATAGGTCTAAACATAAATGTCACTAAAACTAAGTTTATGGTTTTGAAATGTAGCTACATAGACGTATGCTCAGAATCCCATGGGTAGCCAAGCAGACAAATAAAGCGGTTTTAAATAGAGCAAACGCCGTCCGCGAACTACTAATAACAGTTAAATGCCGAAATCTGTCCTATCTAGGTTACATACTCAGGGGTGATCCTTACCGTATCCTTCATAATGAACGGCAAGATAGAAGGCCGTAGAGGAGTCGGTAGAAGACAAGCCGCGTGGTTAAGGAATCTTAGAGAGTGGACCGGAATTCGAAGCGCAGAACAACTCTTTAGAATCGCCGAAGACAGAGCAAAGCTCGCCATTGTGATTGCCAACATCAGGAGGAGCTGATATGGCTCCAAATAAAGAAGTAATTTTGATTTTTATTTACAGTGCTGCATAAAAATTTGCTGGCATAATTCCATTAAAAGTTTTTATTTTTAATAACATAACTTTAATTGTAACCCAAAGTAAAATAAAATGAATCCCTTCACATCTGGCAGAAAACAAAAAATTAATGAATCATTAAAACCCTGAAAACGAAGAAAAACTTTTAAATTTTTAATTTTTTGACTAATGCCCAACTCCGGACTTGCCAGGAAACTACTAAGATCTACTGCAAAGTCCTTCCTGGCGATATTCAGGGGGAATTTCCAATCTGTGATAGTGACCGGACATTGCAAACTACGGATCCAAACCAAACTCAAATTTTATTATTTGTTTACTTATATAAGAACCGAAAGGAATTTTAATTTAATTAGAAATATTTTTTTAAAGCCTATTTGTATAATTTTATTAATTAACTGTTTTCTTTATTTTTTTTTGCTAACTAACTAAAATGTATGCTTGGAGATAATATATGTATATGCGAGTGTCTCAGTTGTACAACCGCCTGTAAAACTTAAACGGCAAAGAAATTCCCCGAGGTGATGAAGTTAAATATTTAGGTATACGTCTAGACAGGAAGTTAAATTGGAGACCACACATATTCTCAAAAAGAAAGCAACTGGGCCACAAGTTCAGGAGCATGTACTAGCTACTAGGCAAAAAAATCCGAATTATCAATTCAAAATAAGATATTGATAAACAAATCCATCCTGAAACCAGTTTGGACCTATGGGCTAGAATTATGGGGAACAGCCGCAAACTCAAATATCGAAATTATACAAAGATTTCAGTCGAAGACCTTAAGAATGATACTTGGAGTCCCATGGTTTATAACCAATGCAGCCATTCATCAGGACGCAGGTCTATCGTATGTCAAAGAAGAAATAAAAAAAGTACGCGAAAAAACATGCAAAAAAACTAAAAGTGTGTCCAAATGTGTTCGCAAAAAATATAGTGAATAAACCGCGTGTAGTGCGTATGTTGAAACGAAAAGTTCCGTTAGAATTAGTTACCAAGTGCTAAGAATACATAAAAACTCCCAATGTCAAATTGTAGTAGACTAACTTTAAAAGGGGTGTATCACTGGATGCCTCCCCTACACGTCTTTCTGAATTGTCATACCTATTACTTAATATCTACCCAACATTATTTGGGTTTTTTGAAAATAGTCGCAAAAAGGGTAAACCTATCGTGTGGTTTGCGGACGGCCTGCACTGCGACTATTAAAAGGGGAAGTGATTATAGAAAGGAAATGATTGTGTGGAAAGGATTGTTGAAAAGTTGCAGGTCATAGTTCTCTGGAAAAACTGATTTTGGAAGCTAGTTCCATTCCGTAGCAGCACTGTAAAAGAAGGATTCTTCATGGAGATTGGTCCTTGTAGTGTCAATCTTGAGAGTAAAATAAAGATTGTAAAATATCAAAATATTTTAGGTACCTTTCTATCTCTATTAGAACAATACGTGACATCAGGTGTGCTTGTGGTTTTAGAAGGCCGCGTACTTGCGAAAATACAATCATTTGTAAATTTTTTACAAGTTTTCGACCGTTGGATTTTCGCTGTTCAAACCTTTTTGGATTTTAGCCGCTCAGCAATTTGGATTATCGCTGCTCAAACATTTGAATTTTTACCATTCAGATTTTAGATTTTCGCCTTTCTACGTTTCGTATCCTTTCCGGAGTTTTCGTCTATTCGACGGATTCGAAAATTCATTCAATAGTTTTTGCGTGAAAGAGTAACAAACATCCATACGTACAAACATACTCACAAACTTTTGCGTTTATAATACTAGTAGGTTCAGAAAATATCTTTATAAATTATAGCCTGTGTATTATTTTAATGTATAAGCCACATTATTGTAAAGTTTTATTAAAATTCATTCAGTAGTTTTTGCGTGAAAGAGTAACAAACATCCATACGTACATACATACTCACAAACTTTTGCGTTTATAATAGTAGTAGGTTCAGACAATATCTTTATAAATTATAGCCTATGTGTTAATTTAATGTATAAAAATTTCGCGTAACAATACAGCATAAAAGTCAATGACTATTTTTAATCAATATACTTAAAAGTCATACTTCTTTCCTGCAAGTATAATAACGCGCGATTCCACTTCCTTCCAACCTTTTAAGTGTCGCGACCACTAAATAGACAAAAAATAAATACCTCGCGACTATAACGTTTCAATCATTAATAATGTTTTACATTATTAACATGAGCTGGAATGTTTACGTTAGCTACAAATATCAACAATCCGTTAACGCGACCCCCTTGGGATCGCGAACTGTAGGTTAAGCCGGTTATAATGTATTACAACTTTCTGTTCCATTTAAAGCTAAACTCTAAAATAAAGCTCTTTGCTGCTATGTTGGTGCCAAATTATTATTAAACATTTAGTTTATTTCTAGCTTGTTTAGTTTGAAATCCTCGGTTAATATATTAGCACAATACATAAACCATTCAGGCATTAACTGTATAAAACAAACATTCTCAAGTTATATTCAATGCTTTTAATTTAAGTTAAGTATCAAATAATTAATAATTACCAAAAATTTCCTGTAAATTTTTTTTATAGTTTTATTTATAAAACTAACCGTTCATCTAACGGTATCCAATGTAAAATTTAACTATCACAGTATCACCGATTCATTTATTGTGTGTGTGCGTGTATAGAAGGGTTGGCATTGGATAATCCATTTGCCACAGTTAATTATTACAAGCATTTTTGTATCTATAATGCGAATTAATACTTTTGGAATGGGATGGGAGTTATTTTGCTGAGCTTCAGCGTCAATCTTCCTTTATCAATCCTGTCTACGTGTCCAAACCATCTAAGCATTCTTTTATTTATCTTTGTAACCACTTCTTATTTACACCACAGCGTTCCCTTATCTCACTATTTTTCAAGTTATCCAACCGAGTCACTCCGGCTATACTTCTCAGACTACTCATCTCCGCAGCATTAGCAAAGTGTAGAAACCAACACTCCTCTATGAACAGCCAGACGTGCCTTTTTTTGACGTTTTCTGGCTGTTCATAAAGTTATGCAGTGCCCCATTCATTTGTTTTCTTGCCAACACCCTTCGCTCAATGTCACTGTCATACTTTTCATCTCTCGTAAACTTTAGACCCATGTATACAAACTCATTTACTTGTTCCACTCTTTCTATCTTAACCAGAACCTAAGTTTGTCATGATTTTTTCTCTTTCAAAAACCATTACTTTCGTTTTACTTACATTTATTTTGATCCCTTTTATTTTTCGGGCATCATGCATAACATTAAACATCGCCTGCAACTTCTCTTCAGATGACGCTAATATGACTTGTTCATCGGCGTAAAGAAGGCATTTAACGATCAAATCATTCATTTTCAATCCATACGCACTCTCAAATTGCTATGTATAAGTTAAACAGCCATGGCAAAGCCACACATCCCTTTCTCACACCTTTTTCGATGTTACACTTGTACGTGTAAGCTCCATTTATCCTGACACAAGCAGTGGAATCCTCATAAAGTGATTTTAGTGCTCGTATTAAACTACCGCTCACCCCATACATAGACTATGTCGACTACAATTCATTTCTCACCACTCTGCCATAGGCCTTCTCCATGTCTATAAAAGCGCAATAGACCTGACTTCTAGCCAAGAATTTTTCGACAATACCTTTATCTATAGATAAACATAAAATATTTCTTTATATGTTTGGCATTTTCATATTTTACCTTTCTACACACTGTAACTTTTTTCCAATGAAGTTTAGAAAAAAACTCAGAGAACAATTTACTGTAAAAAAATTACTTTCCTGTAAGAATTTTAAACAAAAATTTAAAAAATATTTAATACCAATAGTTGTTTGTTTTTTTATTTTATTTTAAATGAAAAATGGGCCTCACTCGTGCGCCAGCTTAATTTTTGAGATATTAAGCTGAAATTTTGGGAGATTTTTTTTTTGTGTTAAATCAACTTTACGAACTTATGACGAAGTCTAGCGAGTCTGTAAATCTTAGAAATGTTTTTCGAGTATTACTTTAGTATTGTGAGCATTCTGTATACTCTTTTGTCTTACCTGTGCCCTCCGTTCAGCCATTCCTGTAGAAAATCTTGCTGACCCACATAGCGCAGAAGCACACGAAACCCCACTGCCTCGCGATTCATACATTCGAAATTCAGTCAGTTATAAAGACCGTTTTACGCGAGCGAGTAATAATACTCTGAAAAGAGCCGTGACTCCGAAATCGCGGGAATCATTTAATATTCCGTATTGTACAGACAATCACCGCACTTCAAGTTTATTGATAGATCGACATATCGATAGGTATGGGGTCAATGAATTTATTTTTTTCAAAAAACCGTTGGTGGTGATTTTGTTTTTCGGAATATTAATGCCGATTGTTGTGAATTATGGTGCGTTTTTCATAAAAAAAATTTCAAATTGGGTATTTTAAAATTTGTAATAATTGTTAAGAAAATAAAAAGTAAGAGCTTCGAAATTTACCACAATAAATAAATAAATGCAATTTAATGTAACAAAGTATTTATAATATTTTGTTAAATGTAGAATAATATTACATTAATTGCCAAAAATTTTTTCACGAAATGATTTAAAGCTGAATTATTACGTTTTAAAAATAAACAATACACTTTTTTTTATTCACAAATAACCGCTTCAACCCTTTGGGTCATTAGCGGTGAAGTTGGTGAGTTACAGAGTTACAGTTTGTTGCCCAAATTCAAATCATTTAAGAACATTATGATATTATTACTATTGCTATAATTTAACATTTCCTTAAAGTCACGGGATATACGAAACGTTTCTCTTTGTATCTGAAACATGGGACACTGCACTGTTATATGTTTCACTGTTAACCGAACTTCACAAATATCACATAATGGTTCATTTTGACCAGATAACAGGAATTCATGGGTGAGTCTTGTATGTCTTAAGCGAAGTCGAGTCATCGGCACCTGCTCTCTTCTGTTCATCAATGTGTTTTGCCATGGTCCAATGTTTAGTTTAATTTCCCGGAGTTTTGAATATGAGGCTTGTCACTGAGTATTCCAGACATCCAGTAATTTGTGTTTAAAATATGTTTTCATATCGATCGAAGGTGTGAACTTTAATGCTACCTGATTCGCATTATCAATTGCTTTTCGTGAACTCACTTCAGCTGCTTCATTTCCAGCTATTCCAATATGTGACGGGACCCAGAGAAGTACCACTTGTTTATCCGATGATTGGATGTTGTGCAATTTACGTTTGATCATTCTACCTATCGGTGAGTGACATACGTTTGACGTAGTAGTTGCAGTGAGCTTAGGGAATCTGATATGATTTTTTGTTTGACTATTTAATTTTTGACCCCAAAAAAGGAATTTAATTGAACAAGAGATAGTGTGGAATATTGTCAAAATTATGTTGCCAATTTGTTAGGCAAAAATTAACGTTTTATTATGTAAGACGCTTTAAAAAACAAAACTGTCACTATAGTTATGTGATCAGAAACGAACTCGAAGCTGTCCGCAATGTCACAATTACTTTTTAAACAGTTGGAAGAGGAATACATAAAGCTAGATTCAACAGTAGGAAACCAGTTACTGTACTCTTGCTTACTAGAGATAGAGCAGAGTTGTCAGGTTATTTTTTGCTCGAAATCATTAAAATTGACCAGTGGATAATTAGAAACAAGTGTTATTCACAGAAGAAACTAAAACCTCAAGATGGTCGTGAACGAGTTTGGTTAAGACCAAGAGACAAGTTTGCTCCTTGCAGTATCTCTGCAAGGATTTCATTCGGCGGTGGCTCTGTTATGTTCTGCGGTGGTATATGCTTTAACGCTTACACAGAATTTGTTTCTGTGCGTACGAGTTCTATTAATGCTTATTACCATTTTGGAATATTGTAATAAAACATGTGATGCCTATCGGTCCTATTTTGGAACCCAATTTTCTGTTTATGCAAGACAACGCTTGACCTCACATAGCTGGGAAGGTACTTAATTATCTTAATCAAGTTGGTATACCAATTATGCAGTAACCACCATAAAGCCCGGATCTGAATCCGATCGAGCATTTATAGGATCATCTCAAGACTTATGTTACACGTAAAATACCTGCACCTCGAAAGCTGAGGGAAGTTAAAAATGCAGTTATCACTGCATTACTTCAGTTTCTAAATATGGTGAAATATGCAAATTGTGCTTGAATCCCTGTTAAACGTTATCTTTAATGTATCTCATCATACTGTTTATATAATTATTTCGAGTTATATTCAAAGTATCTTTGGTTCATTTCTATGAAACGAACCACCAAATAACAATTTTTCATATTTTGACTGATAACATGTCATGTATTTTTCTCTCGAAATAAAACCAAAAAAAGTTCTTGATAGCAGTAAATTCATTTCGTTTAGAAGCATTAAATAAATTTGACTTGAAACAGTAGTCAAATCACAACGATCCCAATTAAGAACATCTTTTTAGATTTTTTTTATTATTTTTATGTTTCTTACAGTAAAGCTTGGACATCAAGTTTCGCTCATCCTGTACATTAATATCACATTTGTTTTTTTTAATAATTCATAATTCAACTAGAATTTTGTTGATTTATCTTTTCCTTTTACTGCTGTTACTGTCGTATTATCAGATTTTACTTACAATTTTCGTTTCCATTATTTCAATTGTTTTAAAATAATCTCCTTTCTGATGTGTTATCGTTTGGAAGGCATGTTACTGTTAAAGTAGCAATTTTTACATCCGCAGTTGGCTGTTGAACCATTTTTTCATTATCTTTTTGTTCAACTTTTTTACATTATTCCAGTCTGTTTTTCGTTGATGTCATTGGAAGTTTAAGGATCTTTCTTTCGGTTTTGTTCTTATACTTTCCAATAATAAATGTTTGACGTCTATCGAAGGTATGAGAAGTAATCGATATTTTCATTCTGTTTACACTGTCGGTTTTTATGCTGTGATTTCGCATTAAAAAGCTTTCAGAAAACTTTATATCCATGTATAATCACTTTATTTACAATTGTTTGATCTACATTGTAAATTTTTCGGCACAGAAGACAGTTTCTAACATCATTAACATCGATTTCTTTTTTTAAGTTTTTTTTTGTTATATGGCACTTATTTGACACTGAAAATTAAAATGTCATTTACATGCAGGGTTTTAGTAAATAAGTGCGACAAACTTCGGGGGGTGATTCTACTTGAAAAAAAAAATGACAGTTTGCTATATTAACATAATCTTCTTCTTCTTCTTCACGTGCCTTGTCCGTTACGAACGTTGGCTATCATCATCATTTTAATTTTGTTAGCTACATTTTTAAATAATTGGATTGAAGTCAGCCCAAACCATCGGCGTAAGTTGTGGTGCCACGAATGTCTTCTTCTGCCGGGCCCGCGTTTACTCTGTATCTTTTCTTGGACTATCAGTTGTAGAAGACGGTATTTGTCCTGTCTCATTAGATGACCAAGATATTTAAGTTTCCTCTTCTTAACAGTAAGTGATATTTCTTTTTCCTTTCCTATTCGGCGTAGTGTCCACGCCTCTGCACCGTAGAGCAAAACAGGAAACACGTAGCACTTGACCAGTCTTATTTTTAATGGGAAAGATATTTTACTGTTCGTAAATAGATTTCTCATGCTGTTAAATGTTGCTCTGGCTTTTTCAATTCTAGAACGTATTTCAGTTGTTTGATCCCATTTTGAGTTAGCTAGCGTCCCAAGATATACATATGAATCCACATGCTGAATTAGATGGTTATTTATTGTCAGCTGTCTGGCAGGTTGCTGGATTTTACTTACTATCATCTATTTAGTTTTATTTATATTCAGGCTAAGTCCATTCTCCTCATTAACTCTTTGAACCCTTTCCATGAGATATTGTAGTTCATCCAGACTAATGTAGAACATATTAACCTTTACCCTGACGTCATACCTACAAACCTCGCGAAATGAAATGAAGTATATTTATGGAAAGTTTAGTAAGATTGTACTTTTTTAAAAAAGGGTTTTATTATACTAGTCCTAGTTCTTGTTTTACCATTTACCATTTGATAAAGTAAAAAAAATTTTTTTAAAAAATATTTAGGTGGTAAATACGAAAAGGTGCATTTTACTTTACTGGAGTTTTTTCCATTCGATAGGCTAATCGATTTTCAACTACCTTAATGTAGTTTTAAAAAATGTGCACCAGAGACTGCCGACACGTTACAGAAGAAAAACAAATGCCATTACCGGCATGCATAATTGCATTAGGCCGGTTTAAATGATCCGCGATTTGTATCCTTAATGTCTGCATCTTTTACCTAGTGTCCTGGTTTTCCAAATTAAACAAGTTCAGTTAGTTTATATTTTAAACAAGCCCCAAGTGTAGAAATTATCACCTTTCTTAATAAAAGTGATTTATTTTTAGTAAATATAAATAACTTTCTTTGTATTTTACTGTGAAAGAATTAATTTGTCAATCTTCTTGTCATTGGTGTGGAAAGCGACAGATCCAAATGTAGTTTGGAATTTAAAATTAATTCAATTTCATATTTTACTTCGTGATATGTATTCAAATTTTTTTTGAAAAAAAAATTTAAGCTTTCTCTTTATCATCCAAATAATATTTCAGCATTTGTGCCTTATTATTATTATAATTATTATTTTGACGGTATCATTTTCTTTTTTTTATATTTAACAAGTTTACACAATTTATACATAAGTAGGATTTGGATACAAAGATAGATAAAGAAATGCTAAGAGGGTTTGGACACGTAGAAAGGATGGATGAAGAAAGATTGAAGGAACAAATTTATAAGGCGAGTGTGAATGGACAAGTCGGTAGAGGTCGACCTCAGCGAACATCTATCTCGATCAGATCAACTTTGTTTTGAAGAAAGGCCAGGTCAAGAGTACCAAAAACCGACGAGCATGCATGAGAGCCTTGATAAAAGTAGATGAAGCAAAAGATGTGTGTAAGAACTGTAGCAAGTGGAAGGAAGTGATCTCTGCCTACCCCTACGGGAAAAAGGCGTGACTATATGTATGTATGTATGAAAGGATTTGGATCAACATAAATAATAATAAGCGAAGAAATTTGGCACTGAACTTCCCAAAACCCAGGAAATTTGAGCAGACAAACAGATCGATTGTATTTCGTTTTCCAGATTTCACGAAAAATGCATTTGTGCATCAAAAAGTGCATTCTTTCAATAGCATAATTTCAAGTGATGCGAAAAAATTCATATCTGCCACAAAAAACACCCGGGGGTTTCTCAGGTCGCGGAATCTGAATATCAGATCCAAATTAGCCCTCTGTACACCTGGAGGTCAAGACGGCATTAGGAACGTTATCCCCTGGAGTTCCTGCTTAACTTGTGATAAATCAAGAGAAACTCGTGCCCGGGGGGTTTTTTAGGCCACCCGTCACGAATTTGATATCGATGACCCGCACCGGAGGATCTAGTGCACCGGACGACCTGACTAGTGACATCATCCCCTAGAGTTTTGATGAAACAACTTACCGAATCGTTGGATACTAGCTGTCCGGGGGTTTTTCGGGTCGTCACGAATTTGTACTAAAACCCGGTAAATATTTTTTATGAATTCAATAGATTCTATTGCAAGGAAAACGACAAGGTATGGGTCCAAATAATATGTAGGCATAGTTTCCAAAATAGCGGAATTTTTTAAATACGAACACCTGACTTACAAACATTCTAAAAATCGCACGCATCACCATCTATAAAATTTTCTTTTTGAAGATCTTATTGGAGGTAATTATTTTTTTGGGGAACTTTTTGAAAAGATTTATCTTTTTATAGAACTTCTTTCTCGGCCGCAATGATATCTTTGACAGTAAGCATGTGGACGTTCGTACAGTTTGTACCAGCACAAACTTTATATGCGATGTTGCAGGGTAGTGCATTTTGCCTGCAGCTGCACATTTAGGTAGGCATGCAACGGTCCGGTTTACCAGGTCCTCCGGGACAGATCAACGATATCAAATTCGTAACGAGCGACCCGAAAAACTTCCGGACGACGAGTTTCCAACGATTCGGTAAGTTGTTCCATCAAAACTCCAAGGGATGACGTTACTAGTCAGGTCGTCCGGTTTACCAGATCCTCCGGGACAGATCAACGATGTCAAATTCGTGACGAGCAACCCGAAAAACTCCCGGACGACGAGTTTCCAACGATTCGGTAAGTTGTTCCATCAAAACTCCAAGGGATGACGTTACTAGTCAGGTCGTCCGGTGCACTAGGTCCTCCGGGACAGATCAACGATGTCAAATTCGTGACGAGCAACCCGAAAAACTCCCGGAAGACGAGTTTCCAACGATTCGGTAAGTTGTTCCATCAAAACTCCAAGCGATGACGTTACTAGTCAGGTCGTCCGGTTTACCAGGTCCTCCGGGACAGATCAACGATGTCAAATTCGTGACGAGCGACCCGAAAAACTTCCGGACGACGAGTTTCCAACGATTCGGTAAGTTGTTCCATCAAAACTCCAAGGGATGACGTTACTAGTCAGGTCGTCCGGTTTACCAGATCCTCCGGGACAGATCAACGATGTCAAATTCGTGACGAGCAACCCGAAAAACTCCCGGACGACGAGTTTCCAACGATTCGGTAAGTTGTTCCATCAAAACTCCAAGGGATGACGTTACTAGTCAGGTCGTCCGGTGCACTAGGTCCTCCGGGACAGATCAACGATGTCAAATTCGTGACGAGCAACCCGAAAAACTCCCGGACGACGAGTTTCCAACGATTCGGTAAGTTGTTCCATCAAAACTCCAAGCGATGACGTTACTAGTCAGGTCGTCCGGTGCACTAGGTCCTCCGAGACAGGTCACCGATGTCAAATTCATGACGGGCGGCCTAAAAAACCCCCGGGGGTTGATTTATCACAAGTTAAGCAGAAACTCCAGTGGATGAGGTTCCTAATGCCGTTCCGACCTCCAGGTGAACAGAGGGCTAATTTGGGCATAATATTCAGATTCCGCGACCTGAGAAACCCCCGAGTGCAAAATTTTGTACAGTTCGGGTGTTTTTTTATGGCAGATATTAATTTTTTCCCATCACTTGATATTATGCAGTGGAAAGAATGCACTGTTTATGCAGAAATGCATTAAAAAATGAAATCTGGAAAACAAAATACAAACAAAGTTTTTAAATGAGCTAATGATTTGAATGCAAAAAACTGCATCTCGATATTCGCAAATTTCCTGGGTTTTGTGCCATATTTCCTTCCTATAATTATTTTTTTTAATATTACTATTAACATCCAGTGTGAAGCATTCAAATGGAATAAATTAATTTTTTCAGTCATTATGTATATTTATAGAAATCCTAAAACATGACAATTTTAGATTATGAAGTGTAATAAAAAAAATTATCTTTATTTTGAGTTTCCTTGGAATGACAGTTATTTGGGAATATTGCGTGATGAGTGTAAGGGAAATGATTTACAATTCGAATTACTGTTAACCACGTGTATTTATTGAAACGCAAGAAAACTTGGCAAAAGAGGCGATGCGCGTCAGTGTTAAAGTTCGTCGAGAGACTGTTGTAGTTCATTGAGAGACTGTGACAGAGGCCGTGAAGAGACTGTGACGAAGCCCGTTGAGAGACTGTGTCGGGGGCCGTTTAGAGACTGTGACGGAGGCCGTTAAGAGACTGTGACGTAGGCCGTTGCGACTGTGTCGGGAACCGTTGAGAGACTGACTGACGAAAACTGACTGACTGACGTTGTGAGCCTCTGTCCGTCCTTTTTATCTACGTTCCCCGAGACGTTAGTTTTATGACATTTCATAGATGATGCTTAACTTGGCGGAAAGGAGTTTTGGAGTTATACAGATTTACATTGCTACTGTAAGTGTACGTGAGTAGCTGAAAAGGAAAGACGCTTCTGGTCATAAAGGTAAAGGCCGTTAAGAGACTGTGACGAAGGCCGTTGAGAGACTGTGTCGGGGGCCGTTGAGATACTGACTGTCGGAAACTGACTAACTTTGTGTTTTTGTTTTGTTTTACAAGAGAAAAATCTTTTATAGACACTCAGCGCTTTTGGCTGCTCTGAAAAGAGCGTGCTTTGGTGCTGAATAGTGTGGGACTCATTGAACGCTCGTTCAACGCTACCCACTAAAAAACTCTTGAGTGTGGTTTTGTGGGCTATTGTCTCTTGGTGGTAGACAATCTTACTTCTTGTATAGTGTAGGATTTAAAGTGTTGTGTATGTGTAGGTATAGATGTAGGTGACTGACTTTGTATGTCTCTGTCCGTCCTTTTTATCTACGTCCCTGAAGTCGTTAGTTTTATGACAATTCATAGATGATGCTTAACTTGGCGAGAAGGAATTTAAGAGTCTTTCAATTAAAGAAATTTATTACAGCATACTAAAAACTACTACTAGTACCGTTTTTTAATAATGAGAAAAATTAATAAATCAAAGTGCGTTTGTGATAATTCTAAGCACTTTTAACTGAAACCTCTGTGGTATTTTTATAGAGTTTAAAGCGGTCCCCCAGATCTGGATCCTATAAGATTAGATCCAGGTTATGTTATGTTAGGTTAGGTTAGATTAGGTTAGGTTAGGTTAGGTTAGGTTAGGTTAGGTTAGGTTAGGTTAGGTTAGGTTAGGTTAGGTTAGGTTAGGTTAGGTTAGGTTAGGTTAGGTTAGGTTAGGTTAGGTTAGGTTAGGTTAGGTTAGGTTAGGTTAGGTTAGGTTAGGTTAGGTTAGGTTAGGTTAGGTTAGGTTAGGTTAGGTTAGGTTAGGTTAGGTTAGGTTAGGTTAGGTTAGGTTAGGTTAGGTTAGGTTAGGTTAGGTTAGGTTAGGTTAGGTTAGGTTAGGTTAGGTTAGGTTAGGTTAGGTTAGGTTAGGTTAGGTTAGGTTAGGTTAGGTTAGGTTAGGTTAGGTTAGATTAGGTTAGGTTAGGTTAGGTTAGGTTAGGTTAGGTTAGGTTAGGTTTGAGTCTTCCCCTTGCTTGATATAAAAAAAACTATCAGGGAAATACGATTTTAGAAAAACAAAATAATTTGCCGGAAGTAGAGTATTTAGTTTTGAAAGCACCTTTGTGCCATACTTTCAAAGGCCTGTGATATGTCCAGAATTTTGTTTATAGTGTGGCTATGTTTTGTCTGTAAGTTATTGTTCACTCTGAGAAAATAAGTTCCAAATATTTTTACTTTGCCTGTAGACAGTGATAAACTCACATTTCAAACTGCAAACCCCTTTAGTCGTTTAAGCTTGCTATCAGTGATTGTCCATTCTAACCTGTCACAAAGATGGACAACAAACATTTAACATCGTACTATCCTTATCCGGAGACACAAACTGAAACTTCGAACACACAAAACTTTCTTTATCCGCACAAAATCTACTTGTGCTCGTTCGACTCTGATCCTTATTTTGATGGATGGATCCCATTTACCAGTTATGTTACTTCCTAGGTATGTTAACTCGAGAGGCGTTTCGTCAATAGAAATTCTATTTTTTTGAAGTAAATTTTGCCCACTTATTATGTTGGACTTTGTTTAAGGAATATTTAATTTAAGTCCATAATTTCCATACGCCATTGTAAATTGATTCATTGCTAGCTGTCATACCTCATATGTGTTTTCTAATATTTTTATATCCCTTATATTTTTTACTGTTCCTACCATGCAATCTGAAGAAGTTTTAAATATAAATTAAAATCTCAGTGGTCTGGGTTTATTTTTATTAAAATTATTATAAAAACGATTTCAAATTGTTTTTAATAAATTATAATTGTCATTAACAATATTCTGTTTATGTCAACCGTATTTTTTTAAACTTTTTCTTATCATTTCATAAGTGGAAGCTATTTTCAATTGTTATAAACAATGCTTGATTATTGCTAACAATTTTTTTTCACTGTTATAGCGTCTTCAATGCTATTCTCTCAGTACTGACACCAGTTCAAAATTCTTCAATTCCATTTTTAAAACTATCTCTTTTTATGAAATATTGTCATCATATTTTTCATACAAATATTCCGAACATGCTATAATCATATTATTAAAAAAATCTTAAAATTCTGTATTAAAAATAGTATAATTTATTTTTTCAGTTTTTTAATTCTCCGTAAAAAACAGTTTGACCGATTTTTCTGAAAATCTAATCAGTTCCATGTTGCGTAGTTATGCGCCGAATGCAATTTGGTCCCACGTCGATATCATTTTTTGTTCTCGAGATAATCGAGACGAAAAATAATTCCAAACGCACATACGAACATACGCACTATTGTATTCGACTCTGGGGACCTTGCAATGTGGAGATATGTCAAAATTCGGGATTCGCAAAATCGGACCCAATACTATAACCTCCCACTGTGAAGTCAATAATTTAAGTGGTAGAAGTTTTTAATTATTTTGACATCTTTGTCTCAGATGTTTACAGTATGTTATTATGTTGTACGCTTTTCTTAAATCAAGGTCACATTAAACGTTCTGTGTTTTAGAATTATAAAAATTTAACAAAAATAATTTATTTCCAGAGTGCAACAAAAATATGATTGGCGGCACAAAAAAACATTCATCTTTCATAAAGTTCTGACGTAAAGTCTATTGAAGTTTGCTTGATATCAATAATAAACAATTATCTAATGTATAATTTATTTAACAGAACGCTTAAACGCTGACAGAATTGCAAAAAAAAAATTTTATTCTTTATT
This sequence comes from Agelastica alni, assembly GCA_950111635.1. NCBI lineage: Eukaryota > Metazoa > Arthropoda > Insecta > Coleoptera > Chrysomelidae > Agelastica > Agelastica alni. Next base: position 27,132,870 of record OX467712.1, read on the forward strand.
TGGTAAAATATTTCAAAACTAAAATGTCATATCACTCTAATATCATATAAGATCAATTATTACTTGTTTTTTATTCGAATATTATTGTTTTACTTGTAAAATTGATAGTCAAAACGCATAAAATATAACTCATGTTATGAATTTTATTGACATATTATTGTTACCTATTTTATATCAAGAATTCGTTTTACAACAAATCATATTGGTATTACGTAATGTGTTCTTTGTGATATATATTTTAATAGAACTATAATGTTTAATGCATTTTTGGGTAAAAAATAACGCCCATTAAATAATATTCATAAAGTTTGTTATATTCATCCGCAAGTACAAAGTAGGCTACGTGAAGTGCCCCGTACTTGGAGGAATAAGGTTATCTCCGACTACTCAGTGAAATTTCTAGGCATTACACTAGACAGGAAGCTGAGCTGGAAGAAGCACGCTGCAGAATCGTGATCGTGTATTTCTGGATATGCATAAAAATTTTTGGCCAAACCTGGAGCTTAGGACCCAGAATGGTTGTATGGATATACAAGGCGATACTTTGACTAAGGCTACTGTACGCTTTGGTAGTCTGGTGGCACAGGGTACAGAAATTATCTGCCAAGATTACGCTAGAGCACACTAGAGCTCTAATACCAAGAGGCGCACTACTCCAGTAGTGGCGATGGTACCAAGCTTCTCACTTGCGCCGTATACTTTTTAGGTATGTGGTATTGGCCATCTTCATCTTGTCGCTGCGACTGCAACGACAGTTTACCGCCTTAAATGTAAACAAAAATGGGCAGCTAGTATCTGTGGACACACAAAATTCATACAAGATGTCCTGTCCGATTCTGTGCTTAGCATGGGACAAGACAGAATACCGACTGTCCGTGTTTGGAAAAGACCATTTAAGGTGTGCTTCCCCAAACAAGGCCGAAACCCAAAGTTTGATGCTACTCTATGGTGACATCTGGTTCGCAGATGGCTCTAAGACGATCACTGGGATTGAGACTGAAATTTAAAGTCATCAGTATGGGATCAAGGAATCGATCTTTTGAGCAAATTTGCTACAGTTTTTCAAGCAATGTGCACAGAAGGCGCTCTTCATAGAGGGGACCTGCAGATCAAAATATGCTCGTACAGCCAGGCGGCAATTAAAACGCTAGTGACTCCGTCTTTTAATTCATAGTTGACTTTGGGCTGCAGATAGAACCTAAAGGCATAAGTAAAAGGCAATAAGGTCACTATTGTCTGGGTTCCGGTTACTCAGGATTCAAAGGCAATGAGACAGCTAATAAGTTAGCAAGAGCTGAATCGAATACTAGGTTAGTGAGACCTGAGCTAGCCTTAGGGATTCCCTTTTGTCTAGAAAAGGGCCATCCGGGGACTTAGGGAGCAGAACTTTATGTACTGTAAAGCATAAACCAGAGAGTACATACAGGCAAGTGCCCTTACTGAAATTACGTCGTTGAGTAGGAAGGATAATATACTAGTAGTACACATACTGACCGGTCATTGTACCATTGGATCTCATGCATAATCGGGCGCTGGTCAACAGCAATAATTGTGGATTTTGTGGAGGGAAGGAAACTAGCCTCCATATCCTTGGCCAATGCCCGGTGTACGCCAGACTAAGGCTGACTTTGCCTGGCCTTAGCTTTTCTTGAGCCCGAGGAACTGAGGCAATTACCGATCGGCGACCCATTTCAATTCTGGAGAGACAGGTATAGCAGATCAATAATTGCTATAACGGAGAGACACATTGGACATTGTCTAAGTGCCGTTGGCGAGATTCGTCCCCCAGCTTATAATTATTAATATTATTATTATTAATAATATTATTATTAATATTCATAAAATAATTTATTGTAAACCTAGTTTGGTTGATAAAACCGCAAATTCATGACTATAATATGTTTTATGACAATACTAATTCAAGGAAAACAGCTGTTGATGTTAAAGATGAAATTTGTTAAAAATAAATTAATTGGTTTATGCGACCGATATTATTTGCCTTTTTTGCTTTCGTTAATCTAAAAAGCGAGGAAAATTATTTTTCAAAATAAATTTTCTACTATTCAAATTCTTTCTAAAAATTTTATGAAAGAGAGTCGGTATTATGCATTCTCGTGGAATTTTTTTAAATAACCGACTTTTATAATTTCTTATTGTCTTAATTGTCTTATAAGTATTTAATGATTTCATTAATGATTTACAAAGGATGTTTCTAGAGTAATATACCTAGGGGTATATATTTACGAAATTTTGTGCCACATATATGTCATTAAAATGTGTGATAAGGCTTTTTTAGAAACAACGAATTTAAAATTTTAATAAGTTTTGTAATAAATACACACCATTTTTTTGCGAATGCCGGTTATCTCAAGTTCCAGTACATATCGCATATTTGTCATGTCAAATAGACATGCCAGGAACTAGAAATATAATTTTTGTTGACACAAGGATTAAAACAATCCAGAAAGTTCTATGAGAGTATGAAAGTTAGATGAATCGGGAGTAATACCGTGGTAGCCTAGTGGTCGAAATTCGGCCGTAATTAGTTAGGTTTAAATGTTATTTAGGTTCTCTTGTTAAAGATTATATATAATCATCGCATATATTATTTTTGAATGTTGTTGTATTATATCAACTGCGAGCGTGTACAAATACGCCATTAGCGTGTGTTGTTTGCCTTTATTCCCTGACATACCCATGAAATTTATAAAATGTACTTATTTACCTAGTTTGTCAACTTGTCAGAAATAAACAAACTACTGTTTAACGCTATTATGTGTTTGACATTGGTAATATGAACGAAAACAATAAAATGTTTTTCTACCAACTATACAGGGTGTCTCACTATTAATATCTTCTTTCCAGTAAATAACATGAGACATCAAAAAATTATATAATTTTTAAGGGGGGCACTATCAATAAATATTTTTGGCCGACGTAGTTTAACCTAATAGGAGGGGTAGATGTTACCCTTAAAATCTTAGATGGAAAGCGGAGTCAAATGGCACACCTTTTGATGAGGAGTTTCCGAAAAATAGCTAATACTGGAAGGAAGAAATTAAGGTAGGGAAGTTTTTAAATTGACCAACTGTGTAATAAAAAAATGTAAAAAATCTATTATGATTCCATCTAATCGTTCTACCTAGGTAAGGTTAGGTATCATGTGAGTGGGGGGGCGTAGGTCGCCCCTCCACTGCGACTTTTAGTAGGTCTATTGTTGCTAACCCCTAGAGGTTACAGTTCACCGCACAATTCAGCCCTTCTTACGAAGTTCATGATAGTATGGAGTGAGATTTTGTTGAAATCGGTTGGTTCTAGGTTGGTATAACCAAATATGTTGAACCTTATTCTTCCCAGGACGGAGCATGAGCATAGTATATGTTCAGCAGTTACGTCTTCCACGCAGCAAAACCGACAGTCCGTTTGTTGATTCAGAACTATCCTTCCGAGGTGGTATCTTAGACGACAGTGTCTAAACAGTCCTGTTAGAATTCGCTAACAATAATTTTACCATAATAAAAAAAAATAAAACAATTCCTGATTATTGTAACACAAATGACATGAAAGTGACTAGTAATAAATATTTAGATAATCGACAGACGTTTTTTATATTTTTATACAATTTAAGTTTTGAATTATTGAATATCGTTATAATTTAGGTCATAAAAAAGGAAACAGAAGAAAAATATACCTTTTATTTATATAAATAAGGCCCTACACGGTCAAACATTTTAATAAAAAGGTCGCGGCAATCGATTGCATGATTGACCGTCTACGAACCCATTTGACGCTTAAGTCAATCAATGAAAGTTTGATAAAGCAAGTGATTGAAGAGGGCGCTTGACCATCTAGAAGGGTTTTGATTAATCTTCTCCTCTGTGACGCACTCGACTCCCCTCTTGCTTCCAATACCAAAAACATATTTGGCACGTGAGATAACTTAATTGATTTGTACCGGGAATGCTAATTGCTCTAAAAAGTAAAAAGTAGGGACTACCTCACCACAAATAAAATAATTGCGAATTTGAGAAAAGGATGAGTGCTTTAAAAGGGCTTAAACCGCTCAAATGTTTGTAAGTAAAGCGGTTTCTTAATTTATACGACTCATTTGACCGCCGTCATTTCCTCTTTCTCTCCTGTTTTTTTTTCAAAGTGAAATACAAGAAATCCTATATCAGTATTTAAAACCATTGTTGCAAAGGTAGGTCCACACTGTATGAAAACACCACTACGAATGAGTTTGATCAAAAAATTAAATTGTTGGTCAAAAGACTAACCGTCTAGAGCAGGGACTCCCAAACTTTTTTGGGCAAGAGACCCCTTTTCCTAAATAAAATGATACCTTAGACCCCCATAGCCAAATTACTTTAAAAATCCTATATTTAGTTTTTTTTCTTTTTGAATCAAAATACCAATTTAAAAACTTTGCGGTTGGTTAGGTGAGTAAACTTGATATCATTTTTTCATCAAAATTGGAAAATCGAAAAATTGTGATAAAATTGCAATTCCGCCAGTGGCGTACAATTTTGGAGGTATCAACCAGTCACTTGACCCTGTCGTAGGCCTCTGGTAGTAGCCAGAAACGTTCATTTAACATAATTTAGTAGGGTGTATAGTACTTACATTCCACACCAAACATGAGAACAATAATTTAAATAGTTTTAAAGTACTGGGCACAAATAATTTTTAAATTTTAAAATAAAACACCCTGTAACTCAGACAGAAGACACATTTTATCTAGGTGATTTGGGTTGATTCTTTATATTTTGAGTTCACAATTCAATGGTTAAAATATTTCCAATTAGTAATTAGTCATAAGTCAGATATAGCTGAAAAAACAAAAGGATTAAAATTATTTAAAAGAATATTTTTAATCACATAAATCCTACTAAATACTATCTCTTATAAGTGTTTAGCATGAGAAAGATTTTTAATACTTTTTAAATGCTGACATCGGCGTCGGATATAATTTGGAATGTCACTATCAAACTCAGTGACCCCAAAGACTATGAATTTTATACTAATATCGGACGTTTTTGATAGTTTTTCTATTTTATCCTCCTGCCCCTTTCTTACGGGTGTTGTGGGTGTATCACCTTTAAGAATTTCTCACCAGGTAGTAAACTGCACAAAGTTTATTTAATATTGCTATAGGCGTCTTAACATTATGCAGCTATGCTGGAACTACACTTACATTCTCTTTTATAATTCAGACAGGCGACATATACTATCTAGGTGATTTGGGTTGAATCTTCATATTTTAAGTTTAGGATTATATAGTTGAAATATTTTCAATAAGTAATGAAACACCCTGTATATATGATATTTTTTCGCTTACATACATTGCTATTTCATTTATTTGCTTTCAAATATGTTAAATATTTATGATTTTAACATTAAACGTCAATAAGCGTCGATCTCAACCAACAGTATTAATAAAATTAGTAAAAATCAAAGTTGGTGCGGAAAAAAGGTATAACTTGACGAGTTGGTTGATGTGCATAGTATGATTTATGATTATTTAATCAAAGGTTGAAATTGATTTAATTTCCTCTGCGAAGTGTTTATATTATATAAAATAAAAATAAATGTGAGTTAATTTCATATAATTAAATGCTGTATGTAATTAATTTGGTTTGTTTTCAAAATAATTTAATTGTCTATTTTTAATAATAGTGTGAGTTACTTTTGTTTAGATTGTTGCTTTTAAATCTGTGCGGTTGGAATTAACAAAACAAATGCTTCTCTCTTAGGCAATTATACAGGGTAATTCATTCTCCTTCTTCTAGGTGCCATGACCGTTTAACGATCTTTGGCGATCATTTTGGCTATGTTTGCAATCATTATTTTGTTGGTAGCCGCTCGGAAAAGTTGTATAGTGGTGAGACCAAACCACTGTCTGAGATTTTTGAGCCAGGAAGTTCTTCGTCTGCCGGGGCGTCTCTTACTATTAATTTTACCCTGTAATATAAAATGTAGAATGTCATACTTTTCTGGGTGTCTCATGATATGATGATATGTCCGAAATATTCAAGTTTTCGTTGTTTTACAATATTGACCACTTATGTATCTTTATGCATTCTTCTAAGCACCTCTTCGTTTGTGATTTTTTTCACCCAACTTACTCTTAGCATTCTCATGTACAACCACATCTCGAAAGCTTGTAGACGTTTGAGCATGGCTTCTGTTTGTGTCCAGCTCTCGACTCCGTACAAAAGTGATTTATTAAGAATGGACAATCTCTAACCACCAAAATATAGCGATTGAGCTTAATATGTCTCATACAAATGTTGCAGGTTTACGAGATACAGGGTATTGTTAGAATCTTTATTTGAAATTTCTTAATAATTTTGTGATTTTAAGCAGCATCGTCTTGATATTTGGCAACTTTATGTTTTTTGGCATGAAAATTACGAATTTCATGCTGAATTTAGCACTATTCATACAGGGCGTTAGTTACACCCTGTTACTTAGGTAAATTACAACATATCTTTTTTGCCTAATGAGTTAGGTAAGGCTAAAATGACTAGAAAATCTAACATGTCTATAAATAATTTCGGATTATGCTTAAAAATTATTTTTCTTTTATAATTTTTTTGTATCTATTATAATAACGAAATGCAAGAACTTTACTGCACTATTAGGACACCATGTATATAAATTCATAGTTTTGCTTATTTAAGCACCACCAAACATATTTTATAACTAGAAGGGTGAACAGGAAAGAGAAATTCGTGTGTATAAACACGCTAGCATTGCCGTAACAGACCAATCAGCGTTGCACTCAATAAGTTATCAATTTCCCATTTATCAACATTATTGGTAATTAGTTTCGAATACCATGCATTGAGTTCGGTTCTCATTGACCTAACATACAGCTTGATTTCGGTTTCGATGAAATCGACGAATAGTCACAGAATTTCCGGTTTGTGAACTAAAAGAGTTGTATAATTGCAATTATCCTGGATAAATTTCAGAATTGAGAATTTAATTTTTAATATTTTTTGTGAAGTTACCATAGAGGAAAAATTAAATTTTGTTTTTAACCGGTCATACATATGGTCACGCCATTTTTCCATTTTTCCAACTTCTTTCCCGCACATCTTTCACTTCTTCTACTTTTATCAGTGCTTTCATACATGCTTGTCGGTTGCTTATAATTTTGACCTGGCCTTTCAAAACAATTTCGATCTGATCGAGATATGTTCGCCTAGGTCAGTGGTCTGCAAAGTGCGGCTCCGGAGCCGCATGCGGCTCTGGTACAAATGTCCACGAGCGGACCTAAAAGACGATCATACATACATACATATAGTCACGCCTTTTTTCCGTAGGGGTAGGCACTTCCTTCCACTCGCTACGTTCTTACACACATCTTTTGCTTCCTCTTTTTTCATCAGTGCTTTCATACATGCTCGTCGGTTGTTGGTACTCTTGAGCTGGCCTTTCTTCAAAACAATGTTGATTTGATCGAGATATGTTCGCCGAGGTCGACCTCTACCGACTTGTCCATTCACACTCGCCTTATAAATGTGTTTCGTCAATCTTCTTTCATCCATCCTTTCTACGTGTCCAAATCATCTAAACATTCCTTTATCTATCTTTGTAACCACGCCTTTTTTTACACCACAGCGTTCCCTTATCTCACTATTTTTCACTTTATCCAACCGAGTCACTCCGGCTTTACTTCTCAGACTACTCATCTCTGTAGCATTAATCCTATTTTTATGCTTCTTCTGCCAAACCCAACATTCACTACCATACATAAGTGTAGGAACCAATACACCTCTATGCGCAGCCAGACGTGCCTTTTTTGACAATTTCTCGCTGTTTGTTTTTCTGCCAGCAGACGATCAGTGGATACTAAAATTTTATTTCATGTTACGTTTCATCTAAACCAACTTAATTATAAACTACAAGGCAAAGGAAACACAGTTTTTTCGATGTAAAAAGACGTCATTTTATTCGAAAGTAAATTATCCCTTTTTGCTCAAGATTTTGAAAGGAAAACACTGTTTCATTTCTTGAGCCTGATAAAGCATCATCAAGAAAATAGTTCCTCTATCGACAAACAGTACCTCAAAACTCTTTCTCTCTAGTCGTTAGCTTCATGTTTGAAGCGTCGTAATCCTATGTTAGTCTCATGTTGTGTTTTTAGCAGTTTCCCTCCATTTCTTTCTATCTGACGTGCTTCTAATGCTGTCTTGGAAAGATCTTTCTGTAAACTGCTTCACCTGGTCCAGCCATCGTTTTGGGGAACGTCCTCTAGGTCGTGTTCCCTTTATTTTCCCTTGAACCATAAGTTTTTCGAGATTGTTATCTTTCCTCCTGCTGACATGTCCAAAATACTTGAGAATCTGTTGTTTGATTTTAGTTGACAATCTGACTTGGATGTTAAGTTCTTCGATTATGGATACGTTGGTTCTGCGGTCTGTCCAGGGAATCCTTAGTAGTCTTCTCCAGACCCACATCTTAAACTTGGAAATGTCTGTGGCTTTTAAGGTCCAGGATTCTGCTGCGTATAGCGCAATTGGAAAAACGAGGATGTTTACTAATTTACATTTTGTTGTGGTTATTATATGCCGATCTTTCCAAATAACCATTTTAAATATGAGGGAAGAAGCAACTCTCAAGAGTGACACTACAAGGATCAATCTCCATTAAGAATCTTTCTTTTACAGGGCTGTTACGAAATGTAACAGGCTTCGAAAATCAGTTTTTTCAGAGAACTATGACCTGCAACTTTTCAAAAAGTGGGTCCACAATCATCTTCTTTCTTTAATCGCTCCCCCTTCTTATAGGCGCAGTGCGGGCCGTCCGCGGCCCACACGATAGGTTTACCCATTTTGTGACTATTTTCTTTCAAAAAAAAATTTATCGTTGTAATATACAAATATGGCTCTTTTGCGAATAAGTTTGCTGATCACTGGCCTAGGTCAACCTTTACCGACCTGCCCATTCACACTCGCCTTATAAATCTGTCTTGTTAGTTTTCTTTTATTTTTTTTAGTCATCATTTCTTTATCTATTTATCCGTCACATCTTTTTTTATACTACAGCATTCCCTAATCACCCTTAATTTTTCCATCAGTCACTTAAGCTATCTCAAACTACTCAACTCTGCAGCATTGATTTTTTTGCTGTGGTGTAGAAAATCCTTTTTTGAGAGGTTTTAACACTAAAAGCTCAAGGTTTACTGTGAGACTCCCCTGACTCTTTTAATGCTACTCACTAAAAACTCTACCACTATGTAGATCCGTCAGGCTGTTGCCTCCGGTGATATTTAGGCCTGTTGGACCATTGTAACTTGCCTATTTGATTTTATGTCATTGTCCCCAATCCAGTATTTTCGTGCCTTGTACATATTATGTACTGAGTGGGAACTATATGGGTCACCGGATGGCTGCCCAAAAATTGCCTGTCTTTTGCGGTCCAGCGCCTCGCAACAGTACAGTATGTGTTTCACTGTTACCGGATCCTTGCCGCACAGTCTGTAGGTCATCATCATTCTGCCCTTTGCATCCACTGCTGGATATAGGCCTTCTCCATTTCTGCCTACTGTCCTCTATTTTGAGCGCTCTGCATCCAGTTTGTGGTTATTATTTTGATATCGTCCGTCCATCGCGTTGGAGGTCTTTCCCTGTTTCTCTTGTCAACTCTTGGTCACCACTTGAGCAGTCTTTTTGTCCATCTACCACCTGGTAGATAACATACGTGACTTCTGTTCTCGCCCGTGAGTCCTAATTTCTAACGTGGTCTCGAAGTGACACACCCAGCATTAATCTTTCCATCTTGCGTTGTGTTATTCCAAGATTTTTAGCAGATGTGACTGTCAGACAAATTGGAAGATTACTCTTAAACACATCCCCAAATCTGCCAGGGTCGGCAGGTCAGGTCTTTATTATACAATCCCATTTTGTTGAGGTACTTCTACACTGATGCGTGACCGGTCAAGAACCCCATAGTGATTCTTAGTCGATTCCATCGCTAACAAGTCTGCCTTCCTTTTGTGGCACGGTCCTTTGATGTATTCTTTCCGTGTTTATTTTCTAGGATGCTTTCCCAGTAGTTTTTGTGTTTTTTCCCAATCCAATCTTTTGCAGACACTTTTACTTTCATGCTTCTTTTACCAAACTCAACCTTTTACACAGCCAGTCGTGTCTTTTTCGGCACGTTCCGGCTGCATTTGAAGTTATGCAGTAAGTTATGCAGCGCCCCATTTATTTGAGTGACAACAAATTTATTCAATCCATATTTATAAACTTGCTTTAAAATACAGAACATTAAAGAAACAAAAAATAAATCCAACTTACATATAAAGACTATTTACCAACTTATTTATATTATACGGCCATAATGCATTCTGACAGGAAAAAGGAAGCCTATCACTTTTATAATTTCTATATAAATGTATTAAATAAAATTCAAAGAGGTTATTGACTTGTTTTTTGCTTTCACTCAATATGTTAAGCTGCTCATTAAATATCGATTTTTCCAAGGTCAAGATAGGAGAGAAGGTGTCATCGGTGAACTGAAATTGTGAGTGTTGATGCATACAAGGTGTATCTTTAAAAAATTCCATTAATAGAGATGCTTTATTTTGCATTTTTTCGACAATTTTTTCAAATAAATATATTTTAAAACGTGTTTGACTGGTATTTTGTGTGATTGTAAGTAAGAATTTTCACTAATATGTTCCCACATATAAACTTTGAACAACCCCGCATTTTCAGTACCTGGTGAAGAACTTTGAAAATGCGGGGAAGTATTAGAAAAGACCTAAAAATTAAAAATACGGGGTTGCTACCAACCTTCATACGATCACCCGTCGGGCAAATCTAAAGATTGGCTGAAAATTTAATCAAAATCGGTCTTGCCCTTATATTGCGCAGGAGCCATGTTAATCTTTTTTGTATCGTTCCAATTTTAGTATAAAAAAACACCACAAAAAACTATAAATCATAATAATAATCATTATTGTTAAAGTTGAAAAATCAAATAAATCAGTTAGATTCACGTTTAGTAATAATGAATTGAAAACGTTCAGTAATGATAAATAAAAATTACCACTTATTGGATATAAAAAAAAAAATTATAATACGGGGTTGTTACCAAACTTGTCATTTTCCAGCCGTTGGGAATAGGAAAGAAATTAAAAATGCGGGGACATATTAAAAAAGACCCGTATTTTGACCTCCCGTTGGAAAATATCTACAAATAAACGGATCTAACTAAAGTTTTATACTAATTCCTTTTTATTTTTTCACAAATTGTAACAATAAACAACTTAGGCTCTGTTTGAAAGGCCACATTACATTTCGAAAATGATTTGTAGCTCATTTAAAATGTATACAAATTTATCTTGTGTTTGAGATGTTTTCAAATCCTTATACTTTACATTCTTACTAAACCGAACAGTGGAACAGGCTATGATTTTGATAAATATTAGGATAAAAGCATTTCGTTAATGGATTGTAGGGTTATCTTTAAAATTATTAGGTTTCTCTGTTATCTTAAATCTTAAAACGCAATATTTGCTCCATGTCAGGATAATATTGCGATTTTTGTTGTTTTATTTTTTCAAAATCTAGGAACATACTTTAAAAAATAAGAAAAGAAAATAAAATAAAAAAAAATATCAGTTGTCTGGATGCGACCCAAGACTAACGACTAACTTCCCAGTGGAAAAAATGAAAAATTATCATATGTTTTGTTGTTATAATAGTAATTATTATTATTATTAAAATTATTATAAAAAACGATTTCAAATTGTATATTAAATTATAATTGTCATTAACAATATTCTGATTATGTCAACCGTATTCTTTTAAATTTTTTCTCATCATTTCATAAGCGGTAGCTATTTTCAATTGTTTATAACAATTAAAAAAATTTTTTAATTATTATAATCAATAATAATTTGTTAGTAACAATATTCAATGGTATAACAATTGAGTATTGCTTGATTATTACTAACAATAATTTTTCACTGTTATAGCGTCTTAAATGCTATTCTCTCAATACTGACACAAGTTTAAAATTCTCCAATTTCTATTTTTGTTTTCTAAAACTATCTCTTTTTATGAAATATTGTCATCATATTTTTCATACATATATTCCTAACATGCAATAATCATATTATTCAAAAGATCTTAAAATTCTGTATTAAAAATAGTATAATTTATGAATTGCAAAATTCAGGTAATTAACCATTTTTTTCAGTTTTTTGATTCTTTATAAAAAACAGCTCAACCGATTTTGCTGAAAATCTAATTAGTTCTAAGTTGCGTAATTATGCGTCGAATGCAATTGGTCTCACGATATCATTTTTTTTCTCGAGATAATCGAGACGAAAAATAATTACGAACGCACATACGAACATACGAACATACGTACATACACACACAGACGTCCACTTTAAAACTATTGTATTCGACTTTGGGGACATTGAAATGTGGAGATATGTCAAAATTCGGGATTCGCAAGTCGGACCCATCACTATAACTTCCCATCGGGAAGTTAATAATATACAGTGTGCACATAAAGTAACGTAACTTGCTAATAGTCAATTAGAAGTGAACAGGGTGCACCGTTACTCCAAAATAACTTATTTTCATAATTCTCGGTTTTTAGCTTTTGGATAACTTTTATTATATTGGGGTGATTTGGGATTTGATTTGGATTTTTTAACAAATCTAAATACTTTGGTCCGTTCAAATTGCCTCCTACAAAGAATGGTCCAATAACAGTGGTGCCGTTATTACCTGCCCAAACATTAACTGTTAATGGCATTTGTGTTCTGTTTCCGCATACATTTAGGATAAGTATCACTCCAATATCTATAGTTGTGACGATTAACTGTACCATTTAATATTAACGTGGTTTTATCGAAAATAAGTATATTACTTGTAAAATAAAGGTCTGCATCTACCTTTTGCATTATAGTTTTACAAAATTTCATTTTGCGGTCATAATCATCTTCAGATAATTCTTGCAATAGCGGTACTTTATAAGGATGAAACTTATTCTTTTTAATAATGTTACAGACGGATCCCACACTAACATCATGTTCTAATGCAGTTTTCCGAATGGATGTAAAAGGATTTTCTACAAAACTTTGTATAACACAAGAATTTTCCATCTATAGTTACGGTCTATGGTCAGCCAGTTTCAGGGCGATTTTTAGTTAAACCCACTTTTTCAAAAAGTTTCAAAAACCTCCAAACTGCAGTTTTTGTTATTTAGTTGCAATTGGTAAGCTACCTCATCATAAGTTCTTTTACGATCATCGTAACCTCTCATCATAAAAATCATTATTCTTTCCTGTTCGGTAAACATACTTAAATTTAAAAGTAATAATAATAATTACAATACATCTTTCACTTATGACAATGAAAAATAATTAATGACATTTAAATACAATTAATGGTACAAAAACCTACTACTTTTTTGACATAAACAATTTTTTTATAATTTCAGTTCAAAACCACTGTAACTTTGAAACTATTGAAGGTAGAATTATTTAAAAAATTATGTTAAGTTAAAGGCAACTTAAAAATCGCATGCATTAAAAAAGCTAATTATTGAATTATATTCTAAAATGTTTTAAAATTACTGAACATTTGTTTGCTAATTTATTTACGTAAAATTTTTTGCTCGAGAGGAAATCCAATAAAAGAGTTAATATGTGGTCATCCGATTGAACACAACCAATCAAACCAACATTATACTAAAAACAGATCCCATGGGCCGTCACTCAATCATGATGCTGTCTGTGGATACCTACATTTTGTTTCAATTCGATTTTGACATTTCAAATATTCAATATTTCAAAATGTCGCGATATGGTTTAATCCTCATGAGAATATTAATTAAATTATCAAATTAAATATACCAAAGAATACTAATTACAGTAAAAAATTTGTATGGAAAGCGTTTATAGACTTTTGCAATGTTAAAAAGTATGAATTAGATGGAAATCGGACGGTGGAAGAATTGGCGTCGATTTTAAAGGACCCCTGTGAACATGAGAAGAAAAGATGGTACAGAGTTTAAAGAAGCTGCTGTCAAAACCACGTGGAACCTAACTAGTAAGCTTCTACAAGAAAAATATACGGAAATGAAAGTTATTGTTGACCCATTCAAAACCGTTTTATTTCAACAAGCGAGAGTTGCCGCGATTCTATACGACAAAAACTACAATCAGATCCCTGTAAGAGGAAACTAAGTTCAGCAGCATAAATTGCAACAAAAATGATAAATTTGTGGGATGAAAACACCCCTAAAGGGCTGCAACGGAAATTATATCACATAGCTGCCGTAGAATTAGCTTGGCGAGGTGGGGAAACTGCTGCTTGTTTGTTTGACTTTTTTAGTATTGATACAAATAGCGATGATTCTATAAAAAATTGAGTTGGGTATAAACCTGTGTTAAGCAAAATTTGCCGAGGTGGTTCAAGAATGTGTACTGACAGCAAATTTTTAGTAGAAAACAACGACAGCAGCATATTTGCTGTTAGATTATTTAAAAACTTGTTATCAAAAAGGGGCGAAAATATTAAAACGAATAGATTATTCCTAAAAACAAATCGTTACTGGAAAGCCGAAACTAATTATTGGTATGATAATATGTATATATATAAACGTTCTTCGACGTCTTCCAATCTCCAGTCTCCATTGATCCCTATCCATCCATAAATCCTGTTTTAGACCTTTCTCTCGGACTTGATTATCGATACCTTCTCTCCAGCTTTTTCTGGGTCGCCCTCTTTTTCTTCTTCCTTGTGGTGTCCAGTTTAAGATTTGCTTAGGTAATTTGTCCTCATTCATCCTTTGAACGTGTCCATACCATTTGAGTTGTGCAACTTGAATGTCCTCTACTATTGTATGTTTGACCTCCATAATTTCTTAAATTCTTTCATTTCTGATTCTTTCCAATCTTGACTTTCCCGCAGCGCATCTCCAGAAGTCCATTTCGGTTGCCCTTAACGCATCTTCAAGGACTAGGTCTTGTTACGTCCCGCCTATGCACATATATTCAGTTTTTTTTTAAATTAACTTCAAGACCCCATTTGGCATATTCTTTCATTAACTTTCAGGTCATATACTCTAGGTCTTCGTAGTCCTGGGCTAAAACCACTTGGTCGTCGGCAAAACACACAGTGTATAAAGTTGTTATTTAGTGGGATACCCATATCTTTGCACTTTAGTTTTCACGGTTTTAAGGCTTGTTCCAGGTAGATTTTAAATAGCGTTGGTGAAAACAGCATCCCTGCTTCAGGGCCTGGTCCACTCTAAACCCTTTTGTAACCGTTTTTTCTGTTTTAATTTTGGTTGCGTTGTTTTTATGGCTTTAATTAAATTGACATTAATATTGGTCCTTTCTAGCGCTTCCCATAGTTTGCTTTGGGGGAGATTATCATAGACTTTTTTAGATCTACATATAGTAGGTGTACTTCCTGTTGAAATGATATTTTCTTTTCTATGATCTGGGAGAGAGAAAAAAGATGATCCACTGTAGACCTTCCCGCTCTGAAGCCCGCCTGCTCTTCCGCTTCCATATCGCTTTATTCATTTTCGATTATTTTGACGAATATTTTTCCGTATATTCGAGCCATCGACCTCTGTACTGCTATGCCTCTGTAGTTATCGCAGTCGTCTCTCCTTCCCTTCTTGTGAATAGTCGACATTCCATTCTTCAAGCACTTCCATTCCGTTGACACAATTTTGAAATATTTTGGTGAGATGCTTAAAGAGTCTGTCCGTCCCGTACTCAAACAATTCCGGTGTTATGTTCCCGGGTCCAGCGTATTTTCCATCTTTTAGAGACATACACATATTTTTGGTCTCCGTCGAATTTATTCTGACAGTATCCCCACTGCCATCCTTATTTCTCCATTTTGGTTTTCATTTTGAAAGTGTGACGTATTTTCTTTAAGAAGCTTACTAAAGTAGTCGTCCCACTTTTCTAAAGTTATTGGTGTTATTATGTCCCTTTTGTTTTTCTGCCTTAGCGATTTCAGCATTCTCCAGCTCTCGGGGCTTCTAGTACCTGCTATGTAGGTATTTAATCTTAAACAATTTTTTTCCCATGCGTCATTTGCGTCTGCCGAGGCAATTGGCTTAAAAACCAAGGAAAAAATTACTAATTACTCCAATAGATCGACCGTGGTCAGTCGGTTGGCCAAAAGTGGTGTACAAGAGCCAAGAGCTTATAAAAATTACGGAGCATAACCATCCCAACTCAATAAAACCCAACTTGAATATTGACGAAGAACCTAATAATAAAATTATTAACAGAATGCGTAGTAGAAATACATCTTCATCAGTAAAAACTAAAACGTCTTTTGATTCTTCATTTAATTTTTCTAATAGTTTTTTTGTTAATTGCACATTTAAATAAATTGTTTCTGCTCTTTTTTTTCCATAATCAGCAAAAAAATTTCTATCCGAATAACCCTCGAACATTGATAAAATGCTCAAAAATTTCACAACAACTTTTTCAAGCTTGTTGCTTAAAGGCCTACGGCGTCGGTCTGTTTCTAAGCAACAAGCTTTTCGAACAATTATCAATGTCCTTGGGTTAATACTACTGAAAACAAAACTGTTTTAGCAACAAACCCTTGGAATCTTGTAACACAAATTAAATCTTTAATAGGTTATTTATTTTTTAGCAAAAACAAGTCATTACGCTAATTTAAAAACAGGGTGATTTTAGATTAAACAAAACAAAGAATGCATGTCAGAGTAGAAATAAAGGGTGTAATCAGAAAATGATTTAATAGAAATTATAATACAGAGCGGACCAAAAGTCTGGAAACGAACAATTATCTGAGCACATTTTGAACACTTGATTAAGTAATCATTATGTTAAAAATGTTATCTTTCAATTGTTACGTTTAAAAGTAGTTAAAAATAGTTTGTATTAAAATAATTATTGAGACAATTGGGCGTTGCCACATTTCTGTTTTATTTATTTAAGATCTTCTAGACTACATAGAATCATGTGTTACATATGGCTGAACTCGTTTTGAAGAGGAGATTCCAATAATGGCTGAATATATAGGTTGATGTATTTAAAAAATTAAGTGACTAATAATATCAGAGAAACGGCAAATCTGACAACATTGCAAATATTAAATCTGTAATCTCCGTATCTCAAAACAGGCTTATCCCAAATTTTGTACAACTCGGACTCGAAATCATGTTGTTGCACCAAAAAAAAGCCAAAATCTGTGTCAAAAAAACACATTTTAAATCTGTCAAATTTTACAGACACCAACACTTGAATACACACAGTAGACACGCAGAATTATTTATGAGAGAAAAGAATTCGATGTGTCCAGAATTCAAATTTCAATTCTACGCGAAAACGGTAGGTACCAACTGGTGAATTATTTTTCAGTTTCAGAATTGTTATTTGTAAATTCCCACTATTTTGACAACTGCACACATTTGTCGACGGTTTTTGGAGTTTAAATGGTGAAATTCGTTGCACGTGGATATTTAAAAAATCACTGAAACGTGAAATTAACTTTTACTGAAAATGTCCCTGAAGAAATTGTGTTCGAACTGCATGAAAAACAGAGCTATCCTCGTGAAAAGCTTGCTCCTTAAATGCAAGATTACTTGCACGATAAAATTTATCGAGGTTAAAGTATTTTTAGGACTCACTTAAGTGACGGCATTTTTTATAGACTAGATTACTATTTAAATAAATAAAGGACATTTCTTTTGTGTTTCTTCGGTAAAAATAGATTAATCGTTAATCCAAATACAATAACAAGGATAATCGAAATGTTTACTTGTTTTCGAAGGTTTTTTTAAAGTCGAATTCATAGAAACTCTTTAAGCCTTACAACTTGTGAGTTCGAATTTTTTAAAACATTAATTACAAATTTTTCTCTGACTAAGAATTATTTTAAATTAATTCTGGCTACTGGGATTAAATAAACAATAATGTTTCTGAGAACCGGTAGCAAGATCTTAACAAATTACTAGGGGTATGAATAATTTAACCTAAATCAACTAAAGTGGTTATTTAAAATATAGGAAGGATGATCAACGATATGTAACAGTTATTTATCCTGAAAGAAATAGATTACCAACCAAGGAGGAGTTCATTAAAAGTTTTCTAATATAAATTTTGATAGGTTATAAAGGTTGTGGTTACTTCTTTATCCCAAGTTTGAATTTACTTTGCTATTATATTATGTAAACAAATTTTATAAAATTTTACTTAAATTTTGTCAATATGTAATTCGGTCATCGTTTTCATTTATTCACCAATCGACCATGAGAATATAAATTTAAATAATAAAAATTATTTTACTTTAAAATTATTTTTTTGGTGTACTAGTTATAATTATAAAAAATTACTTGTTAGAAATAAATAAATAATAATTTAAAAAAAATGCATTTTAAATAAAAATAAAATAATGGAAATAATCTTCTTCTTCTTTTTCACTTAAGGTTTAAGGCACTTTGCCTGTTGCAATACCTATCTTTTTCTCGGCTTTCCAATATTTTTTCTACGCGTTCTTTCTACTTACTTTTATTTTCGTTTATTTTCTCGTTAAGTTAAAGATGTTTAATTCCGTTCTTATGTCTGTTTCTTAGTCTGTCACTTTTGTTCAACCTTTCACTGTTCTTAGAAATGTCATTTTCTGTGCTTGTATTCTAATTTCTTATTTTTTCATTGCTGTCCATGTTTCACTACCGTATTAATATGACTTTATTATTAATTTTAATTCTTACTTTTACTTTAAAATTATTTTTTTGGTGTACTAGTTGTAATTATAAAAAATTACTTGTTAGAAATAAATAAATAATAATTTAAAAAAAATGCATTTTAAATAAAAATAAAATAATGGAAATAATCTTCTTCTTCTTTTTCACTTAAGGTTTAAGGCACTTTGCCTGTTGCAATACCTATCTTTTTCTCGGCTTTCCAATATTTTTTCTACGCGTTCTTTCTACTTACTTTTATTTTCGTTTATTTTCTCGTTAAGTTAAAGATGTTTAATTCCGTTCTTATGTCTGTTTCTTAGTCTGTCACTTTTGTTCAACCTTTCACTGTTCTTAGAAATGTCATTTTCTGTGCTTGTATTCTAATTTCTTATTTTTTCATTGCTGTCCATGTTTCACTACCGTATTAATATGACTTTATTATTAATTTTAATTCTTACTTCTCTGCCCGTTATTAAATTTCTCTTTCTCTTAGTGGTTCATTTAAAAAATTTATAAACTTTACAAAAAAAATTTTTATTTATACAAATTAAAAAAAATATATAATTACCAAATATATAAACCAAATATTATTACCAATTTTAAATTTATCAACTTTATGTCCAAAATATTTAAATAAATGTTTTTCCCATCCAAAATAATAAAGTTTTTTTAAAAAAAAAACTTTTACTTAATCTTATTTTCATGCTTTATCTACCAAACCGAACATTTACTGTCATACTTCTTTATGCACAGCCAGATGTGCCTTTTTTGACACGTTCTGGATACTTCTAATATTATAAAGCGCCCCATATAATTGTTTCCCTGCTAACACCCTTCGCTTAATGTCACAGTCGTACTTTTCATCTCTAATAAACTTTGAACCCAAGTACACAAACTCATACTTAGGGCAAGCTGATTCTGCTAGGCGAGATAGAGGGTAGAAGAACTCAGGGGCGCCGACGAACATTATGGCCAAAGAATATCAGACAGTAGACAGGAATGACGACCGTACATTTATTCAGAACAGCTGTCAACAAAGTCTTATGGATCAATGTGATTGCCAACATCCACAAAGGATAGGCAATAACAGAAGAAGAAGGATACAAACTCATTTATTTGTACCACTCTTTCTACTTCAATCAGCACCCCACAATTTTTTATGCTTTTTTTCTTTTAAAAACCAACTTCGTCTTGCTTACTTAGCTTTACTTAGCTTACTTGCTTTACTTATAATAATATTATAATATATTATTATTAATAATAATAATAAACAATATTATTATATTATAATAATAATGTTTATTAGCAACAATAATAATTTTACAATACAATTTAATTGTTTTTTTTAGTACAACTACTAATAAGTCAAAAGCCACTAAGCCAATGGGCTGTTCGTAGTATCAATTTTATTATGTAATCATATTTTAGATTATAATTATTGTTTGTATTTTAATAATATTATAAATTAAAATTAACGAATTATTATAATTCATAAATTAAAATTAGCGAACTTATATGAATTAATTTAAGCAATTAATTTAAAACTATGAATTAAAACCAATATTGTTATCAGTGACATAATCTAACACTAATTTAATTTTATGTTTGCATAAATACAATTAAATTAAGCACATTACACAATTAAAACAAAAATAAATAATAAATATGAAAATTTAACAAATTGTAATACACATTTTAACGGATTCATTAGCAAATTAAAAGAAGTGATTTGTCTACTATTGGATAGCAAGAAAACCTTTATTGCTTTTTTAAAATGTTTTAAAGTGTATGATTTTTTCATACGATCTGGTAAAAAGTCGTAGAAACGAGGGGCTAAATACTTAAAGTTTCTTTGTCCGATTGTTTTTTTGAGCGTTCGGAAGTTGAAGACCATTTTTTTTATAGCTCTTGTTATATATAAATGAGAAATTTTATTGAAGTTTTGTTTATATTTAAATAAGAAAGTTAAAAAAATTTTAAAAAAAAGCTGAATACTTTTAACCAATACAATATAATTTTTATGAAAAACTAAATGTTTCCAGATTAGGTTATTTATAATGACACAAGTTTGAAAAGTGCTCTAAATAAGAAGTGGACCAAAAAAATCTATATTTTATTAACTACAACCACTTTTGTACAGAAAATTTCAAAATATGTGTTGTTGACCTCCGAAAACGTTGTTATTGTCGTTTGAACCCGAGTCAGACTTTTGCTCGAATAGAAAATTGTGTAAAAGTCCTAAAATTATTCTCTAACTGCTTACATTTCTGTTTCAAAAGAAATGGCAAAGACATAAGGGACTGAGGGAGAGTAGCGAATAATACAATTCTTGAGAAAAACAAAAAGAATGGCGTAGATTTGTGTGTGTGTGTGTGTGTGTGTGTGTTTTTTTAAAATTAGCACAAACAAATCGAGATATATTGAGAAATATTTTCAAACATGTATTATTTGTATTGACGTTTATTCTGTATTTTCTGGAAACTATCTTATTTTGATAAAAAGAAGATCAAAACGAAACGACTATTTTGGTTTATTATTCTTTTTTATGGTAAAAAAAAATTAATAAGACGCGGCCTTAGTCTTACTTTCTTTCAGAAGTCCCACCTCCTTACAGAAACCTAACAATCTGCCAGAATTTCTAGACCCCAGTTTGGCATATACCTAAACCATCCGCCCTAATTTGACCGGGACTAGTTAGTAGAGCCGGTGTTTCCCAAAATCGCCACAAAAATTACTACACCTTAAATTCACATCCTAAAATCGCCACGGGCGTTAAGGATATTTTAATGGCTCTTTTATTTATAGGAAAATATGTGTGGGGATAATCATTGTATTTTGACACCTACCTAGAGCTAATTTTAATAATCGGATAATTGTTGCGGAAATTATATTACAAAACGCAAAAATAAAACCCCACATATTTTACAGATCTACGTATGTATTAAAAATATTAATTTAAAAGTAAATAAAATGGGTCTTTTCTAATACGTCCCCGTATTTTCAAAGTTCTTCACTAGGTACCCTTGGTGTTAGGTTAGGCTAATAATAATCGCTATTAATAATTATTTTAAAGACAAAAGTGGAAGAGATTTAAGAATATACCCTCTTTAGGTCAAAAATTTACCAACATTTACAAGGGGTCAGTGGCAATTTTTGTCTATCGCCAGTTAAGCAAATCGATCAAATATTTTGGGAAATTTTGAGAGGTAACGCCAGGTACTTGCAGCAGAAGTCAATCTTTTTATTTAAAACATAAAAGATTTTTAATATTAATATGGTCACTATAAGGTGTTAGGTTAGCTTATTAAGTAATACCTTAAGACAGAAGGACCCTTAAGTGACCCTTAAGACCCTAAATATTAAGCCGACTTGGTATTATATGGAACTCACAACTTTATACAGTAGAACTGAGTTGCGAGACGTTTTTACAACTTATGTTTCTATGCATCTCATTTCTTTTTGTGGATGTGAATCCTGTGCAATAGCCTATATTATATAATATATATATATATAATATATTTAAAGCCTTTGACCGCGTTTGGCACCAGGTATTGTTAAGCAAATTATCTGCCTACGGTCTCCTAACCAAACTGCGCCAATGGCTCTTGAGCTTCATGCAAGATCGCTCCTTACATGTGGCAGTTGACGGTATTTCTTCTGATGCGTTTAAAACTAATGCCGGGGTCCCCCAGGGTTCTATCCTGTCCCCCACCTTATTTCTTTTACACATCAACGACCTCTTAAAAACCACCACAAACCCCATTTACAGTTTCGCAGACGATAGCACACTTGTCTCAACTTTCATATCCTATCGATCACTTTCGGTAAATGATACAAATCGACTCAGGCAGAAACAAGTTGGGTCCATCAATAAAGATCTTAAAGCAATCGTCGAGTGGAGAACCAACAATTTTGTTCAGTTCAACGCCCAGAAAACACAAAGCGCCACGTTTTCCAAGAAATTAATTTCCTCAAATCACTCCATCATAATGTCCGGAAATACCATTGAATCAAGTCTCTCCATCTCAATTTTGGGAGTCACGGTGTTTAATAATATGTCTTGGCATGACCATGTTGCTAACATCGCAAAGTCAGCAAGCCAGAGGCTAGGTTTTCTGTGGAAAGCCAGAAAGTTTTTTACTCCTGATCAACTGTTGACGACTTACAAGGCTCAAATACGACCTCTACTAGAGTATTGCTCGCACATTTGGGGTTCACACCAAGGCTTTCTCTTCGTCTTCTAGATTCCATTCAGAAAAAGGCCAATGGGTTGATAAACAGCTTAACTCTCACAGATACCCTTTACCCTCTAGAACATAGAAGAAGAGTTGCAGACCAGACATTACACAAATTACCATGGCAGATGCTCCAGAGAAATAAAAACTCTTGTCCACCACTGGCTACATTCGGCCGAAGAACTCGGCACGCTGATCAGTCTCACCCATTTACTTTCAAGATTGACACTACAAGGACCAATCTCCATCAAGAATCCCTCTTTTACAGGGCCGCTACAGAATGGAACAAGCTTCCAAAATTAGTTTTTTCAGAGAACTACGACCTGCAACTTTTCTAAAAAACGGATTCACAATCATTTCTATAATCCCTCCCTCTTCTAATAGTCGCAGTGCACATGATAGGTCTATCCTTTTTACGACTATTTTCAGTAAAAAAAAGCTGTGAAAAAATAAGGGAAGACAAAAAAATAAAAATAATATGCTATGCTGACGACGCAGTGATCAATCACGGAAGACGGAGATAACCTACAGAGGCTCCTGTATAAATTCCAACAAATAGCAAAGACGTTTAACATGCAAATATCTATAAAGAAAATAAAATCACTTACAGTATCTAGAGAACCGAGAAAATATTAATTAGCGATTTACGATCAGAGTGCAGAACAAGTGATGTCCTTTAGATATCTAGGGAAAAACATAACAATTAATGGGTACCTATTATTAAAACCAGTAAAGGCAACGTTAATATCAGGATACTTAAAAGTTTAAATTTGGCGAAATAAAAATATGAGCACTAGGAGTAAAGTCAGAATATATAAAACTTGAGTAAGAGCGGTCATGACATTTGCGATAGAAACCAGAGCGGAGAATGTAACAACCAAACGACTTTTAAGAACAACAGAAATGCGAACACTAAGATCAATAACAGGACAAACGTTATTTGACCGGAAGAGAAATAAAGAAATATGTGATATTCCATATGTAGTAAGACGGGCAAGAAACCGGAGAAGAGAATGGAGAGACAGAATGCCAAATGAGTAGTTGGCAAAATTGCGAAAGAAAAATTACCTTGATTGCCTATAAGACGGTATGAAAGCTGATCTTTAGCAACCCAACTACCCTTGGCACGTAGGCATAAGTGGAAATGAAGCAGCTGACAAATGTGCACGTGACGCGCCGAATAACGAAAATGCCGAAGTTGTCTGTGAAAATGTCGCGAGTGATCTCAAAAACTATATAAAAACAAAATTCCGGGAATCCTGGCAAAGTGCGTGGCAACTGTCGAACACCAAACTAGCAGAGGTCAAAAGTAACATTTACCCTATCAAGTACCTCTCAACCAGTCGCAGATGCCAAACAATCATCTCAAGATTACGCTTCGGTCATACAAGTCTTACGCATGGTTTTTTAATCGCTCATAGCGTACCTCCACAGTGCGAAACATGTAAAGTGCAGCAATCGGTTAAGCATTTCATTATAGACTCTCCAAAATTTCACAACGAACGCAAACTTTATAAAATACCGGATAACTTAAAAGCTGCACTAGGAGACCACCACCAACTTTAACAGGATCATCGATTACCTAAAAATAATTGGACTCTTGAATAAAATATTATTTTGTAATTACCGAATGTACCGTCGCTAATCACCTCGGGTGGATGCGACTTTCTTAAATAAAAAAAATGACCTTTTAATACATATTCTAAATTACATAAATATGTTTTCATTAACTTAAAAAGAAATCGTTAAAAATGCAAGTAAATTAAGTTTTGTCTAATTTTTTAGTAAGTTGTTACAAAGGATGTAAGTCCAGATCATAGGACGACAAGGATGAAGATATTTGTCGCTCTATTTAGAAATGTCTAACCTATCCTAACCTTGGCGAATAAAATATTTTTGAACTGACCGTAAGTCCGAACAATGTGACAAAATCCATGTGCGTATACAACGCAGATGACAGTATATTTATTTTTAGAGTAGTAATAATTAAAAACGCAACAATATTGGTACACCTCCTATACAACAGGCAAATCCCATACAACATCATAAAAACCATTGAAAATATTTACCAGAGAAACAAAATACAAGCCAAAATTATTGGCACAACTAACGAAGAAATTTCTGTAAATAGTGGTATTCGACAAGGAGATTCCTTAGCCCCTTACTGTTCAACATTGTTATGGACGAAATAATAAAAAGCACTCGTAACCTGAAAGGGTATAAAATGGGGAACAAAGACGTCAAAATCCTATGCTATGCTGATGATGCTGTTCTGATTGCAGAAAACGAAGATGACCTACAGAGATTACTATTCAAATTTAACACAACGGCAAAAAGTCTAAAGATGAAGATATCTGCAGAAAAGACGAAATGCATGACCACTTCAAAAACACCTATCAGATGCAAACTGGTTGTGGATGATAAAATTATACAACAGGAGATGAAATTTAAATACCTAGGCATAGAAATATCAGGATACGGTGACATCAAGGCGGAAGTAAGAAACCAAGCGGCAAAAGCAGCACGAACCTCAGCTTACCTGAACGATGCAATCCTCTGAAACAATATTATCGGAATCGAGACCAAATTACGAATCTACAAGGCAGTCATCCGACCTATATTAACATACACAGCGGAAACTAGACCAGATACATCGAACACAAAGAGAATATTAGAAAACACCGAAATGAAAATAGTGCGCAGGATCGCTGGAAAAACATTTTTTGACAGGGAGAGAAGCGAGGACATTAGAAGAACATGTAAAATAGACAATGTAAATGAATGGATTATGGGAAAAAAGAGAGAGTGGAACGAACACATAGACCGGATGAATGACGACATAATGGTCAAAATAACTAGAGAAAACACAATTGCTTACATTAAAGAAAGAAGAAGAAGAAGAAGAAGAAAAACCAACAATATTCAAAAAAATTCAACGAACTGTGTGCATGAGAATCTAGTAGTGAATCACATTTGTTTTTAAATCTTCAATATTGTAAATGCTGAAGTTTTGTTGCTTTGTTTGGTTTATATTGGTTTCACTTCCTCGATTATATATTGGATCGAAATGATTTTCTATTACTTCCGCAAAAGTTCGATACTCCCTGCTACCCTATTTTTGAGCAACAAAAAGTTTGCGTTCATTGTTCAAGGCAACTTGATATCCATTTTTATCGTCTATAAAAACTTTGATAAATGATTATGTCAAAAAAATATAGAGATTGTGTCTTTTTTTTTTATTTAGTTTTCAGCTGAATAACTTCGTAAACAAAGTGGGATGAGTTAGGTGGGATATTTTTTCCTGAAAACGTCAAATCAGCTTTTTTGTTTGGTTTCCTTTGATTAAATAACAGCGAAATATTCTTATAATCATACCAATGCTTCGAAAATTAGATTTTTCTGACACGCACAACAAAATTTATAAAAAGCAAACAAATAGTAATATAATTTTGCTAAAAATTAAAAAACAAAAGGTAAAATAGTCAGAAGATTAAGGGTGCTAAGAATCTGATAGATTTGGTTATGCAGTATTAATTAACAGAAGAGTTAGGTAAGGATGGGCCACTTCACTACGATCCTTGATGGGTCTATTGTAGCTCACCCTAAGAGGTTACAGCTCAACACACAATCCAGTTCTTTTCGCGTATGGTTGCATGAGGTGAGATTTTCTTAAAATTGGTAAAACCAAATATTTTAAAATAAGGTTTAAACCTTATTATTCCTCAGCAAGGGCATGAACATCGTATGTGTTCAGCTGTTTTGTCTTCCACGCAACAAAACCGACAGTCCGTTTGTTGGTTCATACTTATCCTTCCGAGGTGGTGTCCGAAATAATGATTTTCAGTCTCTGTGAAGTGGATTGCTCGCCTCACCCACTTATTTCTCTTCGGAAAGAGGACTTTTAAAGACTTTTCTACAAATATTTTTGTGGCTAGCATGACCGGCATCATACCGAGGGTTTGGTGGTTTTTTGTTTTATTCACTATCCCAGAGTGAACACCGAGTCGTTCCACTTCAATTTGCCTTTACAGAGACAGGAATCTGCAGAAAACTATTCTGGTCTTCCTTTCTAGAAGAATATCTAGGAAATGTAGATTCAGGAGGTATTCTACTGCTGCCGTTGGTGAGGTGGACAAAACAACGATTTAATTTGGGATTTAAATCAGTATGGTGTTGCCAAAGTTTCAGATTTTAATAAATACTCTTTCTCTGTCAGTGTACTCTCAAAGCTGAGAGGTCGTGATTCCACGATCCTTTATTTTGTGTTGTTGATGATCTGCTTCCAAAGTGTTCCATCTTCTGTTTATCTAATAGTTGTTTGTAGGGGGCTTCCCGTAATTTTCTTTATCTGGTCTACCCATCTGGTCGGAGAGCGACCCCTTGTCCTCTGGCCTTCTATTTTTTCTTGTATCATCAATTTTTCCAAGTTGTCTGCTTGTCTTCAATTTATATGCCCAGAGTTTTGGAGAATTTGTCGTCAGCATATTGTTGACAGTCGATCTTTTATGCCTATTTCTTGAATTACTGAGAAATTTGCCTCCGTGCTGTCCAAGGGATGCACAGTAGTCTTCTCCAGCACCAGAGCTTAAAGAAGTTAATTCCTTTTCTGTCTGCTTCTTTGATCGTCCAGATTTCTACACCATACATAAATATTGCCCAGACCATCTAGTGTGTCTTATACAACAATTATTCTGCTCGGGTTAGGGTTGATAAATGCTTGTCTGATGAAGGTTCCACATGCAAGGGTGCGAGAAAAGGCTTTGTTTTCTTGCCGCTTCTTTTTAATATCTATAGTGAATTTATTATGAGACATGTTCTATTGGACTGGCATGGTGGAGTAAATATTGTCTTACTTAAGGTTTGCCGATGATACGACTTTGATTGCTGCCTCCCAGAGAGAAATTCTGGAACTCCTAATGAAAATTGAAGATGTCAGTGCTCTTTACGGTCTAAACATAAATTATAATAAAACCAAAATTATGATAATTGATAGATAACATAACAACTACCCTAAAACTTGGCATATTGGACACTGTGAAGTTGTCAACAGTTTAGTCTATCTTGGAGCCCTAATAGAAAATACCGAGGAATATAATGGCGAAAAAAGACGGCGTATTCAGCTTCCTATGTCAGCAATGACACAGTCAAATATAGTATGGAGGGATCGGAATATCACAAAACAAACTAAAATCAATCTAGTGAGTACCTTAGTCTTTTCGGTCTCTCTATATGCTTCAGAATCTTGGACTGTCAAAGAAGTAGATCGTCGTCGGATTGATGCATTCGAGATGTGGGCGTGACGACGAATGTTGAGAGTGTCCTGGACCGCACATAGAACAAATGCTTCGGTTTTACAAGAAATACGTCCGTCAAAACGTTTGTCCGGTATCGTGTACTCTCGAATTCTTACATTTTTCGGACACATCAGTCGGAGTGAGCATATGGAAAGGCTTATTGTACAAGGAAAACCTAAAGAAAACAGAAGGAGTGGCCGATCACCAAATCGATGGGTGGATGTTACCAAAAAATTATTAGATGCTACTCTTCCACAAGCGGTTCACATGTCATCTAATCGAGATAAATGGCGAGATGCAATCAAGAAAGCCATCCAAAACATTAAACCTCGTTAATATGGGTCACAACACATCTGAAAAGATGTTATGATTAGGAAGGAAGATTTCTAAGAATGTATTAAAAAAAGTAAACCAAGCATAAATTTAAAAACAATCTAAAAATTGTTAAAGGCACAATAAAAATAACAAATAATCAAAATTAATAATAAAACGATAATAATATCTCATTATCAAGCAAAAAGAAGTATTAAGAAAAATAATAAACCAAGGTGACCTAACATTTTACCGATTATAGCAATGTAAATGTATTAGTTATTACAATGCTAATTCCACCCCTATTCCTAATAAGAAGCAACGAATAGCGAACGAGGAAAGTTAACTTTGTTGCATAAATTTCCACATTTGTGGAGACATTGCGACGTTCAATTAGAAATATGAGGATAAATCTTTGTGGCAGTTTTGAATACTGTGTGGTAAAAGAGGGTAAAATATTTAAACGTTCATTAGATTTGCTTTGTGTTGCGTATTAGTTATAGTCTGGGAGGTAGCCTCAAATTTCACTGGACCATTTTACTCAGTCTGAATTTTCTAGTGAAGGATTTTGTTATGTTTTTGAGAGGAAATTTCCATGTTAGTTAATCCAGATCTGACTTAAGATTGTAAGAGGCTGCGGATCTTGCGAGAAAATAACAATTTTCAGAAGGTCATAATTTGCAGATAGCTGAATGGTTAAATGGTAAAAAAAAATAAGCTACATAATATCTGTGATTTAACTTGTTAGCTGCGCGTAAGAATATGTAGTAAATTTTTTGAAAATCGAAGTGAATCTAAGCAGCGCACACAGTAATGGCCCGACCGCGCGCTTCACAAAAGAAGCGCAGCTAACAGGTTTAATCACACCTGAGTGTGGTCCGAATTTCAAGATTTTTCCAATATATTCATACCCGCAGCTAACAAGTTAAATCACAGAAATTATGCAGCTAACATGTTTTTTCCCGATTATAATTCAATCATTCAGCTATCTGCAAATTATGACCTTCAGTAAATTACTCCGAAAATTGTTATTTTCTCGCGAGATCTGCAGCCTCTCACAATCTTAAGTCATGGATCTGGACCAGCTAACATGAAAATTTCCTCTCAAAAACATAACAAAAGCCTTCACAGCTAACGGGTTTAATCACACCTGAGCATCAGCCTACATGATTTTTTATGATTCTCAAAATGATTACCATTGAGTATATAATTTTCAGCCTCGGTAAAATGGTCCAATTTTCAAGATTTTTCCTATATTTTTATATGCGCAGCTAACAAAATAAATCACAGAAATTATGCAGCCAACATGTTTTTTCCCAATTATAATTCAATCATTCATACATACATACATAAAGTCACGCCTTTTCCCATAGGGGTAGGCAGAGACCACTTCCTTCCACTTGCTACGGTTCGTACACACATATTTTGCTTCCTCTACTTGCATCAGTGCTCTCATACATGCTCTTCGGTTGTTGGTACTCTTGACCTGGCCTTTCTTCAAAACAATGTTGATCTGATCGAGATATGTTCTCCGAGGTCGACCTCTACCGATTTGCCCATTCACACTCGCCTTATAAATTTGTTTCGTCAATCTTCTTTCATCCATCCTTTCTACGTGTCCAAACCATCTAAGCATTCCTTTATCTATCTTTGTGACCACATCTTTTACACCACAGCGTTTTCTTATCTCACTATTCTTAACTTTATTTAACCGAGTCACTCCGGCTATACTTCTCAGACTACTCATCTCCGCAGCATTTATCCTATTTTCATGCTTCTTCTGCCAAACCCAACATTCACTACCATACATAAGTGTAGGAACCAACACACCTCTATGCACCGCCAGCTATCTGCAAATTATGACCTTCAGTAAAATACTCCGAAAATTATTATTTTCTCGCGAGATCCGCAGCCTCCCACTATCTTAAGTCACGGGTTCGTGTCAGCTAACATATTTTTTCTTTACTTCTAGAGTGAAAACTAAGGTATAAAAGGATGGATATTCTCAGTAAAATCACCTATGAAAATTTGACGCTACCTCCCGGACTATTAGTGTTCAGCCAATAAACTAACAATTTTTGTAACATTAAAACTACTTCGAGGGGCTCTTTCACCAACCATATCGTGTCACTAGCTGGTGACACGTTTCTGGGCCGGAACTTGACCAATAAAAAACAGGTTTTAAGTTTGAACTTTTTTTGGTTTGACGGCTGTCAGCGTGACACTCAGTTATAGGAAAGAACATGATTTTTACTTGTGTCTGTTTTTATAATTATTGTGTTTTTGATTACTTTTTAATCCTCCTCACCAGTGGCGTAGCGTGGGCCATTGTCGCTCGGGGCGAAACCATAATTTTCCGCCACTTTGACGTCATAAAAATAATGATGTTGATGTTGGT
Organism: Agelastica alni; assembly: GCA_950111635.1. Classification (NCBI taxonomy): domain Eukaryota; kingdom Metazoa; phylum Arthropoda; class Insecta; order Coleoptera; family Chrysomelidae; genus Agelastica; species Agelastica alni. The sequence goes on from OX467712.1 coordinate 27,163,835, forward strand.
GAGAAGAAATCATATAAATGAACTGAGCGAAAAATTATTTATTTCAAAACCATACTGTTACACTTGAAGAGTCCAAAAAGGGGCAATTTTGACGCCTTCCTAATGGTGGCGCCCGGGACGGTCTGCCCCTCTCAGTACGCCACTGCTCCTCACCATTCCTATATTCTAAGTTTGTTTTCTGATAGTCTACACGGCACAGTTGGACTTGTGGAAATTTTTCGTATGCGTTCAGAATGCTGTCAGGTATTTACAAATAAATTTTAAAGATGATCGTAAACAAATTTTTTTTTTTAACAATTTATGTACAAGCAGAATGCCAAACATCTTGTCGAAAACTGAACACATTGTACGTTTGTTTACTTTTAAACCGTAAGGTTAATTGATATTGTAGCTACAAAAGAAATATCTACCACAATTAAGAAATAAACCTTAAGTTGTTGGGGTCACGTACTAAAGTGAGTTCACAAAGGAGCAGCTACATTTGAAAGTTTTATATCGCGTAGTCTTTCGATTTCCTGATGCTTTTGATTGAAATTCTTTAAGGAGTGTTTCAAAGCCGCTGAATGGCAGTTAAAGATCGTGCAGACCTTTTCTGATAACGTATCTATTATCTACACGTCACGTTCGAGAAATCTTTTCACAGTTTGGCTTCCCCTTGCAAGGAAAAAAACCAAACAAATTGACTCACAAATTTATCCAATTTCAGCGAATACGAGGTTTTCCGTTTCTATTCCCGGAATGACAAACAAAACAAATATTTATCATTGAAAACGGTTAAATTGTTTTTTAAAATTTTTTCCAGAAACATCAAAAGATTTGAGCCAACCCAAGGGCAATTTTGCCACAGTGTAAATGATATATTTAAAACATGTATGTTGTACTGTCTCTTCTTGTTTCTAAAGCAATAAAATGGATATCATTGGGTGCCAAATCAGAGTTGTACGGAGGATAATCTATCAATTCAATGATTTGAGTGCTCAAATAGTTAATTGTTTAAGCTGATTTGTGAGAGATTGCACAATAATACAAAGAATGTATATTAAAAATTGCCTACCTTGTAAATAAAAACAAAGTGATTATCCCTTAAATTTAAAAGTTATGTTATCCTATGGGTTGTATAAGTAATACACACTTAAAAATAACAGTTTTTATTTATTATTCACAAAATATAATTCAGAAATAATATACTAGTTACTGACAATAATGTAACTAAATATAACTTTTAAAAAGCATTATTAACTTCACTTATTAATTCCAACTAACTGTCTATTTTTGACTAACTCCTTTCAACTAACAACTTCAACGCGTTCTTATGTATTGCAATGGAGCATTCCCCAAACTTCCAGAAACACGTGCGCGAAGCTTCTATAAAATTCTTGTGCATTCGCAAACATCGGTCATTTGTCGAACGGATCATTCACTGGACAGGTGCGGCTCTTAAGATGTTAGTCGCTAAAAAAAACCTAGACAAAAAAAGATTATTATTATTAAGTAATAGATTTTACTATAGCTCATTTCACCAATATACGACGGTAACGGATTAGTCACCGGGGTATCGACTTAACGAGCGCACTGTGTTGAGAGGTAGGTACATTAGTAAATTCCCCTAAAATTTAAAGCCAAATTTTTTTGTTATTATTATGCTATTTTTTAGAGGTTTTATTTTTTGCTTTATTGTGAACGGAAATCGTTTATGTAGCTTTTGATAAGTTTTTTGGTTAGAAATAGGCACATATTTAATTATGTTCAATTAAATTTTCACATTTTGTGACACATTTTCCCCAAATTTCAGGAGTGGCAGTATTAAGCGTTCGTTGCCAGGTTTTCAAAACAGCCTTATCACTGTAATCATTGATCCAATATGATTGTCATAATAAGTTTTGCATATTTCCCAAATATATTGAATGGGGTTAAATTGGCAATGATAAGGCGAAAGTCTTAGCACACGATGTACATAATTGAGTATAATTTTATCCAATGTCACGAATTTCAAATTTGTAAACTTCGGGAAAGTCAACAGTGTTTGGATGTCGGCGGGATTTATATTTTTTAACTTTTTGTTCACAATTTCTATCTTTTACACTTTTTAAAACTGAGGTTAATTTTGTTTTACCAGTATCCATCGCATCACACACACGCTTAAGTATAGATAGAAATGGTAGCAATCTCCGTTGTTCTTTTTTGCAATAAAAATAAGCGTGTATATTTAATATTAATGCATCTACATCTAAAACACCCAATGATAACCAAGGATTACTAATTACTTTTCTAGAAATCTAACAAAAATAAATCAACAAACCAAATTAAAGCTCAATAGCTTAGTTAATTAGTAAAATTTGTTTGGATTACTTACCTACCTCTCTTATTATGTACAATAATAGAACAGATTTGGTTGCAAAATTAAACGTGCCAACAAATAAAAATAATGACCCTTAATTTTCAAACAAGAAGTCCGTTATAAAATAAAATTCTTTAACTACGAAATTTGTTTAAAAATTTAGGGGTATTTACTTTTTTACTTCTTAAATGTACAGTTAAATTCTGGTTATCGAGTTTCTAACGATAATCCGAAACCACCGTATATTCGTGAAATATGTTATAGTTTGGATAAGACAATAATTTACACAAAAATTAATAAATCCATTATAAAATACAAAAACCATAAATTAATACAAACATTTTTTTCTGATTTTTTAGACTGAGAATAAACAAGAAAAAAAAGTAATTTAATTTGTCCTGAACTTAATACAGGACTAAAAATTGTTGTTTTTTAGATAGTGCAAGAATATTTTTTTACTTTTACTATTAACAAGATTTTATTTGACACAATCGATAATGAAAGAAAATAATATTAATTTTATTACGTATCTTAAATCTCAATACTTTATCACTACACTTAATTCCTGTAACATTAACTCAACTCTAAATGTAAGTACCAAAGGAGTTAGATACCAAATCCACAAATTTTAATAATTTATTGAGACATCCAAAGCACTAATGTTAAACTTTCCCAACTCTGCCTACTTGTAAACTGTTCACTTTGCTTTGAAACGGACTAACTTATGAATATCGGAGCCTGTAGTTGTTAAATAAAAGAAATAATTTACTTATTTGTTTTAATAAAATTCAAAAGAAAATAAAAAACAATTAATGTTGTTTGCAAAGAAAAAATAACTTAAATATCGTCAAAGTTAGTTTTTTTTTCTAAAAATAGTCGCAAAAAGGGTAGACCTATCGTTTGGACGATTTTAACCTTAAAGTGAGAATAACTTTTAAAATCCAAGCAAACATCTAATCAGGATACTTGTAATACCAAACCGAGTAAAAATTTGAAATAAAAATGATAATGCTGTTTAAAAAAAGGTTTGTTTTTTTTAGGTTTGAATTTATTCAGTAGGTACCTTTTATATTGATAAATAATTTTGGATTTTAGATACTAAGTTGCTTAAAAAATTTGCATGTATAATTTAATACATAAGTGTAGAAACCAACACTTTTCTATGCACTGCCAGACGTGCATTTTTTGACACTTTCTGGCTGTTTATAAAGCCATGCAGTGCCCCATTCATTTGTTTTCCAGTCCGTGTAAGCTCCGTTTATCCTGACACAAGCAGTGGAATCCTCGTAAAGTGATTTAAGTGCTCGTATTAAACTACCGCTTACCCCATACATAGACAATGTCGACCACAATTCACTCCCCACCACTCTGTCATAGGCCATTTCCAAGTCTATAAAAGCGCAATACACCTTCTGACTTCTAGCCAAGAATTTTTTGACTATACCCCGTAATGAAAAGACCTGATGCATACATCTCTTTCCTCTTCTAAATCCTGCTTGCACATCCCATATCATCTTCTCAGTTTCATTCGTCACTTTTTTAATCAATATCTTTGCATACAGTTTGCCGACTATGCTGAGTAAAATAATACCTTGGTAGTTCTTGAAATTCGACTTTGAAATTTATAAAATGTTCAGCGTTAAGTTCTTACCAAAAACATGCATGTGTTTTTTAATTTTCAGCACCTTTCTCTATGTTTAAGAATACTTCGTATCTCCAGATATTTTTTATGGGAACTTATTTAAAACTTACAAAATTCCTCGCTAATAATGGCTATTTTTAGAAAGATGTAACAAAGGAAAAAAAATGACAAATCACAAACTGTTGATTATTTATTTTCGGATGGTGCATAGCAGCATATGTACCTTGTTGATTATTTTTCTTTACGTAATAAAAAATTCAGAGTATAATTTATTTTTAATTAAATTTCACCTTTCATTTTATATTTCAAATTTTGTTTTTATGGTAGGAAAGAGATTGTTTTTTACGAATAAGACCTCATTTTATTTATATCACGATTATTATAGAAGCAAATATAAAATAACTACGCCGAATATAACGTTTAATCCAAATATAATAATTTGCAGTAGAGCTGAATAATTAGCTGCGTGTGTGGGAATATTTTATTTAACGTAAATATAAATATGTGTTTCAAAACACGTATGCATAAATATTTTTACATTTTTCATATTTATTTTTTTATTCGTATGGCACACGCAGTATGGCATGCAGTATAAACACAAAAATAGAAGTATATAACAAACAATACACATATACATATACATACAGAGCAGAAGTATACTAAAACAAGCCGCTTATAAGACTAACTAAATATTAATATCTAAGTTTCTAATCCATGTTAGTGCTGTAACATCAGCCCACATGAAATCGCTCCCTTGGAAAGACCGTATGGGGCAATCCTCCCTAATATGTCGTGCCGAGTTCTTCGGCCGAATGTGGCCAATGGTGGTACAAGAGTTTTTTTTTCTCTGGAGCATCTGCCATGGAAATATCTGTAGAGCAATGACTGGTCTGCAACTCTTCTACTATGTTCTAGAGGGTGAAGGGTATCTGTGAGAGTTGAGCTGTTTATCAAGCGAATGGCTCTTTTCTGAATGAAATCTAGAAGACGAAGAGAATGCCTTGGTGCTGAACCCCAAATGTGCGAGCAATACTCCAGTAGAGGTCGGATTTCAGCCTTGTACGTCGTCAACAGTTGATCAGAAGTAAAAAACTTTCTGGCTTTCCACAGAAAACCTAACCTCTGGCTTGCCGACTTTGCGATGTTAGCAACATGGTCATGCCAAGACATATTATTGGACACCGTGACTCCCAAAATCGAGATGGAGGGACTTGGTTCAAGGGTATTTCCGGACATTGTGATGGGATGATTTAAGAAATTCACTTTCTTGGAAAACGTGGCACTTTGTGTTTTTTGGGCGTTAAACTGAACAAGATTGTTGGTTCCCCACTCGACGATTGCATTAAGATCTCTATTGATGGAATTAACCTGTTCCTGCCTGAGTCTATTTGTATCATTCACCGAAAGTGATCGATAGGATGTGAAAGTTGAGACAAGTGTTCTATCGTCTGCGAAACTGTAAATGGGGTTTGTGGTGGTTTTTAAGAGGTCGTTGATGTGTAAAAGAAATAAGGTGGGGGACAGGATGGAACCCTGGGGGACCCCGGCATTAGTTTTAAACGCATCAGAAGAAAAACCGTCAACTGCCACATGTAAGGAGCGATCTTGCATGAAGCTCAAAAGCCATTGGCGCAGTTTGGTTGAGAGACCGTAGGCAGATAATTTACTTAACAAAGGTCAAAGGCTTTAGATATAACCAATGCTATTGCACGGGATTCACCAAACTTTTTAATAGTGTTTGTCCAGAGCTGAGTGACATAAGCCAGCAAATCTTCAGTAGACCGATGTTGTCGAAATCCATATTGTCTGTCATGGATTTTCTCAAATTTCTCTAGATATTTGATAAGTTCTGTGTTAATCGCTTTTTCCATAACTTTGGATATGACTGAGAGCAATGCAATAGGGCGATAATTTGCAGGAATAGTCTTCTTTTCTTTTTTTGGAATCGGTTGGCGTTTTTCCACATGGACGAAAATACTCCTTTGCTGTATGATAACTTGAAGAGTCTACAGTGAACTGGGGTGAGCTCTTGAGCACAGGTCTTCAGGACAATTGTCGGAATTCCATCTGGTCCTACTGCCTTATTGGAGTCAAGATTTCGTAGGATTTTCCTGATAGTGCGATGGCGGATAGTGACCTCAGGCATTGATGCGTTTATTCTAGGTATCGTTGGGGGTTGTTTTCCATTGGTATCGAGGGTTTAGTTAGAGCTGGACAATTTGGCCAGCAGATTCGCTGTTTCCTTGGAAGATACGGCTGTCGTGCCGTCGGACCTCTCGAGTGGTGGTAAAGAAGAAGTTGTGAAATTCTTATTTGTGGCTTTAGCCAAAGACCAGAAGGTCTTTGATCCAGGAGGGGCATTGACAAGTTTGTTGCATATTCTCCTGTCGTGGGATTCTTTGGCAAGATCGATCGTTCTTTTGCAGGCGTTCCTCGCGTGGACAAAGGCTTCTCGGTTGGCAATTGTCGGGACTTCGCACCAGAGTCACATGCTCCGCAGTCACATGAGAGACTCTGCAGCACCCCATGTGTAGAGTGAGTCTGCGCATCGGCCATGACCTGTATGGGCTCTGTTTAGTTTGACCCACAGTTTTCTATCTAGCTCTGTGACTGCAGTGTCGAAGTTGTATCTTTCAAACCACTCTCGTTCTTCGGGATTTACAATAGTTCGGCAGTGTTGGACCCATAGATTTCTTATTTCCACGTTGTTGACAGCTAGTTGATCAGCTTGCCATTACGGTGGGTTTATGGAGCGAAGTCTATTTCGTCGTAGAGTGGGTATATCTTCCTGTACAGGTAGTTCTAGGTTGTTCTGTTTCTTACGGTGCTCTTTAAGCAAGGCCTGGGTTCTGAGGATTGCAGGTGGGTAGATGTTGCTCAGCAAGGAAAGCCAGTATGTGGGTCGGATTGCTCCAATTATTAGTCGCATTGTTTGATTCATTTGGACGTCGATTAAATTAATGTGGCAGCTGTTTAGCCATACTGGAGCACAATACTCGGCTGTTGAGAAGACCAGCGCGATGAAAGAGTACGGTCGAGGATAATGCCAAGGTATTTCGGGTGCTTGTTGTGCCGAAGAGTGTTTCCATTAAATTGTACGTTGAGCTCCCTGTTAGCCTGTTTGTTGTTCAGATAAGGTGCGCATTATTTTTTATTTTCAACCAATGTTTTAAAAAATGTTTAACTTGAATATAGATCTACAAGTCATGTAAAACTTTTTATTAAGAATTTTTTTTATTGTGAAATTTAAAAAAAAACTTTAACTCTATTTTGTATAAAACTTTTTGGAACACACTGTATAAATTGAACTGCGTATGTATACCAATTTTTGTATTTTCTTTTGAGTTCTTATTAAATGTTTCGATTTCTTTAACTGATATTATTTAAACTACATAAAATTATTTTCATAACGAGAAAATTGGTAATTTTATTTTTGTTAAACAAACTTTAGTGGGCATGCATCGTTTCAGAGCTATTTTTAAACTAAAAACATTTCAGCTTACAATCGTAGAAACTGTACACTTGTAACATACCAAAAAATTATATTAATCGGTTGTATTACTACTGCTACGTTTATCGTTAAAAATTTTACGTACATATAGTCTTTAAGTGACTGTTTTAAAATAATAAGAATACTAGAATACAATTTTTTGTTTTAGTAATGTAAAAACGTTATCTAAGAATTGGTTATTGGTTATACATATAGTCACGATATTTCTTGTAGGGGTAGGCAGAGACCTCTCCCCTCCACTTGCTACGGTTCTTGCACACGTCTTTCGCTTCTTCTACTTTCATCAGTGCTCTCATACATGCTTTTCGGTTATATTGACCTCTTTTTAAATCAATGTTAATCTGATCAAGATAAGTTCGCCGAGGTCGACCTCTACCTTCTTGCCCATTTACACTCGCGTTATAAATATGTTTCGTCAATCTTCCTTTAGACATGCTCTGTACGTGTCCAAATTATCTAAGCATTTCTTTATCTATCTTTGTTACCACATCATTTTTCACTTCACAGCGTTCCCTTATCTCACTATTTTTCACTTTATTCAACCGAGTCACTCCAGCTATACTTTTCAGACTACTCATCTCCGCAGCATTAATCTCATTTTTATGCTTCTTTTGCCAAACCCAACATACACTACCATACATAAGTGTGGAAACCAGTACTCCTCTATGCACAGACGTGCCTTTTTTGACACATTCTGGCTGATCATTAACTTATGGAGATACTTAAAACAACTGGTATTAATAACAAAGATATCCGCTTGCTAGGTAATTTATATTGACACCAGACTTCCAAAGTCAGAATTAGCGGTCACCTGACGGAAGATGTTAAAGTAAAGAAAGGTGTGAGGCAGGGATGTATATTGTTTCCACTCCTTTTTAATTTATACTCTGAAGAGTTATTTGGGCAGGCCCTAGGAGACACGGATTTGGGAGCTGTGATAAATGGACAAATTCTCAACAACATAAGATACGCGAATGACACTGTAATACTCGCGCAGTCCATCGATGACCTACAGAGACTTATTAATAGGGTGACTGAAGCTTGCAAAGTATTTGGTTTGAAAAAAAACACGGAAAAAAACCAAATACATGCTAATAAGCAAAGAAGTTTATAATCAAGTTGCTAGTGTCTACGTCAACGGAACACAATTAGACAGAGTTTTAAGTGCGAGCTACCTTGGTTGCAGGATAAACGAGGACTGGGATCCATCAGTTGAAATTAAAATACTTATTAAGTGTGCCCGGGCAACATTTATTTGCATGAAAAAACTTTTTACCAGTCACGATATATCGATTGCCCTGCGAATGAGGATGATTAGAGCATATGTCTTTCCAGTTCTTTTGTATGGAGTCAAAAGTTGGACACTAGCAGAAGCCACGCTCAAACGTCTACAAGCTTTCGAGATGTGGTTGTACAGGAGGATGCTAAGAGTAAGTTGGGTGGAAAAGATCACAAACAATGAGGTGCTTGGAAGAATGCATAAAGATACAGAAGTGATCAATATTGTAAAACAACGAAAACTTGAATATTTCGGACATATCATGAGACACCCAGAAGAGTATGACATTATACATCTTATAATACAGGGTATGATTAATAGTTAGTGACGCCCCGGCAGACGAAGAACTTTCTGGCTCAAAAATCTCAGACAATGGTTTGGTCTTACCACTATACAACTTTTCCGAGCGGCTACCAACAAAATAATAATTGTAAACATGGAATGATCGTTAAACGGTCATGGCACCTAGAAGAAGATAAAAAATAAAAATTTTATTCCATGCTAACCTCAGTTATCTCTGCAATTTTATGACAGGGTACCAAAAAAATCTTACTCCTGCAGTTTTACATCAAACTAACAAATAGCACACTTTTTTTTGCCAGAATATGATAATTTACAAAAAAGCTTTATAAATTATCCTTCAGGTGGGTTTCATACTTTTGCATACACGAATAAAATTATTTTTTTTTGGCAACCATTCAAAAAATTCCCAGTTTCCAGATGTTCTTTTGTCATTACAATTGCAACAAAATAATGCCTTGGCTATTTGATATTACTTACTTTACGTGTCCGGATCAGACCTTAAACATTCAGTGTTTAGCGGCTATTTAAGCCTTGACGTTTGTCAAAATTAGGTCCTGCTGTGTGCATGTTTTCCTTATCTCTGGGTAGATCAGAAGGTGCAGTGTGTCCTGCATTGTGTGATATTAAAATGATTGACATAAATACCACATATACCAAGCATTACTAACAAATTTATTCGCTTTACTGTAAGCAATTTCAATATAAATATTAATTAAATATTTTTTTTTCAGAATAAATATAAAAAAACGTAATTTACTGATTATTGCCAAAATAATTGTGTGCCACACGCGCAGAGGATGTTTTTGGAGTCTTATCTATTCGCCAAATAAAAACGGTATTTTTCAGATTTGTTACGTAAATTTAAACAGAAAGTTGTACTTTAAAAAAGTAACTTTATCCAGAATGAATCAATAAAATACATTTTACGCCAATAAAAATTTTAATAAAAATTAATTGTCATTGGCATTTACAGATCCACTAAAAAGTATTATTTATTACTCGATAAATTATAATAATATTTCAAAAAAAATATCGTCAGTTGTATACATAAAACAAAGTGCATTCATTACTCATGTTTTTGTACCAAACGCTGCTAAACTCTCAACTCCACATTTTAAGGTTCCCAGAATCGAATACAATAGTTTGTGTGTGTGTGTTTGTGTGTGTGTGTGTGTGTGTGTGTGTGTGTGTGTGTGTGTGTGTGTGTGTATGTGTGTGTGTGTGTGTGTGTGTGTGTGTGTGTGTGTGTGTGTGTGTGTGTGTGTGTGTGTGTGTGTGTGTGTGTGTGTGTGTGTGTGTGTGTGTGTGTGTGTGTGTGTGTGTGTGTGTGTGTGTGTGTGTGTGTGTGTGTGTGTGTTTGTGTGTGTGTGTTTGTGTGCGTGTGCGTGTGCGTGTGCATGTGCGTGTGCGTGTGCGTGTGCGTGTGTGTGTGTGTGTGTGTGTGTGTGTGTGTGTGTGTGTGTGTGTGTGTACGTGTGTACGTGTGTACGCGCGCGCGTATGTTCGTATGTGCGTTCGAAATTATTTTTTGTCTTAATTATTTTAAAACCAAAAATGATATCGACGTGGGACCAATTGAATTCGACGAATAATTACGCAACTTAGAACTGATTCGATTTTCAGCCAAATCGGTGAAGCTGTTTTTTATAAAGAATCAAAAAAATAAAAAAAATGGTAGACTTTTGGAATTATTTTTCGTCGATTATCTCGAGAACAAAAAATGATATCGACGTGGGACGAATTATTGCATTCGACGCATAATTACGCAACTTATAGTTAATTAGATTTTTAGCTAAATCGGTCATGCTGGTTTTTATGGAGAATCAAAGAACTGAAAAAATGGTAAACTAGCTGAATTTTGCAATTAATTAATTATACTATTTTTAATACAGAATTTTAAGATCTTTTGAATAATATGATTATTGCATGTTAGGAATATTTGTATGAAAAACATGATGACAAAATTTCATAAAAAGAGATAGTTTTAAAAAATAAAAATAGGAATTGAAGAATTTTAAACTTGTGTCAGTATAGAGAGAATAGCATTAAAGACGCTTTAACAGTGAAAAATTATTGTTAATAATAATCAAGCATTGTTTATAACAATTGAATATTATTACCAACACATGATTATTGATCATTATAATTAAAAAATTATTTTCAATTGTTAAAAACAATAGCTCTAGCTTATAAGATGACAAGAAAAAGTTTGAAAGATTACGGTTAACATAAACAGAATATTTTTAATGACAATTATAATTTGTTATAAACAATTTAAAAACATTTGGAATTTTTTCAATCTTTCCACTGGGAAGTTTAGTCTTGTGGACCTCTCGGGTCCACATATTAACATGTTTAAGATCCAGATCTTCAATTTAGATATGAATGCATTGTTGCTACCAATTGTTTTGGTTTCTATTGGAATGATATTATATAGCCTAGGAGCTAGATAAGAATAGGATCTCTGTATAATATTCTTTTGCGATTTCAGGACATATGAATTGATTTAATTACATGCTTATTTAAATGTTGTCTAGTTATTATTTAATAAGATTAAATAGGCAATTTTAAGGAATTATTATTGAATTACAGGTATCTTGCGATATTATTATAAAGCGTCTTTGCGAGTATCGATCGAGTATAGCTCGGCTGCTTAACATTTAAACGAAGCCAAAAGCGAAATATAATCGGGAGAAATAAGTTTTAACTTAACGTATAAACGACGCCAGAGGCAAATTTTCCCGGAGTGTTTTAGGTTGGGTATAGTGATCACCTGAAATTGCTGGGATTTTAAAGTAGCGCAATGATAACTAGAGATAAGTGACTTGAATTGAAGTACCGATAAAAGAAGAGTATTTGAGATCAAAGATTAATTAAAGTATTTTTCTTTTATTGCGATGCTTCTAAAGTGTCCTTTAACCACTAAATAAGTTTAAATACCTCCGATTTTCTTTTCAGGACCAATATTTTTAATCACATTAAACTTAATGTGACTTTCGGATCAACCTCATTCTTTTGTACTGTCAGCTAACTAAAAAGTTTTTACACTTTTTAAAAAATCTTTTAGTCATTAGATTAGTATAGCGATTGTTAGGACATTGTTGAAAATTTAGTTATTTTGCAACAGTAGACTGTTCTTCAATCCATTCTTTTATTTAAAAGCCAAAAGATTGTGCTATAGGCAACAAATTATTCATTTGATTTCCTGAGATTAGGCGCTTTGCTATAGGCAACCAATCATACAAAGTCACAAACCTATTAGGAATGCTGACATCAGCGCTGCTTTTACGAATCTATTTTTGACTACTTCCGTGTGGTAAGTTCGTCCATCGTCTTCGACCAAGAACAAGCAAGCTTCGTTTTAAAACACCACGTGGTAAAAAAGTTACAAGCAATATAATTATATAAAATCAGTAAAGTTAAAAGCCATCAACCAGTGAAAATTTTCCAAAGAGACAAGAGGTTCTCAACTGTTAGCTTAGTGTTCATATTTTTACAATATAGTATAAAACAAGAAAAGAGTTTAAATTAATTTATCAAGAAATTCACGGCGGTAAAGTCAGAAAAACCTGACAGCAAAAGAGAATTACGAACCAGACCCAACTAGCTATCGAAGAATTAACATCGAATCGAGGCACGGCGAGATTCAACAGAGGCAGAGACATACAACATCCTACAACTTCCAAAACCCTCTGCCAGGAAGATTCCCTATTCTTCATGCTGGCTTGCCGAGAGACATTAATTCCACGTTCCTTAGCTATTTTAGTAATAACGTGTTTTTTAAATGCCCCAGTTTATTGCCTAGGCAACACTAAGTTTTTTTTTAACATAATCATAGTAAGCGCTAATTCCCTTTTTCATCCAGTCTTTTAAGCTTTGTTTTTTCCATTTTGGTGTTAGTAACACTATCCAAGGTCGCATTATACCTTCCGTAACGAATAAAGTTTTGTGTAACTTAAAAAAAAACTTGAGTTTAAATACCGAAAAATAATTTTTAAATTTTTTTAACTAAATTGTATGAAATGAATAAAAATCAAATGCTAATTATTAATACCAATTCGGAGCGGTAAACAAATAAAATTTAATGTATTTTAAAATTTTTATTTAAATATTCAAAATATCTACCAACCAAGTAACTTAAAGAAAAAAACATCAAATCTATATATCAAATTAACTAAAAAATCTATAATTACTAACCACGTAAGGGCGCCAAGGGATTTTATAAAAAATCACTAAATATTAAGTAACTACAAACAAATCCAATCGTATTATTTTAAGTAAGTACCACAAAACAAGCTAATTAATCGACGAATTTAAACTTCATGGCTATAAAAACTCGTTGAGTTTGAAATAGAGATCGGCTATTTATATAAAATGTATCGTCATTTCTGGAAAACCCTTTACATCGCAAGCTTTCGGTTAGTAAACATTTTATCTTTGTAAGTATAATAATTTTAAAATCCAGCAAGAAAAAATTATTTATTTAAAAAATATTTAAGGCGCGCTATTTTTAAAACCTTAGTAAAAACATCATTGGTGGATGATGAACATGTATTTAATGTTTTTAAATACATAAAGTATTAACTTATTTGTGATACTAATTGCTTTAAAACCACTGGTTACTTTTTGAAAAACAAGTTTTTTATTTACAATTCAGTATAAGATTTAAAAAGGTTTATATTGCAACAAAAAATATGATTAAAAGAAAAACGACATCAAACGAATTTTTTCATGCACCCCAAGGCTTGCCGGCAACCACCATAAATAATGCTGAAAAGATGAATTCCCATTAGCTAATGGAATACATTTTTGACAACATGATTTTTTTAAAAAAAATTAAACAACTTATGAGCAACGATCACAGGCAAAATTAGATTTAAATTTTTTGAATAATTTAAAATATTATTTACTCAAAAAAAAATACGTGGCAGTTGCGGGACTGACCGATGGAACATTCGCTTCAACTTCATACGTAATAATTAGAATAAACGTTTGGAGTATGATGATTTTTTAAAAATGTCAGTTAGAGTATAGGTTAGGTATCATGTTAGTGGAGCGTGGTCACCCCTTCACCGCGACACTTAGTAGGTCTATTGTGGCAAACCCCTAGAGGCTACAGTTCACCGCACAATCCAGCCCTTCCTACGAAGTTCATGGTTGTATAGGGTGAGATTTTTTTAAAATCGGTAGGTTCTAGGTTGGTGTAACCAAATATGTTGAACCTTATTCTTCCCGGGCCGGGGCATGAACATAGTATATGTTCAGCAGTTTCGTCTTCCACGCAGCAGAACCGACAGTCCGTTTGTTGGTTCAGATCTATCTTTCTGAGGTGATATCTTAGATGCTATAAGATACTATTAAACGTACTTAAAACAGGATATTATTGGAGATTATCTATAAGCTTTGTACTTACGGTTGGTGTAAAAATTTTTAAACTCATCGGTAGATATTAAAAAAAATTATTTTTGAATTTTTAATTATAGCCTGGCCGGGATTTTTTCAGGCAAACCCATTTTTTTTATAATTTTTAACGTACTAAATTACTTATAAAATCATTTTTATTCATTAAACAGATGGGTAAAGATCGATTTTAGTTCGTATTTTAGACTATTATTTGTGCATTATATTTTTCAATTTTAAATAATACATTACTTCATTTTTTTAAATAGAAGCTTTTTATTCTTTTACTACAGTTTTTATTTAGCAAATGTTTGACTTCATTTATCAAGAAAAAGTCTGGCATAATAAATTAGAGAATAATGTGAAAAATTCATTTATTTAAATTTGTCGTGATCCTCTCAACATGAGTTTTAGCAGAAATTTAATTTTTTTATCTAATTTATTTGTGATGTGTGTAATATATAACTGATATGTTGATGTAAAGTATATTTTGAAGAAAGGGAGTTTATGAATGTCGTGCTAAACTTATTTTAAAATGTTATGTGAAACATAAATCCATCAAAAAAGTTGCGTGTATTTTATCATCGTTACTTAAAGTAATGGATCATTTTCAGCAATAGCGCATTGCGTAATTACATTCACCTATTTTGGATAAGAGTAGTCCTAATGATATTCGTACAAGTATTTTATCTCTTTAATCTATATAACCTTATAATTAAAGTTGTGAGACATACTGTAGACACATTTCAAAATATTGATCTACTTTACCTACAAGAGAACGACAGCGTTACTTTATTATACAAAAAAATAAAACCTAAACAAAACAAAACAAAATACGAAAGTAGACATTCTCCAATATTATATATATATATATATATATATATATATATATATATATATATATATATATATATATGATTCTTTCATACAGTCTGCTTAATGTGCTAGTCACCGAGATACCTCAATAATTATTGCAATCTTCTTTGTTTCCTTTTTTGTGGATCGAAGAGATGTACACCAGTTTCCACTCTTCTGGGACTGGGTGGCCGTTTAGATGTTGTTTATAATAAATGTTAATGTTTCGAAGAGTCTTTGGGTCCCATATTTTAACATTTCTGCATATATTCCTCCTGATCCACTAGCTTTGCCGTACTTGAGATTCATAACGTCCTCACCATATCTGTCGACACTGTAACTTCTTCGCCTTGAACATTGACCGTTCTAGTGGATTTAGTCAGGTATTCCGGTCTTGTTTTTTAAAGAAATTTTTTGTAGTGTTCTCCAATAAATGATCAATAACATTTTAGACAGTAAATTTTTATTACTTGTTTGATATTGTTTTACCGTCACATGTAATAAGATAATTGGTTACAGTTAAATAAAAGGATCATTAACAAAAATTGCTGCTGATGCAATTTTTTACAAAATAAAAAGTCAAATATTATGTTCGTAAAAATCTATCCAAATTTGACATTAAAAATCGTACAAAAATATGTGTTTGCACGTTCGTACGTGTTTTCCACCAATATCTATTAATAAAACAAAATCCAAAACCTATAAAATATTATTTTTAAATGTCTATTTACCACGCAAATAAAAAATACACACATGGAAATAATATAAGGATGTTAATTTATTTTTAAATATTTTATTAATTCAGTTCATTAAATACCAGTATGTTGCATTTTTAACCCACATTGTATATCACTGTATTTTATGATATTTTTACTTTAGCACAAAAAGAAAATAAACAACGACATCCTTTTTTTTATTTTGTTGAAAGTAAATCACGCGCATTTTTTATCAACGTAAAAAAATACCACTTAAACTGTGAACGAATGCCGAAAGTCATTGGTATGACAAAATGATGCTCGACATTAGCATTAAACACATCTTAAACCGTAATTTCCTGTTTGAATGATGTTATGTAGAAATCGAAGATGTATCTAATGAAGGTCGTTTTTAACAATTAGCTGCAGAATAAAACCACACGATAACGACACCTGATTTACAAATGCAGCTGTTGCAAATACGTGGAATTTCTTACATCACGAAGCTTAGCTAAGATCGAGGGGGCCGCTGAGATATCAGTCTTTAACAAATGCCAATCGCGTTGCTCGTTTAGCTTCGGCTGAGGAAGACGTGACATGATATTACCGATAAAACATATCTGCGCAGTTCTCATTATATAACGTATGGCTGACTAAACAAACAAACAATATTTAAAAAAAATTTATTTGCTTATAATTTCAATACATTTTCTGATTAATAATCGATGTGCGCTTCTGTTAAAAGTGAAAAGTGGACGATGCTAGTATGCTTTTCATTATACGGGTGGGCAACCGAAAATGAACCAGAGCCATTTGCAGGAACTTCGTCAACATTGTAGAAAAACGCTTAGACCCGTCAATTTTTGATTAAAAGTGGAAACTCTTTTCCGGTATTTTTGACTCCCCTGCTTTCAACCACAAGTGAGGATACGAATTACCCCAAAATTTTTAAATGGATTTGTGGGTCGAATAAGATGTCTTTCAAAAGCTCTTACAATTTTCTATACAATAGTCTTTAAATTTTAAAATTCCGCCCATTACTTATTAAAAAATTAGATTTCAAATTTGAAACTTATCTGCAAACAATCACGAACGGTAAAAATGTAATTCATTCGGGTTAAGTACGCCAATGGTATAAATTTGGTACCTTTTTTTTGCTTTGCATTGCTTTTTTTTTACTGAAAATAGTCGCAAAAAGGGTAGACCTATCGTGTAGGCCGCATTGCGACTATTAGAAGGGGAAGCGATTATAGAAAGGAGATGATTGTGGACCCGCTTTTTAAAAAGTTGCTGGTCATAGTACTCTGGAAAAACTGATTTTGGAAGCTTGTTCCATTCCGTAGCAGCCCTGTAAAAGAAGGATTTTTGATGGAGATTGGTCCTTGAAGTGTCAATCTTAAGAGTAAATGGGTGTGACTGTTTAGCGTGCCTAATCTTCGGCCAAATGTGGCCAGTGGCTGTATAAGAGTTTTTATTTCTATGATGCATCTACCATGAAAATATCTGTAAAGTAATGTCTGGTCTGCAACTCTTCTTCTATGTTTTAGTGGGTAAAGGCTATCTGTGAAAGTTGAGCTGTTTATCAACCGAATGGCGCTATTCTGAATGGAATCTAGAAGATGAAGAGAATGATTTGGTGCTGAACTCCAAATGTGCGAGCAATATTTCAGTAGAGGTCAGATTTGAGCCTTGTAGGTCGTCAACAGTTGATGAGGAAAAAAAAACTTTCTATCTTTTCACAGAAAACCCAGCTCAGATATAATAGATATTCCATTTATTGTTGGTAGTATACTTGGCTCTTTTGTTTAAAAAAAAATAAAAAGCACTCTCCATTTGTATGGAGGTAGGTCCTCTTAACAATATTAATAGCTGTTATCCTGTACTACGTAGTTGTTTCTCATAACATTTAATTAATAAATCCAAACACTGTTTCATTTAATATTTTATTGGTTTGCTTTAATCTTGCAATATGCGGATATGGCCTGATTCCCATTTAAGTAAATAAAACGATGCAATTAAAACTTAAATATACTTCTTATTTTAATGTCGCACTTCAGTGTTACATTTCGCGTTTAACGGGCGGTAAGGATGTGATTTTTTAACATTATCTATGGCAAGTGTTCTTTGTACACAATTTACGAGGCATTAAATCATTAATTAACTTTCGAGTTGCTATTTAGCAAATAAAGCAGACAGAAGAGTGAGTTATTTATTCTTTTTCGTATTAAATTTCAAGCATCTATAATTTTAATGTTTTCAGATTATATAATACTTTTTTTATATATTTACAATAAGCATACTTAGATACATACATACATATAGTCACGTCTTTTTCACGTAGAGGTAGACAGAGACCACTTCCTACGGTTCTTACACACATCTTTTGCTTTTTTTACTTTAATCAGTGCTCCCATACATGCTCGTCGGTTGTTGGTACTCTTGACCTGGTCTTTTTTCAAAACAATGTTGATCTGATCGAGATATGTTCGCCGAGGTCGACCTTAACCGACTTGTCTATTCACACTCGCGTTATAAATTTGTTTTGTTAATCTTTCTTTATCCATTATTTCTACGTGTCCAAACCATCTAAGCATTTCTTTATCTATCTTTGTAACCACATCTTATTTTACACCTATAATTATAAATTCACATTGTTTTAATGCAAATTAAAATATTCTCACGTTATTCCTAGCTTTCTAAAAGAATTAAGACTAGGGATTATATGGGTAAACATTACAATCGATTATTTATAAATAAATTCGGGTTAAAATGTTCTTCAACGTCTTCCGATCATCAGTCTCCATTGATCCCTATCCATTCATAAATCCTGCTCTAGCCCTTTTCTCCAACTTGATTATCGATACCCTCTCTCCGGCTTTTTCTGGGTCGCCCTCCTTTTCTTCTTCTTTGGGGTGTCCAGTTTAAGATTTGCTTAGGAAATCTGTCCTCATTTATCCTATGAACGTGTCCATACCATTTGAGTTGTGCAACTTGAATGTCCTCCACTATTGTATGTTTGACCACCATAATTTCTTGAATTCTTTCATTTCTGATTCTTTCCAATCTTGACTTTCCCGCAGCGCGTCTCCAGAGGTCCATTTCGGTTGCCCATAACGCATTTTCTGAGCGCTGTTTCAGTTGCCATACCTCACTGCCGTATGTGGTTATGCTTTTAATAATACTGTTGTAGATCCGATGTTTGTTGGCCTTCGATATATTTTTGTCCCACAGTACACCATTCAACAGGCTGATGGCTTTGCGTTCCTGGGTTATTCGGTCCCTTATCGCTTCATTAGTATTGCCGTCTAGATTAATATACATTCCCAGATACTTATATTTGCTGGTATGCTTTATTCTTTGCTGTGTGTCTTTAAGGATGAGGTCTTGTTACGTCCCTCCTATGCACATATATTCAGTTTTTTTTAAATTAACCTCAAGACCCCTTTGGCATATTCTTCCATTAACTTTCGGGTCATATACTCTAGGTCTTCGTAGTCCTGGGCTAAAACCACTTGGTCGTCGACAAAACACATAGTTTATAAAGTTGTGTTATTTAGTGGGATACCCATATCTTTGCACTTCTGTTTCCACGCCTTTAAGGCTTGTTCCAGATAGATTTTAAACAGCGTCGCGCGTCGGTCGATCGATTATTTAAATTGTTTTATTTGGTTACTCTAAAATTAAAATTAGACGGTTGTTTCCGGTCTTAACATCAACTGGCGCATAGAAACTTTTGTGAGTGCTTCTGAAAATTTGATTATCCTCTTATTTCCGTCTATCAAAAACAGTAAGTCGATGTCAATATTGAACCTACTGTAAACGCGTCTTTGTATAAATTTAACATTTCAGTAGATTTCTGTTAAAACGAAAATATAAATTTTAAATCAACTTTCTCGGCAAACAATCACCGGATCTTTTCAGAACTGTCAGTTCAGCAAAAATAAAATTTGTTGCACGCCCTCTTGCATTAAATGTGATTAAAGAATGCAAAGGAAATAACTTCACGTTTAAGATCTGTTGCGTGATAAATACATTTGGATATTTGCCTTTCAAAAATGTTCCACTGTGAAAAAAAATTGTAAATTTAAAAAGAAAATCTCAACTGTTAGTAATTGTGAGTATTATGACATTATATGTGTATATGTGGAAAATATTTTGTGTGTGTTGGTTCCTATACTTATGTATGGTAGTGAATGTTGGGTTTGGCAGAAGAAGCATGAAAATAGGATTAATGCTGCGGAGATGAGTAGTCTGAGAAGTATAACCGGAGTGAGTTGGTTGGATAAAGTAAAGAATAATACAAAGATAGATAAAGGAATGCTTAGATAGTTTGGACATGTAGAAAGGATGGATGAAGGAAGATTGACGAAACGAATGTATAAGGAGAGTGTGAATGGACAAGTCGATAGAGATCGACCTCGGCGAACATATTCCGAACAGATCAACATTGTTTTGAAAAAAGGCTAGGTCAAGAGTACCAACAACCGACGAGCATCTATGAAAGCACTAATGAAAATAGAGGAAGGAAAAGATGTGTGTAAGAACCGTAGCAAGTGAAAGGAAGCGGTCTCTGCCTACCTCTACGGGAAAAAGGCGTGACTATAAATATATATAAATAAAATTAAATGTTTTTATTTGTAATTTTCTCGTTTAATATTAAAGATTTAGGCCCAATTTTTGCATCGTCTGAGCAAGTTATTTCAACTTCATTCAGATTCATTATAAAAATGCAATATGTAACATTTCAGGTGGCAAACACCACCATTTTTTTATTTTTAAAAAAAAAAATTAGTTCCAGACAATTATTGTTAGTAAAAATTGCATTTTTAGTTTTTTAAAACTTTTTTCCAATTTTGTCTAATTAAAATTTATTTGTTACATGAAATCTAAAATTATTAGATTTGTTTAAGTTGCATTTTTATTTTTGCAATTTTAATTTTTTTTTATTTATTTTTCCTACCAACATTTTTTTATTGTATTTTGCTTTGAAGCTATCTTTATGTTTGCTAACCATTACTACTTATTTAGCATGAATTATGCTTACATTTTATTGTCTAAAATACAATACAAATATTTGCTGTAACTGCTTTCTTCAACCAATTAGGCATTTTTTATTATATATAATAAAATATTGTTAATGCTGACTGTCATTGATTTACATAATAAAAAACATTACAACAGCCCCTTTTAGTTAATACATACCAAGGCGCTACAGTCATGCGCAGAGTGAATTGCTCACTTTATTCATCATAGTCACTTAGAAAACTCATCTCCGAAGCATTGATCTTACTTTCATTCTTCTTCTGTCAAACCCAATATTCACTACCATATATAAGTGTAGTGACCAACACTCTTTTATGCATAGTCAGTCGTGCCTTTTTTGAACTTTTAACCAAAGTATACAAACTCTTTCACTTGTTCCACTCTTTCTCCTTTAATCACCACCTTGCAGTTTGTCTTGCCTTCTTCCCTTTTAAAAACCATTACTTTTGTCTCGCTTACATTTACTTTCATCTTCTTAATTTTTAAGGCAACATGCATCGCCTGCGACTCCTTCTCAGATGATGCTAATATGACCTATTCATTGGCTTGAAGAAGGCATTTGACGATCAAATCAATATTTTTTTATCCATACCCACTTTCTTTTAAATTTTTTTAACAACCGTCTATAAATAAGTTAAACGTCCATGTCGAAGTCCGTGTAAGCTTTATTTATCCTGATACAAGCAGTGGAATTCTCATAAAGTTATTTCGCGCTCTCATTACACTATTGCTCACCCCATACATAGATAATATAGACCAAAATTCATTTTTTACCACTCTGTCATGGGCATTTTCCAAGCCTACGAAAGCGCAGTAAACCTTTTGACTTTTAGCCAAGAATTTCTCGACTATGCCTTGTAAGGAAAAGACCTGATCCATGCAACTTCTTTCTTTCCCAAATTCCACTTGCACATTCCATATCTTCTCATTAGTTTCATTTGTCACTTTATTAATCAATACCTATATATAATTTCCCGCTGATGCCAAGTAAAATATTACCTTGGTAAAAAAATACCAAAATAAATTTTTTTACCATGGTCCGAGGCACTAAAATTTTGCAGTTAGGCAATACTGGTTTAACTATTTTAATTAAAATAGAAATCTCCTCTATTTACCTAATACACTCTGTTGGTTGCGACGAGTAGTTTTTTGTTTACATCCCGTTGAAGTTGCTTTTAACGAATGTTCCAAAATATCAAATAAAAAAAAATCCATTAGCTTGTGTTCAGGTAACCGCAGGGGCCATTAATTTTAACTTTCCCATTCTTCCCGAGATAACTCCCGCACGATTGAGGTAAATTGTGGAGAACGTCGTCGTTCATAAACCGCATTATTGCGAAAGGAATCTATATCAAAAGGGCTCTTTGTTTATTTCACAGGGAGTAAAAATATGTTTTACAGTTCATTGCAAAAATAAGGTTACATGGTTCGAGTGAAATATTTTTTATATTTTGTACCTCCATACAGATTGGAGCTATTTCTAATATAAAACATGACTTTATTAGTAAACTAGCTGACCCGGCAAACGTTATTTTGCCATATAAATAATTTCCTAGTAATTTCTAGTGTAGACAAAAAATAGCTTACTTATTGTAAGTATGTATGTATGTTAGAATGTGTATATTGTATGTATGTAAGAATGTGATTGTCGTTGTTCTAATCTTCTGTTGCTGGATTTGTTCTTCTGTTCTTTCGGATCTGCTATTTCGCAAGTTTCGAGCTTTACTTGTACTGCGGCTCAAATCAGCCCCTTTGCGTTTTCTTGGCATTGCTCACCGAACAAAACATACATAAATAGAATTAATGAAATTATTTAATGATGAAAAATGTTAAAAGTATAATTAGGGCCAGGATTTTTGCCGCAGTTTTGAAATGATTAGTTTTAATTTATGAAATTGTACCAAAAATATAAGTTTTATGGAAAAAATTTTCAAACAAAAGTAAAAAATTAAATTTTATGAAAACATTGTCTCTTATAATTTTTTCATACAACCAATATTTCCATTGACATTTCAAAATAAAGATTCATAATGATTGATTTTTTGGAAACTATGAAAATCTTAATTGTTCAATTACATTTTTTTAATAAAATTAAATTAAAATTACATTTTTATAAGATCAACAACATTTTCGATATAAATAAAAAAAAGTATACTTACAACACAAAATCCGTTGTTATTGGAAGCTCGTGTCACGTGTTGAGTACTTTTGAGGTTATAAAATCACTTGATTAACTAATCGTGCAAAATACACTCAAAATTGATAATTTAATTATTATTGATAAAATCGGAATGATTAAAAGTTAATATGAGAGTTACACTGAGTTAGCAAAATAATAATTGTCAACGTTACTACTACACTTGATGCATAAACAATAATGATGGCCGACAACTGTGTAGGGAGTGAGAAAGAAAGGAGACCGGCTTCGTTCTCATCCCTACTCCGTGCTGTTTACTGGGTCAGAAGTGACACCTGTAGACATCTGGCGGGGATAACTAATTAAATGACGATTGATCAGTTTTCGACCGGAGAGGAAAAATGATTAAATTACTAAAATGGCTATTAAAAAATAAGGGTTGATCGTAGAAGGGTGAAAATTGAGGATTGTATGTATTTTTGTATGTTGTATCATAAAAAAATAGAAATTAAAAATTTTGTCTAAAAAATAAAAAATAAAAATTAGGGGTGGACTACCCCTAACATTTAGGGGGATGAAAAATAGATGTTGGCCGATTCTCATAGATACCGGATAAGCACAAAAATTTCATCAAAATCGGTCAAGCCGTTTCGGAGGAGTATGGTAACTAACATTGTGACACGAGAATTTTATATATTAGATAATCTAGTTAGTTATTGTACTGTAAATCCTTCATAATTTGAATCAAATACAAGTTGTTTTGTTTAAGACAAAAACATTTAATAAAATTATTGTTTAACAATATACGAACTAAATCTGTTTACTAGTTGGCTAATGATTATCCCAACGCTATTTAATTTGAAAACGGCACCCTAAAAATACTTTAAAGTGAGAGTTTAGAAATATTGAAAAAGTTTAATTTTTATTTCATTGAAAGTTTACGTAAAATCACTCTTCTGAAAAGTGGTGTAATATAAATTGCAACATGTATCACCAGTTGAATGCATTCAAATTATTATTACTTAAAAAGTTACAAGTAATTGTAAATACATTAGATTCTAAATTAAAAATATTAAATGCTAAATTGTTGAAAAAAATGTTTAAAACAATTGGTCACATTATGTTGAAATTGGTTAACACTTCACTTAGCGGTGGTAAAATTCTCACATTACTTAGGACTAGTATTATCATTTTAATCAAAAAAAATTTAAATATCAATAAAATAAAAATATATAAAACTGATTTTTATAGAACCAGCTGATTTCGCTGCATGTTAACCTATACTAGGTATATGTGGGTCGATTATCCATCAGAAAACAACTACACTCCTGGCTATATCCCTACGACGAGCTTTGAATTACATCTGATAGATAATCAAAGGGTTCAGAAGCAACGGTGACGTCATACTTCTTCTTCTTTTTCTATCTCGAGCCTCGAGCTGGCAGTCCACTTTTATTAGGTTATTTTTTATTCAATGATTTTAATTTAGCAGTTATGAAATTCTTATTTTTAATCCTACAATTCATTTGAAAATCCAAAAAAACACTGTCGACAGTCCCAATGAAAATTTCTCAGTATTATAGCTACAAATTTTCCCATGTAGATAGAAATTGCTTTCGTGAAATCTTCACTTCATAAAATTGCGACACTACTCTGGACAAAACTAACGCAATTAATAACTATTAATGAAACGACCATACTTAAATTAATTCGGCTTTAGAGATTTAACAACAATTAAGTAGCCGTGCCACTCATGCTTCTCTTGTACGTACCAAATCTAGTTATTTAACGGACTATGTATCACGTTATATCTTCATTCTAACTAGTTGCCTGTTAATAAATGTTTAATGGACAATCTTCATTACCACAGAACATTTATGGATCAAGCAATAACAACGTTAATGAAATTTTCGAGAAAGGTTAAACGTAGTTTCTTCCATTAACTTTTGTTAATAGTCATTGACTTTGCAAAATATTTATTCAGGTTCAGTGCAACATTATGTAAGAGTTAATCTACTCTCGGAACAAATAAACAGATAAAAAAATTGTGATAAATTTATCTGTTATTTAATTAGGTACTTAGAATATACAAAAAAAAGAATTTCAATAACTAGTACATACATAGATACATAAACTAACGTTTTTTTTCCGTAGGAGTGGACAGATACCATTTCCTTTCACTTGCTATGATTCTTACACACATCTTTTGCTTCCTCTACTTTTATCAGTGCTCTCATACATGCTCGTCGGTTGTTGGTACTCTTGACCTGGCCTTTCTTCAAAACAATGTTGATCTGATCGAGATATGTTCTTCGAGGTCTACCTCTACCGATTTGTCTATTCACACTCGCCTTATAAATTTGTTTCGTCAATCTTCCTTTATCCATTCTTTCTACGTGTCCAAACCATCTAAGCATTCCTTTGAAACCATCACACCTCTATGCACAGCCAGACGTGCCTTTTTTGACACTTTCTGACTGTTCATAAAGCTATGCAGTGCCCCATTTATTTGTTTTCCTGTCAACACCCTTTGCTCAATGTCACTGTCATACTTTCAATCTCTTGTAAGCTTTGAACCCAAGTACACAAATTCATTTACTTGTTTTACTCTTTCTCCCTCAATCGAAGCTTCACAGTTTTTTATGCTTTTTTTTTTTAAAACCATTACTTTCGTTTTGCTTACATTTATTTTCATCCCTTTGATTTTTAGGGCATTAACTATCGCCTGCAACTCCTCTACAGATGACACTTATATGACTTGATCATTGGCGTAAAGAAGGTATTTAACAATCAAATCATTCATTTTCAATTCATACGCACTCTTTTTCAAATCTTTGAAACAATCGTTTATGTATAAGTTAAACTGGTATATACATACAAACATATTGTCACGCCCTATTCTCGTAGGGGCAC
Organism: Agelastica alni; assembly: GCA_950111635.1. Taxonomy (NCBI): domain Eukaryota; kingdom Metazoa; phylum Arthropoda; class Insecta; order Coleoptera; family Chrysomelidae; genus Agelastica; species Agelastica alni. The sequence continues at coordinate 27,189,951 of OX467712.1, forward strand.
TTACTTTTACTTGCTACGGTTCTTACACATATCTTTTGCTTCCTCTACTTTCATCAGTGCTCTCATACATGCTCGTCGGTTGTTAGTACTCTTGACCTGGCCTTTCTTCAAAACCATGTTGATCTGATCGAGATAGATGTTCGCTGAGTTCGACTTCTACCGACTTGTCCATTCACACTCGCCTTAAAAATTTGTTTTGGCAATCTTCCTTTATTCATTCTTTCTACGTGTCTTAACCATTTAAGCATTTCTTTATCTATCTTTGTAACCAGCACAGCGTTCTCTTATCTCACTATTCTTTACTTTATCCAACCGAGTCACTCCGGCTATACTTCTCAGACTACTCATCTCTGAAGCATTAATCCTTTATTTATGCTTCTTCTGCCAAACCTAACATTCACTACCATACATGTGGTTCAGGTAGATATAATGAAAAATAACGTGCACGACTATTTTCTCGACTCCTAATGAAATATACTATTAATCACTAGAGGTCTGTTAGTCAGTTTTTTTGCACACAATTTAATAGCAAAGACATCAGCCTGAAAAAAACTATCAACACTAATTAATATTTCAGTTTTAAGATTGCTGCTGAAAACACCTTTTTAAGCTCCATCTATGTACATTATGTATTTAGTCTATGGAAAGTGGATTGCTTACCTTACCCACTTATTTATCTTCGTAACGGGGACTTTGAAAACGTGTTTTTTGTTTTGTTTTTTTGTTTTCGCTTAGTATCTCGGAGTTATGTCCAATTCGATTCATTTCGATTTGCTTTTCTAGAGACTGGAATCTGCAGGAAACGTTATTATAATTGTACGTTTAGATAAAATGTCTTCGTTCTTATTTAATAAATTAATACGTAATTTTGAATTATACATTCAAAACATTTAGCTATTACTCAACATTTATTTACTTTTTACTAATTGACTGTTTCTTTCTCCACGAATAATTTACATCCTAATTAAACATTTAATCCGAAATATATAATAGTTTGTCATGAATTATAATGTTTGACTCGTATCTATGAAATAATGTAAATATGTGGTTTCATAAATAAATAAATTATATTATTATAATGAATCATTTGAAATAAAATACACATATTTTTTTATTAATAATTTTAGTTTTTGTGTACTAATTTTTAAATAATGTATTTGTTCTATTGCCTTACTTTTATTCTATTACACTCTGGTTAAATATAGATTAACAATAAATTTTATTCTTACAAATTTATGCAGAAAAAAGTTTTTTAAAGTTTACAAATATTCTTTGCACTAAAAAAATTACACCAGTTTATAAAGTTGATATTACCTGATTAAGATTGTTTTCACCCTTATTCAGCAGAAGAGTTCTTCTAAAATATTTTGCACTTCACCCATGTACTTATTGTTTAAATCGGCATTCTCTGATTGCTTACCATATTAAAAGTTTAGTTTTATTATTATTGATTGTTCAAGAGTCCCAATTGAAGTTATTTTTTACGACTCAAGAAGAAATATGCTTTGGGTTTGATACCCCGCCCAATCGATCTTTTTGATTGGTAAAATTCGGTTGATTATTAAAAGCCACCGTTTCCTTCTTCTGAATAAAGAATAATTATGGACAAAATTTAGAGACACTCTTAAAGGGGCAGCTTAAAAATGTAAATCCTGCTGAGGACCAAAAAAGCAGTAGATATCTAATAAAACGTGAAATTTAATTCAGAACAGAAAAAGATATGTGCGAGGGGTTTAGATAACGAAAATCGCCTTGTAACATACAACAAAATTACAAAAACTATTAATAGAGCTCTCTCTCCTCTCCTCGGTCCTATTACCCTCACAAGGGTTTGGTGGCACTATGCTTCTACCATTTTTATAGCAATTTTCCACTCCTCTTTGTTCTGGGCTAGTTCTGTGGCCTCATGCAGAGAGAGTCCAGTCAAGCTTGTGATTCCGTCTACCCATCGGGTTGGAGATCTTCCTCATGATCTTCGTCCGTCGACTTTGCCTTGAACCATCAGCATCCGGTCTTCTTGAAACGTGCCCGAAATACCGCACTTTGTTCCGGTTAATTTTCTTGGACTCCTCGACTTTCAGTTCTTCTAGGATCAATACAATGGTGCGGTGCTGCGTCCATGATATTCGGATATTCGGTAAACCCACATTTCAAATGCATCTATTTTCTTTATGTCCGATTGTCTGTTCGACCAGGCTTCAGCCGCGTATGATGCAATTGGGAAAATTAAAGTAGAGCTACTCGAAGAGATGAAGAGGCATTTATATCTTCAATATGTGAGGAAATCGAAGACCGCTTATACAAAAATGAACCAAGAGATCTATTTCATAAAGTCAAACAACTAGCTCGAAAACTTTAACCCCGCTCACTCCCTGTAAAGGAAGAGTTTGGAAAACTTTTCACAAAGGAATCAAAGGTAATAGAGCGATGGCAAAACTACTGCAGTGTTCTAATGAACGAAGAAAACAAAAATAATCAGATACCAGAACAACTTGATCCACCGATACTTAAAACTGAGGTAAAAGCAGCTCTCAGGTATAGTCGAAAAATTCTTGGCTAGAAGTCAGAAGGTCTATTGCGCTTTTATAGACTTGGAAAAGGCCTATGACAGAGTGGTGAGGAGTGAATTGTGGTCTACATTGTCTATGTATGGGGTGAGTGGTAGTTTAATACGAGCACTGAAATCACTTTACGAGGATTCCACTGCTTGTGTCAGGATAAACGGAGCTTGCACGGACTGGTTTAACATCGAAAAAGGTGTGAGACAGGGATGTGTGGCTTCGCCATGGCTGTTTAACTTATACATAGACAATTGTTTAAAAGATCTGGAAGAGAGTGCGTATGGATTAAAAATGAATGATTTGATCGTCAAATGCCTTCTTTACGCCGATGATCAAGTCATATTAGCGTTATCTGAAGAGGAGTTGCAGGCGATGGTTAATGTTATGCATGATTCCCTGAAAATCAAAGGGATGAAAATAAATGTGAGCAAAACGAAAGTAATGGTTTTTGAAAGAGAAGAAAGCATTACAAACTGTGGGGTTTTAATTGAGGGAGAAAGAGTGGAACAAGTTAATGAATTTGTGTACTTGGGTTCAAAATTTACTAGAGATGGAAAGTATGACAGTGACATCGAGCGAAGGGTATTGGCAGGAAAACAAATGAATGGGGCACTGCATAGCTTTATGAATAGCCAGAAAGTGTCAAAAAAGGCATACATACATACATACATACACACAGGCGTCCACTTAAAAACTATTGTATTTGACTTTAGGGACTTTAAAATGTGGAGGTATATCAAAATTCGGGATTCGCAAAATCGGACCCGTTACTGTAACTTCCCGCTGGGAAGTTAGTAAATATGTTTATTTAAAAAAATTGTCTTATTTTGGTCCCAGCAAAAGTCCTTAAAATATCTAAATAGGAGTAGGGAAATTTGAAGTAATCACCCATAAAAAAAATGTCTTCTTTACAGTAGACAAAGATGAAAAATAAAGGAGTTTAAATGCAGAATAATGAGAATACATAATAGAGATTCAGTTTCTTTAAAAACTACAATTGTGGAGAAGAGAATTTATGTATCGACCGCATGCACAGAAAGAGGATCTAAAAAAGAACGAGAAACCAATTTAATTTTTAATAGAAAAAGGAGGTTATCCAGTTTAGGGAGTTACAAAAAAAAATGACGAAACAAAAGAAATTCAATGTTGATCTACCAATAAAATGTATTAGAATAGGAAACTCGACTAGTTGCTGCTTATATTTAAAGAATTTTTGTAAATAAAAATTAAAAATTTAAAACTTTTATGATTCCATTTACAAATTATTATTGCTACTCAGCAAGAACCATCTAAAGGTAAGAAGTACTTTTCTCGCTGGGAACGGAGTAGTTAATGGGAAATACTTAAAAGAGGTACCGAATTTAAAAAGAAATATAAAAAGTTATTTTATTTAAACTAAAACAATAATTCCATCGGAAGTTGTTTATGAAAGGTAGGTTATTAGAGGTTAGGATACCTTACAAAAATAAATTATGAAATTAAATAATAACTGATCAATAATAAAGTTAATTATCTCAAAATAATATTAATTAAAACACATGCGCACTTATCACATCACTTACACGGACTGGTTTAACATCCAAAAGAGTGTTAGACAGCGATACGTGACTTTGCCATGGCTATTTAACTTATGCATAGACGGTTGTTCAAAAGATTTAAAAAAAAAGTCGTATGGATTAAGATTTTCTTCAAATGCATTCTTTACGCCGATGATCAGGTCATATTAGCATCATATAAGAAGGAGCTTCAGGCGATGCATATTATGCATGACGCCCCAAAAATCAAAGGGATAAAAGTGAATGTAAGCAAGACGAAAGTAATGGTTTTTAAAAAAGAAGGTAGCATGACAAACTGCGAGATGCTGATTAAAGGAGAAAGAGTGGAACAAGTGAACGAGTTTGTATACTTGGGTTCAAAGTAAGACTGTGATATTGAGCGAATGGTGTTGACAGGAAAAAAAATAAATGGGGCAGCGCTTAACTTTATAAGCGTCAAGAATGTGTTAAAATAAGCCACGTCTGGCTGTGCATGGAGAAGTGCTGGTACCTACACTTATTTATGGTAGTGAATGTTGGGTTTGGCAAAAAAGCATAAAAAGAAGAATAATGCTGTAGCCGGAGTTATTTTAATGGATAAAGTGACAAATAGAGAAAGCTGTGGTGTAAAAAAGATGTGATAAAAAAGATGGATAAAGGAATGCTTAGATGGTTTGGACACGTCGAGATGATGGATGAAAGCAGATTGACGAAACAGATTTATAAGGTGAGAGTGAATGGGCAAGTCGGTAGAGGTCGACCAAGGCGATTGTATCTCAAAGAGTTTAAAATTGTTTTAAAGAAGGGCGCTGTCAAGAGTACCAGCAACCGACGAGCATGTATGAAAGCGCCGATGAAAATAGAAGAAGGCATTTTTAAAAACCGTAGCAAGTAAAAAAAAGGTCTTTCTTACGGGAAAAAGGCATGACTATGTAAGTGCTTATTAATAAACTAATTGATGGTTGACAACCAAAATCATCTTCATCTTCACCCAGTTCAATTTGTGATGAAACAGTTCACTTTCGCAGCTTCTTAACATTTATTATTAGATTTCCTACCGCATCCATGATATGCATTTTCATACTTTTTTTTTTCAATTTTTTCTACACAAGCTATAATATTTTTCCAGTGCAGTGCAGGGATCAAAGAACTTGAGAAGAAATACGATACGTTCAACATGCACAAGAAAATAAAAGAGACAACGGGTCTAAATAATTTCAATGTAAGCGGAAAAACTTAAGATGGTAACATCATTGTAGACCGATTGGGGAAAATAAAAATCTGGAATGAATACATAAACCAGTTGTTTAAAGACCCAAACAGATCGGAAAATCCTCCTACTTATCAAACACCATATTTCTCACCAATTACATTTTTCTACAAAAGCTATATTTTTCCAGTGGTCAGTTGTTACGTCTTCAAATTTTTATTTCGTTATTTTCCACATATCTTCCAGTTTGAAAATGGTATTACTGGCAGCTACTTTATGCTTTAAAATTGCCCATATTTTCTATATTGGATTTAGCTCCTAATGATACGGTGACAAACGTAGTATTAAAACTGAAAATCTGCTAATGTTGTGTGAACAAAATATTTCTTTTTAGATAGTTTGTGTTTGTAAAGCCTTGCTATTTTTTAAACTTGACTATAAATCACTTTCTTAACACTACTTATGTTAACAGATGTTTAAATTTTTTATCTATTTACCTTCCTCTTAAATAAAAATCATTTCAGTGGTTTTTGTATGATGCCAAAATAAACCAACCAACACACAAACAGAAAAAAAAAATCAAAGAATCGATTACAGTTAACAAAAGATGTATCTAGCAACTAAACAATTGTTTTATAAAAATTGTAACAATGGTTTGTAATAAACGTTATCGCCTAAAATAATGATTTTTAAATGTGTAACTCAGGAGTTGTGTAATAGTGCGCCGCGGGGCTCCGTAGAGAGTTAACAGGGCCGCTGCGAGACACTTCTGTAAACAGATATAGTGGTTTTGGAATTTTATTATATGAACAATTTTAAACGGTTTCCGAGCTGCAGCTATGGATAAGAATACTGATAAGGATGCCGGTTAAAATTGTTTTTCTGAATTGTACAAATACGTGGTCTCTAGACGTAGTTTCACAAGAATTGTTGTCCCTTTTCACGATACACCTTTTAAATCTTACTGACGTTTACAAAATACTTTCAATAAGACAATATAAAAAAATTGAGCAGATCCAGGATTCTTTTTGTGCACCAGAATCCACTTCTTAGAAAGAAGAGAGTCTTATTGAACTGTAAAGCATAAAAAATATTTGTTACTTCAGGTATATTGCAGTTTTGAATATATATTTTTAAGTGTCCTAAATCCAACTTTATTTGCTACTACAGTCGGTTAAAATAAAATAAAAGCAAACCCAAATGGTTTTTATGATTATTAACTTTCGATCAAACAATTCGATCAATAATTAATTTAACTATAACTTAGGTTGTTACCAAAAATCTTTTCACTAAGGGTGTTACTTATTAAGTTCTTAAACTCTAAAATAAATTTACCAACATTAACGACTTAACTAATTGGACTTGCTAATTGGCCATCGCCCTAAGGGCGCACTTATTTAAACTTAAGCTGGCGGCTGAGAAAAACTGCCGACTATGCGGCGAAGAGGAAGAGAGCAGCATACACATTCTGTGTTGCTGCCCGATGCTAGCAGTGTACAGGTACCAACCTGGGGTCGCATGATAATGAATCCAAGTAATCTAAATGGGACAGGGCCAATAGAAATTCTGCGGTTTGCCAAAACTAGCGGACTGGAATTCTGATGCCCTGAAGGCACAGCGGTAGTCACAGAGGATCAAAGATCTAGGTAACAAAGGTGCCAATACCAATGGCCCAACCGCAAAAATGTAATGTAATGTAATGTAACCACTACAAATTTCTCTGCTTTTACATTGACACTTATTTTACTTTATCTTCTTCAGTCTTCTTATCTGATTAGTGTCGTCGAAGAACTAGATTGCCTCAATGTTCACATGTTCAAGAAATCGCTACTCATGACTCTTAAAAAACTTGCCTATCGTCTTGTCAACGGTATCCATTTTAAGGTTCTTATGTAGGTTAGTTTAAGTCATTAACAAAATACCAGGGTGCATCCACAATGCCTCTCAACGATTTATTTTGTAGTCACTGCATGATTTAAGAATTATTTTTTATGGTATATCCTCATAGTTGGATGCCATCGTTCCAAACTGGTTTGAAGATTTGCTTGCGGAGAAGCAGTTTATTGTAAATTGATAATTTGGAATTTTCCCAAGATGCCAATACATTTTCTTGTATTTTATTTGTTTTTCTATATTTCCGATATTAATAAAAAATGATTATCCTACTCTGTGTTCAAAAGCTGCAAGGATCCTTAGTCCCTTTGCGACAACCTGCTAATTCGAAGCCAGTCTTTTAGCTGCAGCTTTAATAAAGAGTAAATATCGCTGAAAAATCGATGTGGAGCGAGAAATAAGATTAACAGTATTAAACTTTATTCCTCGTGTTTTTTAAAACGTGTGGCGATCAGCAAGCTCACCCGTCATACAAAACTTGAACGTCGTTGAATGTTTTCACTATTTATTTAATTTATTTTTTATATTTTTACCTATACTTTTATTGTTCTTGTGATTAAATTTTAATAAGTGTAATGAGCTTTACATGGTAAGGTTTATGTTAAAAGTTGTTTTCATTTCTGTATTGATGTCATTGTACACATATCTTTACAACAATAGTGTTTTTCTTTTTAAGGACAGCACAAAATTTATTCCGAACCTTGTATTATTTTCGCGGCCCGCTTCACTTGAAATACCCCTTTTGAGACTTCTTCTTCTTTCTTCATCATCAGCCTTATCCAAACCACTCCTGGACGTTGGCCTCACCGAGTCTTTTTCATTTTTGTCGATCTTGAGGTAGTTGTGCCCAGTTTCTACCAGCGACCTCTCTGATATCATCCAGCCAGCGCTTTTGCGGTCTTCCTCTACTTCTTTTTGTTTCTCTGGGGCGCCAGTGGATCACTTTGTTGAACCATCTACGGTAATCTTGTCTTGCAACATGTCCTTTTAGGACTAATCGTCCGCATTTAAGATCCCAAACATTCTTGGTAAAGAATGATAATTATGCCTTTTTAATCTGCGGAAGAGTCAAGAATTAAATAGTTTACTGGCTAAAAAAAAATTATTTTCGATTATCCTTTTAAAGACTTCGGGCATTATATAGAATGTCACACAATTTTTTTCGAGTATTTAAAAAATGTTACACTTTCTATTAATTATAATTTTATTTGGTATTAGTTTACTCAGCATAGTCGGCAAATTGTATGCAGATATTGATTAAAAGAGTGACGAATGAAACTAAGAAGATGAAATGGGATGTGGATTTAGAAGAGGAATGAGATGTATGGATCAGGTCTTTTCATTACGAGGTAAAGTTTGGCGCTTTTATAGAATATGAAAAGGCCTATGACAGAGTGGTGAGAAGTGAATTGTGGTCGACATTGTCTATGTATGGGGTGAGCGGTAGTTTAATACGAGCACTGAAATCACTTAACGAGGATTCCACTGCTTTTGTCAGGATAAACGGAGCTTACACGGATTGGTTTAACATTGAAAAAGGTGTGAGAGAGGGATATGTGGCTTTGTCATGGCTGTTTAACTTATACATAGACAATTGTTTAAAATATTTGAGAGAGAGTGCGTAAAGATTGGAAATGAATGATTTGATCGTAAAAGCCTTCTTTAAGCCGATGATTAAGTCATATTAGCGTCATCTGACAAGAAGTTGCAGGCGATGGTTAATGTTATGCATAATGCCCTGAAAATCATAGGGATGAAAATAAATATAAGCAAAACAAAAGTAATGGTTTTTGAAAGAGAAGAAACCATGACAAACTGTAAAGTTCTGATTAAGGGAGACATAGTGAAACAAGTAAATAAGTTTGTATACTTGGGTTCAAAGTTTACAAGAAATGGAAAGTATGGCAGTTATATTGAGCGAAGGGTGTTGGCAGAAAAACAAATGAATGGGGCACTGCATAGCTTTAAGAACAGCCAAAAAGTGTCAAAAAAGGCACCCCTGGCTGTGCGTAGAGGAGTGCTGGTTCCTACACTTTTGTATGGTAGTGAATGTTGGGTTTGGCAAAAAAAGCATGAAAATAGGATTAATACTGCTGAGATGAGTAGTTTGAGAAGTATAGCCGGAGTGACTAGGTTGGTTAAAGTAAAGAATAGTGAGATAAGAAAATGCTTGGTGTAAAAGAAGATGTGATTACAAATGTATATAAAGGAATGCTTAGATAGTTTGGACACGTAAAGAGGATGGATGAAGTAAGATTGACAAAACGAATTTATAATGCGAGTGTAAATGGACAAGTCGGTAGAGGTCGACCTCGGCGAACATATCTCGATCAGATCAACATTGTTTTGAAGAAAGGCCAGGTCAAGAGTACCAACAACCGACGAGCATGCACGAGAGCACTGATAAAAGTAGAGGAAGCAAAAGATGTGTCTAAGAACCGTAACAAGTGTAAGGAAGTGGTCTCTGCCTACCCCTACGGAAAAAAGGCGTGACTATATGTATGTAAGTATGTATGTACATATTAAAGTTTTTTTTTGGGTACATTATTTATTTTGCTGTATAAAGGGTATGCTTCAAATACGTATGCTTGGGAATTTGTAATTCAGAAATTCTGAACATGACAAAAATCGAATTCTAAATATTTTCCAACACCATTAACGTCAATTCGTATTCTCATTTTTAATGGTGTCTGCCGAATTTCGTTTTGTTGAAAATTCTTTCTTTTCAACGATGCTCACGTTCGACATAAATCAACTTGCAAGGAAAAGTAATGGATCTTTGAAATTTTAAACTCATAGTTTCCAACCTACTAAAATAATTTTCAGAATAACATACTATTTCTATGTACCCTAATTTTAAATTGTACTGATTTTTTAAAGATTTATTAAATATAAGCTTCTGCGAAATTACCTCAAAAATTAAAAACATCATCTTCACTACAACTCTGTAGAAAAAAAACGAGCGAACCTTACAGTAGTCGCATATGATGTTGTAACATTTGACATCTCACCTTAGTAATAAACAATTTTAAAATTATATTCTGAAAAAAATGGGTCAGGTATTATTTAAAATGATTTTTCGTAACAAACAATATTTCTTTTTAATAAAAATTGTATTTTATTTAATTGACACTGAGAGTGACAGAAATTAACCTCAAAATTTAAAAAAGCTAAATACTAAAATATTTTATTCGAATAATTATTTATTATTACTTACTTGAGTTTTTTATCAATGATCTGAACTTTATTAAGACTTATTATCAACAGTAAATATTAATTCATATAGTTTACGCATATAACAGCAAACTTTATACACAACACTATAACTTAAGTGCACAGCAGATGGCTGACAGTACCGACCTTTTGGAAAATTGGTTGACAGCTATCTGACGGCCAACTCTACCACCGCACGCTCATTCGTCAAATCAAATAGCGCGTGCTTCCGCGACTTCCTGTTCGACACTTCCTGTTACATTTCACGAAATCACCCCCACAAATTACAAAAAATCGAGAGGAAAAATTTTACACAACAAAAAAATTTACTTTAAAAAAACTATAGAGTCTAACTTTGGGACGGGTGTTCTTGATTTCGCAATTGAATTAAATTCGCGAATATATCTATTCTTTTTTTTTTCTAAACGAAAAGTAATCTTACCTAAAAATCACTAAAAGTAAATAAATGTAACCTTGAACAAATTCAATTGTATTTATTTAATTTAGTACTCGTAAACGAGCACCTTATTCACACGTATTCAGGGTAAGTACGGGAGTAAAGCAGGGTGACGCGCTGTCCCTTACTCTTTTTAATATTGCCCTGGAGAAGGTAGTAAAGGACTCCAAACTAGAAACAAAACTCTTCCAAACGAATGGTTTACAAGTAATACTTGCTTATGTGGACGATATTGACGTGGTGGAAACAAGCGTAATATATAGTAAAGAAACGTTTGTTAAACTGGAATACGAGGCATCTAAAATGGGTCTAAGGATCAACGAAGGCAAAACCAAATATATGCACATCTATAGGACAGGCAGAGGGAGATTGAGAGAAAATGTAACAATGAATAAGTACAACTTTGAAAATGTCACGCAGTACCTGAGTTCAATCATTACAGCCGACAATGACATCAGCGAGGAAATAACGTACCGACTAAAAATCGCAAACATCTGCTTTTATGCCCCTTAGAACGTATTTGGATCCAAAGAAGTTATTAGAAGATCCAAAATCAAAATAAACAAAACTGTCATCAGACCTGTCATCATGTACGGCTGCGAATCTTGGACGCTATCGGTACCAAATGAGGAGGTCATCCGAAGATTCGAAAGACGAATACTGAGGAAAATATACGGCCCGACAAAGGATCTTCAGACGCAACAGCATAGAAGTAAAAGAAATGCAGAACTAAGAGAGCTATACGACGAACCAGAACTGTGTAACTTAATAAAGGCTCAACGGCTTAGATGGTCAGGACACGTACGTAGGCAGCCCGAAGATAGGCTAATACGAATGGTACGGCAGAAAGCCCCAGAGGGGAAAAGACCACTTGGAAGGCCCAGATTGAGATGGCGAGACAACATTGCTGCGGATTTGAAAAAATTGGGCGTCTAAAATGGCACGGAGCTTATGACCGATCGAGTTAAATGGAGGCATGTCGTCGCGTCAGCCAAAGCCCATTAGAGGCTGTAGCGCTACGGAGTAAGTAAGTAAGTAAATAAACAAGCACCGTGTTTAACCGGCTTCAATGTTGCTAGGTGCCCATCACCCATTTTTGTTTTGTTTGAGAAATAATTAAATGCTGCAAAAACAAATCAACAAGTATTTTAAAATAAAAACAGAAATCAAAACCATTGACAGGTTTTACAAATACATAAAGAAAAAAGAAAAAAAAAGACAAGTATGAAACCAAAATAAGAAAATTATTAATTAATTTCTTTCGAAGAGTTCTTTGGGTGATATTTCAAATTAAAAATCATGTTTAAATTTCTCGATAAATTTATAACAAATTATCTCTTATGCCTTTTTTTCGTATAGGGCGCCGTTTTTACGCAAAAAAATTAATCATCTTAACGTGTATTTTTCATTTCTTTAATACGTTATCAAAAACCATCTAATACAATATTATTAAACCAGAACCCGTATCTCTGAAAACGCATTTGCGGACATACGCCCCCTGAAGTTTGTCGCACTTATTTACCAACACTCTGTATATAATATACAATAATTATTATTTGTTGTATATTAGGTAATATTATTTTTAAAGTTTTAAATTTAAAGTCATATACTTTAGACTTCTTATAATTGAATATCGTTTTATTTAAAAATGGTCTATTTTTAAGGAAAACGAGATTTTGTAGTTTTTCTGTGATAGTTATTTTTTTTAATCGGTTTTACTACTTTTTTTCTGAATCCTCATAAATAACCAATTAATATATAAATTATAAATAATATTTATACATCAAATAGACAGTCAAGCAAACATTACAGTATAGGTTTTTTACATATTTATCACCCATACAATCAATTATCTGAATATTTTATGATAAATATGAATATTTTAAATGTTGGATGAGTCTAGTATTGAACATGTGCCGTTATTTTATGAAATGTAATTGATTTTTTTTTAAATTTTATTTTTTTAAAATGAATGAAAATTAAACCTAACGTCCATCGTAAAAGATAAATATATGCTTATTAATTTGAACTTAAAACAAAGAAAAAATGCTAACCAGTTCTCGAAAAATAAGCTCCCGATTTTACAATGTAAAATAATTTAATATTTCAGAACATAGTCTATGTCAGGGGTCTCCAAACTACGACCCGAGGGCCACATCCGGCCCGCGGACAGATTTTGTCAGGCCCGCGGAGAGCTAGCATACTTGAAAACTCCTTTTAGAGAACATATTTTTTATAGCAAATTAAATTTAGTTTACTGAAGTATTCTAATTTTATGTTGAATAATTATTAATATGACATCTACATTGATATGGTCATGGGCTAACTACTCATAACATTGTTGTAGGCTTATTGTTATTGTTTTTGTGATAAGTTGGATAAAGAAACACAGAATTGCAATGAGTAAAGACATGTATAATATGCAGAAAATTTAACTTCAGTATATAATAACTAACAAATTATTGAAATGAATCCAACTAACATTTTATACATTTTAAATAAAAATATAACTTATAACAAGCATAATTACATATGAAATACTAATGAGATTTATGTAATTGAGATTTTCCACTGAGAATAGTTTGTAGTTGTGGACTTATTTTACTTGTACCAATTATTAAAAGAGATTTAAGATGCTCATCAGTTAATTTAGATCTGTAAACATTTTTTGTGTACTTCATTTTGGAGAAGGTCTTCTCACACAAATAAGTAGTACCAAAAACAGGAAACAGCCCACGAGCAATTTTATGTAAATTATCAAATGGTGTCAGTGGAAGACTCTTATAAAATTCCAACAAAGATGAGTTTTGATATTTGTTCTTAATAATATCACTGCACTGTAGATCAATCATTTCCATTTGAAGTTCCGGGGCTAGGGTTTCAATGTAAGTATCAAAAGGATTCTGAAAAATCTTAATTTGATTCGCAATGGCATCAAAGTCCGAGAAACGAGTATCAAAATTTATTTTTAAAGCACTCAAAGTTTCGATTGCAAAATCGATAGGAAACTCAGTCTCAGTGGTGTGGCTGAATATTTCACATGTTTTAAAATGTGAAAAACATTTACTTCGTAGTTGTGATTGAAACAGTATCAATTAGAAATTACAGATAATGACAGGAAAATTAATAATATGCAGTGTTGCCGTTTTGCGGACTTTAGTCCGATTTGCAGCCTTTTTTAAACGTTGCGTACTTTTTCGGACTTTTTTTTTCATCAGCTGACTATTTCACTTTTTACCACCGGCAACAATGATAATATGGTTTTGGCACTCGGAACTTACTGGAGTAATCAGTATGGCCCTAAGGCTGGAAAGTTTGGAGACCCCTGGTCTATGGGATAGCATCGTAAGGAGTAGTTATAATTTTAGTCATTTTTATGATCCACACTTGGCAGTTAACATGTGTGTAAGGTCTGAAAATAGACAAAAGGTTTCCTGCACCTAGGGAAATATAAATTTTGTTGCAACAGCGCTTACTTCTTTTCTCTGGCCGGCCGGCTTACAACGCGACAACGAGTCTGGAGATGTGTTAAAGCAGGAATTTTAAAATGCTGCAACAACTGTTAGTGTTCCACCAAAAAAACTATGACAAAACACTGCTTTTTTGGAGCAGATTTTTAATGAGAGATTGCACGAATCTTTTTTTTCTTCTTCTTCTTTTTCTGTACGTGCCTTCTCCGCGGTGGTGGGTGCAATCATCATAGCAATTCTGACCTTGAAGGCAGCAGCTCTGAACAGTTCGTTTGATGTGCATACATACCGTTCCCTCAAATTGCGCAGCCATGATATTCTTCTCCTTCCTACACTTCTCTTATCCTGGATTTTTCTTTGTTTAATAACTTTTAGCATGGTGTATCTTTTCCCACGTGTAATGTGTCCCAGGTATTGTAGTTTTCTGGTTTTAATGGTTTCTATAATTTCCAGTCCTTCATTTATTCACAATTCAAATGATTCCAGTTTCTTAATGGTTGCCGCGTTCAGCGCCCAAGCTTAAATGCCGTAGAGTAACGTCGAGAAAATATAACACCTTGACAGTGTAACTCTTAGGTTCAAATTCAGATCCCTTGTGTAGAGTATCTTTCTGATCCTGTTGAAGTTTGTTCGTGATTTCTCTATTCGCACTTTGACTTCTTTAGAGTAATCATTTGCGGAATTGATTGTTGTGCCAAGATAACTGTAGTTCTCCGCTTGTTCAAGGATCCTGTCATTGACCGTCAGACTTTTATCATTATTTTGGGTTTTTGATATCCTCATAAAGTTCGTTTTCTTGACGTTTATTGTTATTCTTGTTAGTCTTGACTACATTCAACTATCTTGTTCGTAAGTCTCTGAAGGTCTTCGAGGTTGTCTGCCAACACAACAGTGTCACGTACGTATCTAATATTGTTAATCGGTGTTCCGTTGACATTTATTCTGGCACATCGACGTCTTGGTGAAGCTCTCTATCAATCAGGTGACATACCCAGGGAATGGTTACTTTCGACTTTTATTTGTCTCCCCAAAAAGATAAACGTTAGAGAATGCAGTGATTACCGCATCATTAGTTTAATGTCCAATACACTAAAAATGTTTTAAAAGATCATATACAATAGCATATATCAAAAATTTGACATGGACATAGTAGACACAGTTTAGATTTCGTAAAGGTCTTGGTACACGTGAGGCCCTCTTTGCATTTAATGTTCTAATTCAGAGATGTTTGGACTTTAAGCAAGACATATACATATGCTTCGTAGATTATAATAAGGCTTTCGATAAAGTCCGCCACGAAAAACTAACGAAAGTCCTTGACACAAAACAGATAGACTACAATGACCTTCGAATCATAGCGAATCTATATTACAAATAACAAGCAAAAGTATGATTGATAAACATACGCCAGAAGAGATTGAAATAAGACCAGGAGTGAGACAGGGATGTGCATTATCGCCACTCCTTTTCAACGCGTACTCTGAGGAAATTCTGAAGAAAGCACTCGAGGGAGAAACAGCCAGCCTTTCTTCTTTTATCTCGAGAGTCTCGATGGGGAGTTCATCAGGTCCAGGACTTTTGCCGTTCTGTGTTGTTTTTTCCTGCATTCTAGTAACTTATTTACTCGATAACAGTTTTTTTATTTCAGTTTTTTACATGCTTCGAATAAACTAATTAAATCAAAATCATGTTTTTAAGATAAACAAAAGAACAGTAAATAACAGTAAAATTACTTAATTCTAATTTAAATATAAATTACTTTAGGCAGCATTATTTGATAACATGCTTATGCTTAAAATAACTTTTTTTAGTATTCTGATCCATCAATAATTTCAGTACGTAAAAAACCTTCGTTACGTTTCCATCTATTAATGGATAAGTATAGATCAATCATTGCTTTCAAATATTTTCTTCGGAACAAAGTTTTTAATTTCTTCGTTATGTCTTTCTTTATTGTCACACAAAGCAGAGTAGAGTTTCAAAACAAAAACATAAATCTTTGCCTAAATTTGAGTTAAGGTCGTTTCAAATTTTTGACACGAACAAAAACAATCAAAATTCCCTTCAACCGCTTTTCGCCGAAGCTGGCCGAGTGCTTTCTGGGTTTTTATGATAATTAGTGTCGTCTTATCAGATGAGTGATTTATAGGTATTCGATATGTTATCATTTCACTTTTATAGTGTGTCACTGCGAAAACGTTTTTTGTTCTTAAGTCTTTTTTCCTTTTTTGATTAATTTTAGGTCGGGATTATAACTAAAAGGCAAATTCTGGCATTTAAAACTTATCCATGATGTGTGTAACCAAAACGAATTTCGAGTGCTACGTATAAATGTGCTAAAATCAGTGCAAAAAATAATTGGTGTGAAATTTACATCATTAAAAACAGATATTGACTCCTGCTTAATTCAATTAAAAAAAAATAAAAAAAAATACAAAATACCACTGATGCGAGCACACGGTATTTTTTATACTCGTGTAGCTCCAATTATGTGTACCAATGCTGTGTATCAAAGGGAAGCAAGAGATTAATCAAAAAACCACATTAACGTACTCAATTCATATTTAAACTAAAAATAAAAGTAATAAAGGGGAGCTAAGTTACCTACCGATATTTTACATCAAAGAAGACCTTTCATATTTTTAACACGCTTATATTAGTTTCACCTGTATCCTGTTTGCTTGTATGTATGTTTGTAACTGACTCTTTTTGCCTTCTTCAAGCGTTCAGATTAAATTTAAATTTTGCACACTTGTCAAAGACCGACGACAATGCAATAATTCGATCAAAATATTCGATTATCCTGATTACTTTCGCCAGGATTCATAAATTTCTTCAGGGATTCTTTGCATGAGAGTAAGAGAGATAGAACTAGTGCGTGAACTACGCATGCGCGCAGAACAAATATTAGCACAGTTCATCGCATCGGTGGTTCGGTGGTAGAATGCTCGCCTGCTACTCGGGCAACCTGAGTTCGATTCCCGGTCGATGAATTCTTTTTGTGCTTGCTTTGTATGATAATTAAAACTAACTCTGCGTTTCGGAATAAAAGCACTCCACTCTTTTAGAATAGTAACAGTTTATTCTTATGTTAAGAATTATTTTTTACTTTTTAGTTTGATTAACTCTAAACGCGAGTTTTTTAGTTTTTTTAAACTATAATTTTGTAGAATATAGTAATAATTAAATGTAGACTTGAGTTATTATTGATATAGACTATTTCCGCTTAAACCAGTCGGAGTAGAATAAAAAAATATTTTTAAACGGAAATATGTAATTATGTAAAAAAAGGTTATAGGTGTGATTAAGTTTTAGTAGTTGTATGAGTGCGTGGGTGTGCGAGTTTTTGTTGTTGTTTTTATATTTTTCTATTGAAAACATAAATTTATAATGGGTAGACCGAAAATAAGAAGTACTACTATGAGGAAAAAAAAGAGTTACTAATTGCTAATGTCATTAAATTAATTAGAAAATAAGAAAAAACATGGCTTGCAAGTTCTAATTGATAATAACTGAAGAGTTTGCTGCAAGCAGGATGTAGCTCTATTTTCGATAATTGTTGGGAAATTAAAAAAACTGTTTTATAAAAAAAATAATTTATTTTAAACGAAAAAGCGAAATGCCAATCGATATTAAAGAGGTTTAGGCACAATTTCATGACTATTTTTTGGAGGAATGAGAAAAAGGTTAGAAAAAAAATTGAAGCTGAATTGTTTTTGTTCCAAACATTTAAAAAAATTCGTACAACAGTTTTTAAGAAAAAAAGACAAATTTCCAGAGAAAATCAAACGAACTGTAAGAAATAATAAAAACGTATTCTACTCAAAAGCTATATTTATCGTAAAGCGTATTCAAACTATATCGATAACAAAAATGCATCTACTTATTGTCGTCCCTTCATCAAGACTGCCATCAGCCCCTTTCTCGTCCTTTTTTCTAGATACCTGGCCTCCAGATGTGCTTGTGTATCCAAAAGCTCTCCCCGAATACAGGGTGAATCCAAATATATCTTACAGAATATTGTTCGGAAACTACAAAAAATATAAAAACTCAAAAATAAACAAAGGTTGGTGTAAAAAAATTAAAAATATAATTTAAAAACGAATATGAACACATACTATATTCATCTACCTGGTTGTCATCATCCGTTCCAGATGTTTCAGGTCCCTGGGTCTCTGCCTTAAGAGGCAGTTATAGAAAGCCATTTGGTTCATTAGAACGACTCGTGTTCCCAACTGATGAAGGTCTGGAGCTGCACCAAACAACTGAGGAGAGCAGACAAAATTACCCAAAAATTAAGCTGCATCCTTCTTGCAGCAAACTCTTCAATTATCGTCGCGTGGTATTTTATTGCGACTGGTGTTTTACAGTGTCCGCGATGAGGCTTAAAGAGTACATATAGACATCTACGGAAGGCATTGCTCCAGAATCTTTTTTTTTTTTTATGAAAATAGTCGCAAAAAGGGTAGACCTATCGTGTGGGCCGAGGACGGCCCGCACTGCGACTATTAGAAGGGGAAGCGATTATAGAAAGATGATTGTGGACACGATTTTTAAAAAGTTGCAGGTCATAGTTCTCTGGAAAAACTGATTTTGGAAGCTTATTCCATTTCGTAGCAGCCCTCTAAAAGAAGGATTCTTGATGAAGATTGGTCCTTGTAGTGTCAATCTTGAGAGTAAATGGGTGAGACTGATCAGCGTGCCGAGTTCTTTGGCCGAATGTGGCCAATGGTGGTACAAGAGTTTTTATTTCTCTGGAGCATCTGCCATGGAAATATCTGTAGAGCAATGACTGGTCTACAACTCTTCTTCTATGTTCTAGAGGGTGAAGGGTATCTGTAAGAGTTGAGCTGTTTATCAACCGAATGGCCTTTTTCTGAATGGAATCTAGAAGTCGAAGAGAATGCTTTGGTGCTGAATCCCAAATGTGCGAGCAATACTCCAGTAGAGGTATCCGGCCTTGTACATCGTCAATAGTTGTTCAGGAGTAAAAAACTATCTAGCTCTCCACACAAAACCTAGCCTCTGGCTTGCTGACTTTGCGATGTTAGCAACATGGTCATGCCAAGACATATTAAAAGACTCCCAAAGACTCCCAAAATCGAGATGAAGAGACTTGATTCAAGGGTATTTTCAGACATTGTGATAGAGTGATTTGAGGAATTCACTTTCTTGAAAAACGTGGCGGTTTATGTTTTCTGGGAGTTGAACTGAACATGATTAGGATTGTTGGTTCCTCACTCGACGATTGCTTCAAAATTTCTATCGATAAAGTCAACCTGTTCCTGTCTGAGTCTATTTGTATCATTCACCGAATGTGATCGATAGGATGTGAAAGTTAAGACAAAACTGTAAAGGGGGTTCGTGGTGGTTCCGAATATTATAAGACTAAACAGCGTTTTGGTAGTGGATAATTTTTTATTCTGTCACTTACGAAAAGAGCAACCCCAAATGATCTCGAAACTATCCATCCATATATATTTTTTATTTATTTTCAATTTTAATATATTTTCTACTACATATTATTTGGTAACCATTACAAAATATTTACGATATTGACAGAGTTGGTCCATTAGCAAACTTGTTTGATTTACACAAATGACAGTTATGGATCGAGAATAATTACTTATTCATTTTTGACATATAGTTGTAATTATGGTCCCCGCATGAGTTGTGGTTGAACGTCGAAAACATCAACGGGAACGAGTGTGCTGAGGACACCTCTGGAATACTGCTGTAGTCGGTGTGACGTATCTTCTTCGTAAACAATTCTAATTGGATACTACGTTGAAGGGAAATTGAGAATTAAAGGCTTTAATTGCAATGAGACACAAACAAAATAATTGGATTTGGAGTAATGTGAAATACGAACTTGATCATACATTTTTAAAATTCGGCCAATTATAAGGGTTAAAACTTCTTTCTATAATTAAAGGCCGCGTGAAAATTTGTTTTTAAATATACACCAAGGCTGAAAACGGTTGCAATTTATTTATTTAAAATAACAAACAACGAAAATTTTGTATTGAAATTTCTTTTATTTTATTTTAAATTATTCATCATGAAGATTAATTCACTTGCAGACAAAAACGGCACAACACATATGGAAATAATCTAAAAATATTATTTCACATTAATAATTATTAAGTTTATACATTAAATATTTATTGTATTTTTGACACACATTGTATGTCATTGTATTTTCTGTTGTTTTTATTTAAAAAGAATAAAAATGTAAAGAAAAAAGTTTTTGTTATTGTTCTATATTTTATCGTTAAAATAAATAACCTGACTTTTTAAATTGAACATGGAAAGACACCATTCAAGCCGCGAACAAATATTAAAAGCCATTGGCATGCTAAAAAAATGGAACTCGACAAACGGATGCAGCGCAAGCTAAGACAAATCTTAAAATGAAAATTTCTGCCCGTTATGTAAAACTAAAAATGTATCTGAAAAACACACAACACGCATGAGATCTACAACTCATGATGAAGATCCTTTTTGCAATAATAGTAGATTGTAGGTTGTAGATTGTAGGGGGGGTCGTGAAGGCTATGCAGCTTTTCAAGCACCTAGATCTATCAGATATTTTGTGCATAACCCTTAATCTATTTGAATTCCAGGATTTCGAGACTTTGTACAAAGTTTATCAGTTTCCTGGAAGTTAAGTTCCTAAAATCAGGGGGCTTTAAGAAGGCCTTTTGCAGAAAAGCGCTGGGCATTCCCAAAGCAAATGTTCTCCAGTGGCAGTTCGGCGAAGTTCTTGCAGTAGCGGCAATTATCACTCTCTGTTTTGCTCATCTTTTTTAGGTGATACCTCAGAGGGCAGTGTCCAGTGAGGAGTCCCATCACCAGTTTTTTTTTCCAACTCGAGAAACTGTTTAGCTTTCCTTGGCGAGAGGCTCACTAGACTTTTTGCCTGTCTTTGTTCTGGCACTTTATTTCAGTGAGATTTATTTTCATCTCTTTTCCATCGTCTTCTTTTAAGTGGGACTTGGAGAGTCCACAGAAGGGTTCTGGACTGGAAAATTGTGCATTTATTCCTTCTTTGGTAAGATGGTCTGCTACCTAGTTGCCTCTACAAGAATGCGTTAGTCACAGCAGAAAAAACAAAGTCAATGGTTATCTCTAAAGAACCCATAAGGTGCAAACTGGCAGTCAGCAACAAGATAATCCAGCAGGTGAGAAGATTCAACTACTTAGGAGTGGAGGTATCAAGCGAAAGAAACCTTATTGAAGAAGCACGAAAACAAGCCATAAAAGCAACAAGAGTCAGCGGATACGTGAGAGATATCACATGGCGAAATAAAATGATGAATACAAAAATCAAGCTGAGGATTTATAAAACATGTGTAAGACCTATTTTAACGTACGCCACAGAAACCAGAGCTGAAACATCAACAACGAAAAGAATAATGGGAACGAACGAAATGAAAATACTAAGAACCATTAAGAGTGTTACCCTCAGGGATAGAATAAGAAGACAGGATATCAGAGAAGCACTAGAAATACAGGATGAAGAGATGGGCAAGAACACGCAAGAGGTGCTGGAAAGACCAAACTCGCGAAGACCGGTAGGCAGCCCACCGAAGAGATGGTACGAAAGCTGGAGCTCAGCGTTACAGGAAGAGTTTCGAAGGAGGCTTAACGCAACGGACTAAACAGGACCAGGTCTTATCATAAGAAGAAGACCAAATATATTTAAAAAAAATTGATGATGTTTTAAATAAACTTTGTTTACATTAACTTTTTTAATTTTTAAATTGCAAAATCTCATTTTAGTTAAAAAAATTTAGCTCGAAATGGAATGTTCCTAAATTAATTTCATGCGTATTTTTTTTGTTTCTATTAATTATTTACCTTCGTATTTTTCGTTTTTACAGGCAGTGCTTTTCATGATATTTTTAATAAAAAAACTGATCTGAGAAGCAATATCATAAAGTATTCATAAAATGTGTGACATGGGCAGATTTATTTTTTCTTAGCCTTTCGATTTTATTGAAAAACGGTTTGTATCTAGATGGTTACAGATATATCGTTATTCGCTTTTTGGCGCCAGCCAATAGGGAATAAAAGCTGCATGTGATGAATACATTTTATTTTCATACGGTAGTGATTGAATATTACCCTGCTTCTTTGCCACTACTTCCATACATTCTGAAAAAACATAGCTAAAAGTTCCTTTTACTATTTAAAATTTTTTTGTTGCAATAAACGAAATTATGTGGAAAAAACATTTAGAAAAGGTGTTAGAAATAGTATTATTATATTTCTACATTTAGTTTAAAATCAGTCATAAAGATACATGCGCATTTACGTCGATTTTGAAACATTTAGTGCTCGTACAACACAAAATCCATTGTACGTCACATAATTTGATAGCGTCAAACCTTTACACCATTGCCAAATTATCAGATGGGGTAGACGAAAGTCTACAGAGCTTGTGTCCTAATAAAATCAACTGTCTCACACGTGACGATAAAAAACTCTTTTGTGTATCTTTCAAGTTTCTTTTATAAATCTAAATTGTCCCAGCACAAGAGCTGCCAATGTGTTACGAATGTAAAGTTTGTGTAACTCTAAAAAAACTTACTAATGCTCTAAATTTTGGGCGTCAATGTGTTACGAAAGATTACTAATGTGCAACAAATTTAGTTTTGTGTAACTTAAAACAAACTTAATAAAATGATGATTTAATTAAAAGCTAAGAGTTTAAATACTGAAAAATAATTTTTAAATAATTGTATGAAATGAATAAAAATCAAATGCTGATAATTAATACTAATTAGTCGGTAGAGGTCCACCTACGCAAATTTATCTCGATCAGATTGAAATTGTTTTCTGGAAAGGCCAGGTCAAGAGTACCAGCCACCGACTAGCACGTATGAAAGCACTAATAAAAGTAGGAGAAGCAAAAAATGTCTGTAAAAACCTTACCAAGTAAAAGAAAGTGGTTTTTGCCAAACTCTACGGAATAAAAAGGCGTATGTATGTATGTTGTTTGGCACCACAAGGTGGTTTTTTTGAACCCGTATTACATTAGATTTGTAATATTTTTTTCTTTTTCAAATTTTACTTTATATTTCAAAAGTTAATGTTATGTGTTAAAAAGATATCCTGTAATGCCAAAAGAACATCGTGAGAACATACATACATATAGTCACGCCTTTTTCCCGTAGGGGTAGACAGAGACCACTTTCTTTCACTTGCTACGGTTTTATCACACATCTTTTGCTTCCTCTACTTTCATCAGTGCTCTCATACATGCTCGTCGGTTGTTGGTACTCTTGACCTGGCGTTTCTTTAAAACTTTGTTGATTTGATCAAGATATGTTCGCTGAATATTCGTGAGAACCAGCGAAAAAAAAGGAAAATTGGTGTTCTTCTCAAATTTCTGGAGGTTGTTTGCATCAGGGAACACCTCCCTAGGCAATGTGTTTCAAAGCCTCGCTGTTCGTTGAATGAACAAGTCTTTGGAAAGAAATGTTCTGCAGGTCTCCAAAGTGACCACGAAGGGGTGTAAAGGGTCAACCTCAAAGAAAAAGCTAAAAAAAGAACGATTGTTGGCATTTCAGAAGATCATCGTCCATAAAAATATCTATAAAATAGAGATAAATCGCTAACTTTTCTACGGTGTTCCAGAGAGGTGAGCGAGTTTGTAAGCGAAGCATCACCGACCAGATGAATCGCCCTTGATCAGCATGAAATTGGGAAAAGCTGCTGGGATGGATGAAGGAAGATTGACGAAACAAATTTATAAGGCGAGTGTGAATGGACGGAAGTCGGTAAAGGTCGACCTCGGCGAACATATCTCGAACAAATCAACATTGTTTTAAAGAAAGGCCAGGTCAAGAGTATCAACAACTGACGAGCATGTATAAGAGCACTAATGAAAGTAGAGAAAGCAAAAGATGTGTTGTGTAAGAACCGTAGCAAGTGTAAGGAAGTGGTCTCTGCCTACCTCTACAGAAAAAAGGCGTGACTATATATATATATATATATATATATATATATATATATATATATATATATATATATATATATATATATATATATATATATATATATATATATATATATATATGTGTGTGTGTGTGTATGTATGTATGTCTTCAGGAGCACGGCCATCTCTGTCCTCAAATTTTAAACGAGCCGAGCAACTATAGGATAAATAAAATTGGTACAAAATTTTTTTTAAATACTTTATCAAATTGATGTAATGGGTTAAATTTTAAATTACATGATTTTTTGTATGTTTCAAAGAGAAAAGCTATTGACGATTATTTGTTAATTAAACCGGTTAAATAGACAATTGTTTTGTATGTACGATGGTGATGGACAACATCTCTTCTTTAATTTGCTGCAGAGCCCAAACATTTAGACAAATTTAATTTTTGTGGAACGTTTTCTTTCATGTTATTCTGGACGTGAGTACGAAAATACAAAACGTTGAAACACAATAAAATGGAGGCAAAGTGAGTAAAAAACCCAGACAAGACGATTCGAACGGTGTTAGTATGCACAAGAGAAGCACTAAACCGAGTCACGAGTTTGGGAAAATTCCCGCAAACCCTCAATTGGCGAACAGCACAAATTCTAGATTCGTGAAATTAGATTGTCTCTTGTTTGTTGGAGTGGGAGGATAGATGTTTTTGCATTTTTGGTCACCCATCACAAAGATATTTATTGCCTGCTTCCATTGTTTTTCTTTTATTGTCTTTAGAACTGTTTACTGCTTGTTTATTATTAATTTACCACAAATTAATTTTACTCGTATTTATATCTGCTACATTTTTTTAAATGGTCTTTTTAGAATGTTTGTTAACAAACAATAGTAGTCTGTAGTGGTACCAAAAGTTATTTTTAAATTTTCATCATTTTTTTTTAAACTGTTTCCAAAGTTTTCTCAAAAAAAATTTAGACTAGTTGTTATAGGGAATATGCATGTGATTTAAATAAGGGTAAAATATTTATTTTAATAAAGTTTATTACTTAAGAATTAGGCCTTCTTCAATATGTTTGATTAATTTTTTTGTTGGGCAAGAAATTAATTTATAAAAAGTGCAAAAAAAATTGTGAATAATTTAAACATTTGAAAAGCGATGTCAATTGTAAGAGCAAAAGTGACGTAAAAGTCTAGGACAACAAATGTCAATAACATCAAGTGCTTAGTTGGGTTAGGTGTTTGCTTAAGAGTGTTTGCGATTTACTTTTATTATGATATTATTGTACATTTAGAAGTAAAATTATATAGTGTACTGAAATAAATGTTACTCCCTTTCTTAACTTTTTTATTTTTATATATTAAGAAAAAGCTCAGACAGGTCGATCTTATAATAGTCTTAGCATACGATATACTAGTTTTAAACTTTACTGGATCAGTCTTTATGGGACAATCATCTCTTTAATTTTTTAAATAAGAAAGTACATCACGCGATACAGCGTTTTAAAGATCCTAAAACACTGATCTCAAAAATCTATAACAATTTGGTTCCAAAATTTACGAATTTTAGTCATGCGTTAAAGAGTTTTAATATTTACTTAAAGCAGAATGCCGTAATATTACTGAAGAGATGTTGCAAACGGTTGGAGAGGAAACAAAAAAATACATTTCTGCCAAGAATTTAATAAGGAATATTTTACATTAACAAAATGTATAAGTTGGTATTAGATTTTGCCATTAATTATTCTTTTAGCTCATTAAATTTTTTTTTTATGAAAATAGTCGCAAAAAGGGCCGCGGATTAGAAGGGGAAGGGATTATAGAAAGAAGATGATTGTGGACACGCTTTTTAAAAAGTTGCAGGTCATAGTTCTCTGAAAAAACTGATTTTGGAAGCTTATTCCATTCCGTAGCAGCCCTGTAAAAGAAGGATTCTTAATGAAAATTGGTCCTTGTAGTGTCAATCTTGAGAGTAAATGGGTGAGACTGATCAGCGTACCGAGTTCTTCGGCCGAATGTGGCCAATGGTGGTACAAGAGTTTTTATTTCTCTGGAGCATATGCCATGGAAATATCTGTAGAGCAATGACTGGTCTGCAACTCTTCTTTTATGTTCTAGAGGGTGAAGGGTATCTCTGAGAGTTGAGCTGTTTATCAAGCGAATGGCTCTTTTCTGAATGGAATCTAGAAGAGGAAGAGAATGCCTTGGTGCTGAACCCCAAATGTGCGAGCAATACTCCAGTAGAGGTCGGATTTGACCCTTGTACGTCGTCAACAGTTGATCAGGAGTAAAAAACTTTCTGGCTTTCCACAGAAAACCTAGCCTCTGGCTTGCCGACTTTGCGATGTTAGCAACATGGTCATGCCAAGACATATTATTGGACACCGTGACTCCCAAAATCGAGATGGAGGGACTTGGTTCAAGGGTATTTCCGGACATTGTAATGAGATGATTTGAGGAATTCACTTTCTTGGAAAACGTGGAACTTTGTGTTTTTTGGGCGTTGAACTGAACAAGATTGTTGGTTCCCCACTCGACGATTGCTTTATTATCTCTATTGATGGAATCAACCTGTTCCTGCCTGAGTCTATTTGTATCATTCACCGAAAGTGATCGATAGGATGTGAAAGTTGAGACAAGTGTGCTATCGTAAACTGTAAATAGGGTTTGTGGTGGTTTTCAAGAGGTCGTTGATGTGTAAAAGAAATAGGGTGGGGGACAGGATGGAACTCTGGGGGACCCCGGCATTAGTTTTAAACCCATCAGAAGAAATACCGTCAACTGCCACATGTAAGGAGCGATCTTGCATGAAGCTCAAGAGCCATTGGCGCAGTTTGGTTGGGAGACCGTAGGCAGATAATTTACTTAAAAATGCCTGGTGCCAAACGCGGTCAAAGGTTTTAGATATATACAAGGCTATTGCACGGGATTCACCAAACTTTTCAATAGTGTTTGTCCAGAGCTGAGTGACATAAGCCAGCACATCTCCAGTAGACCGAAGTTGTCGAAATCCATATTGTCTGTCATGGATTATCTCAAATTTCTATAGATATTTGATAAGTTCTGTGTTAATCGTTTTTTCCATAACTTTGGATATGACTGAGAGCAATGCAATAGGGCGATAATTTGCAGGAATAGTCTTCTTTTCTTTTTTCGGAATCGGTTGGACTTTAGCGTTTTTCCATATGGACGGAAATAATCCTTTGCTGTACGATAACTTGAAGAGTCTACAGAGAACTGGGGTGAGCTCTTAAGCACAGGTCTTTTGTTGTTTGATTTACAATTTAATAAAATAAAAAAAAGTCTTCTTCTTCTCTCTTTCATGGTAGGCCTATGGCCTGTTTTTTCTTCGATTTTATTAGCCACGATCCAGATTGTCACTCCACCTCTTTCTTGGCCGACCTATACTTCGTCTTTCGTTAGGCGACTTATCTCTAGCGATACAAACTAGTATATCTTCTCTTATACGATTTATGTGTTGATTCCATTCTTGTTTTCTCTTCGATACCCAATCATCGATACTCTTCGTTTTGCACATTTATCTAATGTTCTCACTCCTTTTTCTATCCATCAAAGTCTTTCTTGTAATTCTCCTTAGTGTCTTCTTCTCCGTTGTTTCTAATAGTTGTTTTGTTGTGGATGTATCTGGTCTTGTTTCTGCTGTATAAGTCATGATGGGTCTTATTGCCGTTTTGTAAATCAACCATTAAAAAAACTTTAGTCAAGCCAACAAAATCCATTGAAGTAAATATACATTTATGAGATCGGTGTTTCAAGAGCTTTTAAACTCGGTGTCGCATCATGTTACGAGAAAGAAACTCTTACCTTTCTAATTTAAAACAATTATAGGGGTTATTGTCCCCTCAAGAGGGATAAAGTGCGGTTCAAAACTGGTATATCGAAGCATGCTATGATTATTATTAAAATCGACCTGTCCGACCTTTTTCTTAATTTATAAAAAAAGAGAAGTAAAGAGGGGGGTAACAATTATTCCAGCGCACCGTATAATTATATGCATTGGATAAGAAAGTGCTGCAATCAGCTTCACAAGAATTTTTGTTTTCAGTATCTACTATGTTTATGTAAGATGTAGATGAACTAACTAGTACATGCTTCTAAATAATTTTCTGATGAGTCACTGACACTGACACTTTGTTTGGAAGGAAGCGCAAATAGTCATTGTTGACTAAAAATTGATGTATGTACACAGTTTAAATATCTCATGTCTGTTAATTCGATATAGAGTACGCTGGGAGTAGCTGTCAGGGTTGTTATATTTGTGCGATCAACGGCCAGAAAGTAAAAACGTGTCTTTGAAGATTTATATACAGTTTTATAAACAAAATATTTTCCATTTTCCAATGGTAAATTTAAAATAAAAATGAAACTGGACATATTTACATTTCCCTTGCGGCTTATGTTCATTCATAAAAAAGTTTCGCTAAATTGTAACAGTCAATGTTTTTGTAGCCACAAGGGTCCGGAGTTTAAAGAGCATGACGTAAACGGCAGAAATTCGATTTTTGCTCTGGGTTATTTTAATTAGATAAAAGGGTTCCTAGGAAATTTAAACGGCAATGCCATTAACAACGACAAACAAAATGAGTGTATTTGATAACAATCAAAAAGTTCAATTACCACTAGCTTTTAACACATAATTTGGAAAACCTAATAAAAACATTGATACAAACCATACAGAGTAGTTAGAAGTGAATCAATATTCGGTCTTGTTGATTTATAGAAACAGTTAGGTACATCTAATAAATATAATGCCACGTTTACACATTCGCGCGAGTAGCGAGACGCAGCGCGAGCACGAATATGCGAACGGTATACTCGCTACTCGCCTCGTGCTTCGTCTCGTTTCTCGCGTCGATGGCGGTATTTTGGGCACGAATCAAAGGAGACGAATAGCGTCGCGAGCGCTATGTTTACCCATCGATGCGCACTTCAGTTCACGACGAGTGTCCGTACCAAATATGGATCGAACCAACGAGCGCAATTTACGGTTTATATAATTATATATTATTTATAGAATTAATCAATTTTACAAAGGTTTGATGCATGAAAAAGTAAACAACACCGAAAAACATTCGATTGCTTTATGGCAGGTACTTACAGAGTTCTTCTGCGATGAATCGTAATGATCCACCATCGTCTGCGACGCCGTTTTTTCTCTATTTTCTTACGAAGTCGAAGTCGAAATAGTTATTAACACTCACTAAATGTAGCGCAGCTGCTGCTACTAATTTAAGGTCTTCTATCTTTGCTTTTAAACAATCGAATGAATGTTCGCGCGAATATGTAAACGGACACTCGTGTACGCACAGTTGGGCGAATAGTTCGACGAACATAAGAGCTATTATTACGCTCATTATCTAAAAAAAATACCGTTGGAAAAAAAAAAAAAATTTATTTATAATCACAACCTAAACAATAAGCAATTTAAACAAATGTAAACATAAAATATTTTGAAATTAACATGTCTTTTTTTAAAGATGTGTGGCATTTTGGTGTTATTAAACAAAAAATTGTTATTTCATTACATCCTAATTGTTTAGAATAATATTGGTAATATGCGCATTTTGTAATGATTTTCGAAATTTTTTATTATTTCCATCTATTTTTTATAAATTATACATAAAACTGATTTATACCACAAAATCGATTGTATAAATTTTTACAATCATCCAACTATTCAATTAAATACTAATTGTTTATAAACGGCTGATGATATTTTGAAACGAAGTTTCTTATCTCACGCAAAGAGAGTAAGAGAGTAAGTAATCCGACTACTCGCACAAAACATCTATTATTAATACATACATACATATAGTCACGCCTTATTCCCGTAAGAGTAGGCATAGACCACTTCCTTCCACTTGCTACGGTTCTTACACACATTTTTTGCTAACATTACTTTTATCAGTGCTCTCATACATTCTCGTCGGTTGTTGGTACTCTTGACCTGGCCTTTCTTTAAAACAATGTTGATCTGATCAAGATATGTTCGCCGAGGTCAACCTCTACCGACTTGTCCATTCTCACTCGCCTAATAAATTTGTTTCGTCAATTTACCTTTATCCATCCTTTCAACGTGTCCAAACCATTTAAACATTCCTTTATCTATCTTTGTAACCAAATTTTCTTTTACACCACAGCGTTCCCTTTTCTCACTATTCTTCACTTTATCCAACCGAGTTACTTCGGCTATACTTCTCAGACTACTCATCTCCGCAGCTTTAATCCTATTTTTATGATGAAAAGTATGACAGTGACATTAAGCGAATGGTGTTAGCAGTAAAACAAATGAATAGGGCACTTTATAGCTTTATGAGCAGCCAGAAAGTGTTAAAAAACACGTCTGGCTGAGCATAGAGGTGTGTTGGTTCCTACACTTATGTATGGTAGTGAATGTTGGGTTTGGCAGAAAAAGCATAAAAATAGGATTAATGCTGTGGAGATAAGTAGTCTGAGAAGTATAGCTGGAGTGACTCGGTTACAAAGATAAATAAAGGAATGCTTAAATAGTTTGGACACGTAGAAAGGATGGATCAAAAAAGATTGACAAAACAAATTTATAAGGTGAGTGTGAATGGACGTAAGTTGGTAGAGGTCGACCTCGGCGAACATATCTCGATCAGATCAACATTATTTTGAAGAAAGGTCAGGTCAAGAGTAACAACAACCGACGAGAATGTATGGGAGCACTGATGAATGTAGAGGAAGCAAAAGATGTGTGTAAGAACCGTAGCAAGTGGAAGGAATTGGTCTCTGCCCACCACTACGGGAAAAAGGTGTGACTGTATGTATGTATGTAAGGAAAAATCTGGATTTTCTGCAATTAATAGTTTTCGAGTTATTAATTTTTTATTTAAAAAAGAGCTGTATGATTAAATAAACTGTGGCTCTTAAAAAACTAAAAAACCTATTTTTATTTAAATTAAAAATCTGATCATTAGATTTAGTTATTATTATTTTATGCTTACAGTATTTTTAATATCATTTATATAAATATTAGTGAAATAATCAAACCTTAAAATTTATAATTAAAAAAAATATTTGTCGAATAGCGGGTGTCTATTGACACCACACGGCTTTTTATTTTGTTGAAGATCCTAATTTTCCTAAACTAATATCGATACAGTTTTAACATCATCATTGAATGAAATTTTGACAAAATCTAAGAACTAAAACGTAAGTTTAGCACAGCAATGTTCTAAACTTTTATCGATAACTTTTTAATTACAAACGCGTGTACTTTGCTCTGCTTTTTCACACATACTTTTTTGATGGGCTCGGTACTTTTTAGTATTTTAATCAAAATCTGTTAATAAAGCAGCTTCTGGGTTTGTACTAACCTAAAGTATTGATTCGCTTTGTACAGCGAACTGGTTGTGTATTCGTAAGTAAACAAACAATTCGAGTAAACGTAACAATGTCTACAGCTATCATTCAGAACACGAAAAAAAAAGCGAAAAGGGAAAAAATCCAATTACACCAACGTAAGAACCAATTTACAAATAAACACAATTTTATTACGTTAGCATGAATAAAAAAGTAAGAACCCGATTAAGTTTGTATTAATATTACTTAGCTCAGAAAAAAATAATTTGATAAAATAGTAATTAACGTAACAAGTTCCGAAAGTGATATTTTACGGGATGAGTAGGAAGTTTCCTGCGAGTCCCGTAAAATCACTTTTGGATCGTGTTACGTACAATATTTTTTCTGTAGCCGTTTTGTATATTAAAAAGAATATCGATGGATAATATCTTTATATAGACAATTGCATAAAACAATAACTCTTAATACATTACTTATAAATATTATTCACAGAATAATGACAATTACTTAAATTAATATTATTAGGGATTTTAATAGAAGTGGTAGTGTTAAAATTGGAATTCGCCGCATCAGTAATTGTATTAGTTTTTGAGATATTAATTTCATTACGGCCCTTTTCAATCTGTGAAGCTATGTGAATTTTGTTTCTTAAAATTTTTTCTATGTATCCCTCTGCTACATTGGTTGATTTTCATCACCCGTGTCTCTTCAAGTTGGTTATACTACCACCACTTTCAGCGAGTAAAGTGGCTGAGCTTCTGCGTAAACAGTGCCCGGTGTATCCTTTGGGATTAGGTAATTTAAGAAATTCAACAATTGTGCAAGCGATTTTTCCAAAAGTGTGAATACCAATAGGTTGTATATTACATTTTCCGTTTTTATAATAAACAAATAATCTACGATGTGGTGTGTTTGCTTGACGAAATGACAAATATTTTTTGTATAAAGAAGTATTATTTTCTCCAATGACGACAAAAGTTAAGAAAAGCAATAACTTTGGGATAGCGGCTTATATCTATATTATTTTTAATATTAGTTGTGGACTTAAGGATTGAGTAATTGCTCCAGAGGCTTGTTGGCTTTAATATTTTAGATTTTTCCATTAAATATGCAAAAATCACTTGTTTATTTTTAATATGCACATTTTTATCATTGCTCAATTTTTTTAAAAAATTGTAAACAAATTCATACCTATCTCTTGACTTCACCGGCAATAATTCGTAAGTAGCTTCTTTAGCAGATTCACTTATCTCATGTGGGATCATTTTAGCCTCACTTTCACTACTGATTTCCATTTTTTGGTTTTTAAAATCAAAAAAACATAAACAATGTAACGGGACAATTGCTGTTATAATAAAATAAAAGTTCATGTTATTGTCAAAACCACCTACATAGATATCCAAAATCGTACCGAAAGTAAAGAAATCGTTCCGAAAATGAAAAAAATCGTGCCAAAAATAAATATTATACCCCTACCGGAAAAAGCGTGACTATATGTATGTATGTAAAAATAAAATTATACACTATGGAAATATTTTAAAGAAAATCACAGACGCATGCCGGCAACATTAAAGAATTACTTCTTCTTCTTCTGGTGCCGTCTTCTACTGACGGTTGGCAATCATTCTGGCTATCTTTATTTTGTAGACGCCTGCGCGAAATAAGGATCTGGTACTTTTTCCATACCACTCTCTCAAGTTCTTAAGCCACGATGTCCGTCTTCGTCCTGGTGCTTGTCGCCCTACAATTTTTTCAGTTTTATTTGTATTCCAGTTTTTGTCGCTTCACTGTGTTTAAGATCTCTGTAGTTGTATTTAGACGTAACAAAACCTTAGTATTGCATACTCTATCAGTCCAGGAAATTCTAAGTATGCGAAGATAAACCCACATTTCAAAAGCTTCAATCTTTTTGCAATGCAGATCCAACAGTGTCCATCCCTCTGATCCATAAAGTAAGATGGGAAATATGTAGCATTTGGCCAGGCGTAGTTTTAAACTTAGATTAAGTTGTCTACACGTGAGAAGCTGTTTCATTTTGATAAATCCACTTCTGGCTTTTTCAATGCGGATCCGCGTATTTCCTCTCCAATGTCCCATTCACTGTTTAGGTAACATTCATAGTGATCAATTCTTTCTATTATTTCTTGACCAAAGAATTACAAGTAATATTAATTAGTCATACGAAAAAATCATTTTATAAACACAATATAAAGATAATTTTATTTAAAGCTTTTTTTATTTAAAGCATTCTTGTCGTGCATCCTCTTAACAACATCTAGAGGCAAATTTTGAAGTCATAAGACCTACTCGCGGCTTATTACCAAACATTTTTTGATTTATTGATTCCTCTTCTTCTAGGTGTCATGACCGTTTAACGATCGTTGGCGATCATTCTGGCTATCATGTTTGCAATCATTATTTTGTTGGTAGCCGCTCGGAAAAGTTGTATAGTGGTGAGACCAAACCATTGTCTGAGATTTTTGAGCCAGAAAGTTCTTCGTCTGCCGGGGCGTCACTAACTATTAATCTTACTCTGCATTTATAAGATGTAGAATGTCATACTTTTCTGGGTGTCTCATGATATGTCCGAAAGTTATTGTTGTTTTACAATATTGACTACTTCTGTATCTTTATGCATTCTTCTAAGCACCTCCTCGTTTGTGATCTTTTCCACCCAACTTACTCTTAGCATTCTTTTGTACAACCACATCTCGAAAGCTTGTAGATGTTTGAGCGTGGCTTCTGTTAGTGTCCAGATTTCGACTCCGCACAAAAGAAATGGAAAGACATATGCTCTAATCTTCCATTTCTTGATAAACCCGTTTATTTGTCTTTGGCTGTACCTTGGTGTTCCGTTTACCAATTTACACTTGGCCTAAATGAAGCTTACCCATTTATGCAATGCACACCAAATGTTAAAAATAAATCTGTTTATTAACACGCCTCTTTAGATTTGTCCTGCTTTGTAGTGCACGTTAAAACAAAGTTTGTCAAATGGTCCTAATATACCATTAAATTCACAGTCTTCTTGTATTTGCATGTCGTTCAGATCGACTTTTTAACGACCTTTCATCTCTAAATGAAGTATGGATTTCAAAATAATGCCTATTTTTTTATGCGCGTTAAGCGTTGGCTGTATAAACTTTAAACTCAGTTAAAACAGTTTTAACTGAACCATTTTGTTAAAACACGTTTTGTCTAGTTAAAACTAGTTTTAAGTCAAATCGATTATTGATAAGCTTAGTTAAAACTAGATAATTTTGGATAAATCAAAGGCTTCCAGTATAAAATAGTTTCAACTAGTTAAAATGAGTTATAACCAAAAAGGAGTTTTTACTGTTACACATAATATGTGTATTTATGTGACGAAATTTTTACCTTGATATTTTGAGTTAAATTGAATATTCACGATTTCGTTTGAACACTAGTCAGAATCTCCTTAATTTTAAGTGTAACGAGAAGTCTATATTTTTCGTTTGATCTTCGTTGCACGTGAATTTTTCAGCGACACTTTTTTATATTTTCTTAAAATAAACTTCAAAGAAAAGTTTCCATTACCCATTTTGGGACTGCAGAAAAAAGGAACTAAAAGACGTTTATTTGGTGTAAATCAAGTAGACTTTTTTATTTTATCTTCCTTTTTTAATAATTGGGTGTATACATACATATATATTAAACATTTTATTGTTGTTTTAACTTTTAAACTTTAACTTTTAAAATTATCTATGTAAATAAAAATTAATTGCCGGATGTATGAAAGATCATTACTTGAGAGCTGATTTTTTATTAAATTAATTAATAATTAATCGATGGATTAATTTTTTTTGAAAATCCCAATAAAAAAATTGTGACATTTAATTTGGCACTTATTTTCATAACATACATATAGCCACTCCTTTTTCCCGTAGGGATAGACAGAGACCACTTCCTTCCACTTCCGCTACTGTTCTTACACACATCTTTATTTCCTTTACATTTATCAGTGTTGGTACTCTTGACATGGCCTTAAAAAAACAATGTTCGTCTGTTTGAGATATGTTCGCCGAGGTCGGCCTGTACCGACTTGTCCATTCACACTCGCCTTATAAATATGTTTCGTCAATCTTTCTTCATCCATTCTTTCTACGTGTCCAAACAATCTAAGCATTCCTTTATCTATCTTTTTAACCGCATCTACTTTTACACCACAGCGTCCTTATCTCACTATTCTTCACTTTATCTAACATAGTCACACCGGCTATACTTTTCAGACTACTTATCTCCGCAGCATTTAGCCTATGTTTATGCTTCTTTTGCCAAACCGAACAATCACTACCATACATAAGTATAGAGTACCTTGGTGCGAACAACAGGGTGACCCTACTGTGGGTACCTGGGCACCAGGGGGTAGAAGGAAACGAAAAAGCCGACACCCTTGCAAAACAGGCGGCCGAATCTGCGTTCACTGGACCAGAACCGGTTTTTGGAGTCACCACAGGTGCCGCAAAAACAATTATTTCGGACTGAGCGGAGAGGAAAATACTCACGTACTGGTCCGACATACCAGGGCTAACCCACTCGAAGGCGTTTTTACCGTTACAACCCTCGAGAAACACAACTAAGCAGATCCTAGAATGGAGCAGAAATGACCTACGTATTCTAACAGGACTGCTTACGGGACACTGTCGTCTGAGATACCACCTCAGAAAGATAGATCTGAACCAACAAACGGACTGTCGGTTCTGCTGCGTGGAAGACGAAACTGCTGAACATATACTATGTTCATGCCCCGGCCTGGGAAGAATAAGGTTTAACATATTTGGTTACACTAACCTAGAGCCTACCGATTTTAAAAAAATCTCACCCTATACAACCATAAACTTCGTAAGAAGGGCTGGATTGTGCGTTGAACTGTAGCCTCTAGGGGTGAGCCGCAATAGACCTACTAAGGGTCGCGGTGGAGGGGCGACCACGCCCCAGTCACATAAAACCTAAGCTAACCTAACACTTTTCTATGTACAGCCAGACGTGCCTTTTTTGACACTTTCTGGCTGTTCATAAAGCATGCAGTGCCCCATTTATTTGTTTTCCTGCCAAAACCCTTTGCTTATTGTCATTGTTATACTTTCCATTTTTCGTAAACTTTAATCCCAAGTATACAAACTTATTTACTTGTTCCACTCTTTTTTTCTTAATCGGAACTTTACAGTGTGTAATGCTTTCTTCTCTTTTAAAAGCCATTGCTTCTGTTTTGCTTACATTTATTTTTATTCCTTTGATTTTTAGGGCACCATGCATAACATTAACCATCGCCTGCAACTTCTCTTCAGATGATGCAAATATCACTTGATCATCGGCGTAAAGTAGGCATTTGATAATTAAATCATTTATTTTCAATCCATACGCACTCTCTTTCAAATCTTTTAAACAATCGTCCATGTATAAGGTAAACAGCTATGGCGATGCCACACATCCTTTTTTTATGTTAAACCAGTCCGTGTAAGCTCCGTTTATCCTGACACAAACAGTGGGATCCTCGTAATGTGATTCCAGTGCACATATTAAACTACCGCTCACCCCATACATAGACAATGTCGAACACAATTTAGTTTTCACCACTTTGTCATAGGCCTTTTTACAAGTCTAGAGAAGCGCAATAGACCTTCTGACTTCTAGCCAAGAATTTTTTGACTAAACTAAACGATAAAGGCCTTGCACCAGTCGTCTGGTATGCCACTACTCCTCCAACAAAGGTTAAAAAGGCGGTACAGCAGAGAAGTTACCACGCTTTGTCCATCATTTTAACCGTTTTCCTGTTGTACCCATGAATAATGGTATACATAGATATTTAAATTCGGCGAATATTTTCGCGTTATACACTTTGCTATAACTTGCTGCTATACACTTACACTGGCAAGACAGTGTTTACCGGTTTCTGCTTGTTTACAATAAATATAGCTTAAATCCAATTTTTCTAGTGCTTTTTAAAGTAGAAAATTTTACTCGGTTTAAAAACGTGTCTATGCATTGGTGATGCCAAAAATACAGGTTTTATGTCTGTAACGAAAGACGAACTATTTTTTTTAATTAAAAAAAAACAAGTAATAAAACCAATAACATTACAAAATGCAATTATTTGACTAAAAGGGTCACAATTATGCTCCAAATAATTAAAAAAGCTAAAGAACAATTACAAAAGGATCATTTTATGTAAAGGGGATAAAGGAAAATATGCGAGGTTCTTAAATTCGTTCATAATAGAACTAAATGTACTTCTAGATGGTATGAACGTGAACTCACATTTTTGTCTATGAGACTTAGGTTCAAAATTATTATGGGCTTTTAAAAAATATACTTTTTTAATAAGACGATATTTTAAAAGCCGTAACTTGCCATAACTTGGCAACCAAGCCTGATACAAAAAAAAATATGTGTTTGCGTTTATACCATTTAGCAGTACATTTGGATCTAATATGAGAGAATTTCAGAACATCGTAATTTTTTTGCTGTCCGCTTCACATAAAATGCCTCAAAATTAATTTATTAAACAAATTCTGTCATTAAGTTAAAACGTTAGTTGTTACTTTAATTAGTAAGGAGTTTAAAAAACTAATGGTTTTGTCAACATTTTATTCAATTTATCTTCAGGGCACAAAAAGTTCCGAGTTAAAACTTAAAATTATAAAATATACTCAGACATAATAGACATCAAACGAAAGTAAAAATAAACAGTTTATGCTTTCATAAAAGTCGCTTGGTTTTGTTATTTTTATGAAAAATAATAAATAGGTCAGAAGTTCATACTTAAACAAAAGTCAGTTAATCTTGTTACTTTAATTTTCCATTTTGTAGATACATACATTCATATAGTCACGCCCTACTGCTTCCCCTACTTTCATCAGTGCTCTCATACATGCTCGTCGGTTGTTTGTACTCTTGACCTGGCCTTTCTTCAATACGATGTTGATTTGATCGAGATATGTTCGCGAAGGTCGACCTCTACCGACTTCTTCATCCAACCTTTCTTCGTGTCCAAACCATCGAGATAATTCATGACCGACAATATGGATTTCGACAACTTCGGTCTACTGGAGATTTGCTGGCTTATGTCACTCAGCTCTGGAAAAACACTATTGAAAAGTTTGGTGAATCCCGTGCAATAGCCTTGGATATATCTTAAGCCTTTGACCGCGTTTGAGACCAGGAATTGTTAAGTAAATTATCTGCCTACGGTCTCCCAACCAAACTGCGCCAATGGCTCTTGAGCTTCATGCAAGATCGCTTCTTACATGTGGCAGTTGACGGTATTTCTTCTGATGCGTTTAAAACCAATGCCGGGGTCCCCCAGGGTTCCATTCTGTCCCCCATATTATTTCTTTTACAAATCATCGACCTCTTGAAAACCACCACGAACCCCATTTACAGTTTCGCAGACGATAGCACACTTGTCTCAACTTTCACATCCTATCGATCACTTTCGGAGAATGATACAAATAGACTCAGGCAGGACCAGGTTGATTCCATCAATAGAGATCTTAAAGCAATCGTCGAGTGGGGAACCAACAATCTTGTTCAGTTCAACGCCCAAAAAACACAAAGTGCCACGTTTTCCAAGAAAGTGAATTCCTCAAATCATCCCATCACAATGTCCGGAGATACCCTTGAACCAAGCTCCTCCATCTCGATTTTGGGAGTCACGGTGTCCAATAATATGTCTTGGCATGACCATGTTGCTAACATCGCAAAGTCGGCAAGCCAGAGGCTAGGTTTTCTGTGGAAAGCCAGAAAGTTTTTTACTCCTGATCAACTGTTGACGACGTACAAGGCTCAAATCCGATCTCTAATGGAGTATTGCTCGCACATTTGGGGTTCAGCACCAAGGCATTCTCTTCGTCTTCTAGATTCCATTCAGAAAAGAGCCATTCGCTTGATAAACAGCTCAACTCTCACAGATACCCTTCACCCTCTAGAACATAAAAGAAGAGTTGCAGACCAGTCATTGCTCTACAGATATTTTCATGGCAGATGCTCTTCCATGGCAGATGCTCCAGAGAAATAAAAACTCTTGTACCACCATTGGCCACATTCGGCCGAAGAACTCGGCACGCTGATCAGTCTCACACATTTACTCTCAAGCTTGACACTACAAGGACCAATCTTCATTAAGAATCCTTCTTTTACAGGGCTGCTACGGAATGGAATAAGCTTCCAAAATCAGTTTTTCCAGAGAACTATGACCTGCAACTTTTTTAAAAGCGTGTCCACAATCATTTCCTTTCTATAATCCCTTCCCCTTTTAATAGTAGCATTCCTTTATTTATTTTTGTAACCACATCTTATTTTACACCACAGCGTTCTCTTATCTTACTATTTTTTACTTCATTCAACTGAGTCACTCCGGCTATAATTCTTAGACTACTCATCTCCGCAGCATTAATCCTATTTTCATGCTGGGAGGGTGGTGCCCTCTTTTGCTAGCTCGTCCGTCTTACAGTCTGGTATTTCCCTGTGTCCAGGTACACAGACAATGTGAACTCTAATGGCGTGACAATGTGTATGTACCTATGCATAAAAAATACAGTTTAATACAAAAAAAAATACTAAAATGCTACTGGGTCATATTACCTACAAAAACTTAACCAGAAGTCAAATACAATTTCAAAAGTGTATTGAACTCGAAATTAGAATTTAAAAAGAAATGTTTATTAACGCTTAAAATAAAATGCAATATCACACCAGAAATCACTTTTCCCGTGCTTATGTAAAGATGAATGTTTTATCGGTTTTATATACAAGATATATTTAGAGGAAAAGATGTTAATTTTAGCACTTAAACCGACTCGACATTGAAACTTGTTTTGTCTTATTTTTAGCAGGAATTGACTAATAATAAATGAACCAATCTGTAAAAGTTTAATATAATATTGTCGTACATTGTATCCTACATGAATGTTTTTTTAAGATAAAGTTTATTGTTTTTTCATTAAGAATATAATTCAATGACATTTTTTCACCACAAATATTACAATAATCTTCTAATGTTATAAATTATTTACGAGCCAAATACAGCCGATTTTGATTATTGACGATTCAAGACTGAATCGTGAACTGAGTCAGATTGTAGAATATGAACATGAAACGACTTTATATATAAATATCGGTTTATTAAAAAGAACATGATAAATCTCATGTTCATTAAAAATTGTGTAAGCTTACAAGACAAACATATTAAAATACCTTTCCTTGGCCAGGATGCAATTTTAAAATTAATTTCTCATTAAAATATTATTCTAGTGAGCTCGCTAGCAAGACACAAATGACAAGTGAGAGTTAAATTGTATTAACATGAAACACAAACTGTGAAGACAACAAAATACGAGAACTTCAGAAACTTGTATTTTATTTTGGGCGTCTATGAAGAGGGATAAATGATCTATTTAAATTAACTTGAGTGTTGGGACAAAGGTTATTGTTGAGTAATTCATAACTAATATGTTGAGACAAGTGTGCTATCGTCTGCGAAACTGTAAATGGGGTTCGTGGTGGTTTTCAAGAGGTCGATGATTTGTAAAAGAAATAAGA
This sequence comes from Agelastica alni, assembly GCA_950111635.1. NCBI lineage: Eukaryota > Metazoa > Arthropoda > Insecta > Coleoptera > Chrysomelidae > Agelastica > Agelastica alni. The sequence goes on from OX467712.1 coordinate 27,231,144, forward strand.
TGGGGGACAGAATGGAACCCTGGGGGACCCCGGCATTGGTTTTAAACGCATCAGAAGAAATACCGTCAACTGCCATATGTAAGGAGCGATCTTGCATGAAGCTCAAGAGCCATTGGCGCAGTTTGGTTGGGAGACCGTAGGCAGATAATTTACTTAACAATGCCTGGTGCCAAACGCGGTCAAAGGCTTTAGACATATCCAAGGCTATTGCACGGGATTCACCAAACTTTTCAATAGTGTTTGTCCAGAGCTGAGTGACATAAGCCAGCAAATCTCCAGTAGACCGAAGTTGTCGAAATCCATATTGTCTGTCATGAATTATCTTAAATTTCTCCAGATATTTGATGAGTTCTGTGTTAATCGCTTTTTCTATAACTTTGGATATGACTTCTTTCCTTTTTTCGGAATCGGTTGGACTTTAGCGTTTTTCCACATGGACGGAAATACTCCTTTGCTGTATGATAACTTGAAGAGTCTACAGAGAACTGGGGTGAGCTCTTGAGCACAGGTCTTCAGGACAATTGTCGTGATTCCTTCTGGTCCTACTGCCCTATTAGAGTCAAGATTTCGTAGGATTTTCCTGATAGTGCGATGGCGGATAGCGACCTCAGGCATTGATGCGTTTATTCTAGGTATCGTTGGGGGTTGTTTCCCATTGGTATCGAGGGTTAAGTTAGAGCTGAACATTTCGGCCAGCAGATCCGCTTTTTCTTTGGAAGATACGGCTGTCGTGCCGTCTGACCTCTCGAGTGTTGGTAAAGAAGAAGTTGTGAAATTCTTATTTATGGCTTTAGCCAAAGATCAAAAGGTCTTTGATCCAGGATGGGCATTGACAAGCTTGTTGCATATTCTCGTGTCGTAGGATTCTTTGGCATGATTTTCATTCCTAGCTATGAATAACTTTGGCATTTTTTTATACATTGACCATCCTCTAGTATCAGGTCTTGCAGTAGGCACCCAATACACATGTACTTTGTTTTAGCCATGTTGACTTCCAGGCCCCACTTTCCATATTTCACTATTAGCTTCCTTGTCATATACTCTAGGTCGTCATATTCTTGGGCCACCACTATTTGATCATCTGCGAACCATAGGGTATATAGTGTGGTGTTGTTTAATGGGATGCCCATGACGTTACATTTTTCTTTCCATGATTTAAGTGCCGGTTCTAAGTATATCTTGAAAAAGGTGGGTGACAGGCAGCATCCCTGCTTAAGTCCTTTAGTGGTTCTGAATCCATTTGAGATTTGCCATTTTGACCTGTGCCGCGCTCTTATCGGAGAGGTCTTTCACCGCTTTTATGAGGGTCGCATTAATATTTGTTTAGTCAAAAGCATGCCATAGCTGGTATCGTAGGCTTTTTTAAGCTCCACATAAAGGAGATGTATTTCCTGATTGAATGCGAGACCGAAATCGAATCGAGAACGAACTGTGAACGGCATTATAGTGAGGATCGGCCCTTAATGTACTATAAATATTTGTGAATGCTTTTTAATCCAAGACAATTACCGTCGCAGGTTGACTTCTGATGATAAATGGGCAAAATAATTAATTTCGCGGAACTCACTTTAGGAATCTTTGCCCTAGGACTCGGTGCCACACCTTATCAAATTTTTTCGTTGCTCTAAACTAGACGTTATTGATATTTTATATAAATATGAAAAATAATTAAAATTATAAGTTAATTAGATTTGACTGTTTTACACTGAATGGAAATACACCCGATCCTTGCACAAGGTAGATGGTCACTGAATTGCATACAATACACTTTCCAAAAATAAAATTTGTTACACGAACGGATGTCGGAGTTGGCAACATTTTCTTAATATTTTTTTATTTGATTTATGATTTTGCGCGGTGTAAATGCTGTGTTATTTTAAAACCAAGATTTTTGTTTAATGTTTATTTCTTTTTCAGATTTGGTCGCATAACCGTACGTCAATTGAGCAAGCAATGAAATTAGAAGAGCTGTAAAAAGCGGATATTCTTTTGGCAATAACACCAATTCGATATCAATAATAAATATGTGAAGTCGTCAATTAAGATGCCGCAGTCGCCGGGGAAAATTTTAAATATGCATGTGGTGTGCAGATTTTGGGGGATTTATTGCGGGAAAATTATTCCGCTTGGAAAACTTGTCAACAAGCCAATCTGAAGGTAATTTTATTTGCTATATTTAAAAAGAATCAAAACTTCGGTTGTCAGAAACGTAATAAGCATACTAAACCAAGAAGAAGCGGTTAACGCTTCTTGATACTTTCGAAAAATTCTTGCTTCTGGAAAATTTACGAAACATATATATATATATATATATATATATATATATATATATATATATATATATATATATATATATATATATATATATATATATATTCTTACGGGTTATGAGGTTAATACCAGCTTAAATCGATATTGTTTTTTAAACTTTTAATTTTACGGTGTTTTATCACCTTGGGTTCGCTTTGAATTTAACATGGACAACAGTAAAGATATTATAATTGTGTTTTTTACTCATTAAAGTACGGTACAGATGCCCAATATAGATAACTCCCCTTTTTGTAAAAAAATAATACTGGTTAAATAATAAATAAAATGTCATTTCGTGTAATACTCTATGCTTGAAATAATCAAAAACTAGTTAACCTTATTACATATTCTATGAAGATAAAAAGTACAAATTCCAAAAATATATTTCTGGGAATCGAATAACATCTCGGGGACGAAATTAAAATAACAATAATCAGTACGTGGACTAAGATTGTATTCATAATATTATTATATACATGACATGATTCCTTTCTTTACGGAAGCATACAATATATAATTGTTCTCTCTCTCTCTTTCTCTCTCTGTAGCTTAAAACCCGGGGTGGGTTTTCGCTGACATTACAATTGGCCTCCACTTGCTGCGGTCCATCATAAGTTCTTCTGGTCGTTGGACATTTAAGGTCCGTAAGTCCGCAGCAATATTATCTTTCCACCACAACCTTGGCCTTTCCAGCGGCCGCTTTCCTACCGGGTTCTATTCCCACACCAGTTTTACGACACGTTGGTCTTGTTTCTTCACATGTCCAGCCCATCTCAATCTCTCTGCATTTATTAATTTTACTATATCTGGTTGGTTATATAGTTCTTGCACTTCCCTGTTGGTTCTAATTCTGTATTGTTGTGTGGCGTTGTCCTTGATTGGTCCATATATCCTTTTAAGAATTCTTTGTTCTGCGATTTTTAGTCGGTTCTCAGTTTGTTTTGTCATCGTCCATGTTTCACATACATATGTCATTATAGGTCTTATAATTGCATGATAAATTGTTACTTTTGTACGGTGGGTTACATTTTTCGATTTCATTATTTTTTGTAGTGCAAAACAGCAGCGATTGGCTCCCTGAATTCTTTTGTTAATCTCTAGTGTTATATTGTTATCTGAGGTGACTGTACTCCCAAATATTTAAACTCATGGACCCTTTTAAAATTATAGTGGTCCATTGTCACATTTTGTCCTATCCTGTCTCTTCGTTCTGTGCTTGTTGTAGTCATGTATTTTGTTTTATTTTCGTTTATTTGTAGGCCAACCTTCTTTGCAGCATTTTCCAGTTTAATGAACTCTTTCTTAACGTTGATAGTTGTATTTCCTACTATATCTAAATCGCCAGCGAAAGCTACTACAATGCGCGGACACTGATTTCCAAATAGGAGCGTTTCTTTGTTTGCCCTTTGTACGATGACTTCCAAGGCGATGTTAAAGAGGAGTGGGGATAACGCATCTTCTTGTTTGAGACCACCGTTAATTCGAAAGAAGGTTGACAATTTTCGTTCAAGTCTTACTGCACTCTACACAAGCTTTTTGTAGGTTCTTCCACTAAGAGTTTGGCGTTATTGTTATTTATAGGAAAACCATGAATTCTTTAAGTCTTTCTTGTAGTTCTTCAGTGTATAGCGGACACATTTACGCTATACAAACATTTTCCTTTGTATATTTTATACTGTATTTAAATTACACATGAGGTATTTCATATTTTTATTTATTATTGCATTTTTGGTATGCACATTTTTCAAAACAAATTGAGGTATTTTTCAATTACACCACGATTCTTTCAAAAGGTTTATTTGTACGTAAACATCATATATTTGTTATTCGATTACAGACATTTTTACTCATTGTGTTTTTAAAAACTTTGTTTTCGCAAAATTTGGTATACATTATCCATTGTTTTCTTTTCAGCAAAAACCAACTTACTTATTTAACTATTCAATTTTCTGTAAGACTGCAGAAAATGTTTACGTTTATTACAATTGTTACATTAAAAAATGTTTTTCTTTATGTATTATTAATTCATGCTGTAGAATTTTTAATCTTGACATAAAATGTTGTAACGTTTTTACTTCAATAACACTCGGGGTTTGAATTTATTTACACATTTATTTATAACTTTACAATTTATGTCAACTAGCGAACACAATCATAAACTTTATCAAACTGACTCACTTCCCTCCGCATACGGAGGCCAATTTATATACTTAACGCTGATAGGCAAAAGACGAGAATCTTCTAGACGTATCCAAACTGTTTTATCGAATATTCCAGATTGGTCGGGAAGATACTAAAACATCCTTGTCATTGACTGTGACGTCATTATACCGCCCATTTTGCTTACGTACATTCCAGTGGCGTATCGCAAAATCGTTACAATATGTTTTTCACGAAATTATAGAATCACAGATTTATTTAAACAATATAACAATAAATTATATAAGTGTAAAGTTAGACTGTGTGCACGCATCAATATGATCAATGAAATAAAAATTTGGTATGTCGTGCATAGAATTTATTTTATTCAAAGCGCTTTCGACCCTCAGGTTATCATCAGTGCTTACCTATAAGTAAGTAATATTGAAAGAATTTTTTAAAAAATTGAAGGTTAAGTGATATATTAGAAAAATAGTTATTTACTTGTAAGGTGTACAAAAAGCTAAAAAAGACCATGACAAATCTCATGTTCATTAAAAGTTGTTTACAGGTAAAATGTATTTTAAATGTATTACCTATTTGGAATGAAATTCATACATTTTACTTGAAGTCAGATCCAAAAATTATAATAGATTAGATTTCCTTGAAGATCTTTATATTAGTTATGAATTACTTAACAATAACCTTTGTCCCAACACTCAAGTTATTTTAAATAGATCATTTATCCCTCTTCATAGACGCCCAAAATAAAATACAAGTTTCAGGAGTTCTCGTATTTTGTTGTCTTCACAGTTCGTGTTTCATGTTAATACAATTTAAATCTCACTTGTCATTTGTGTCTTGCTAGCGAGCTCACTAGAATAATATTTTAATAAGAAATTAATTTTAAAATTGCATCCTGGCCAAGGAAAGATATTTTAATATGTTTGTCTAGTAAGCTTACACAATTTTTAATGAACATGAGATTTATCATGTTATTTTTAGGCTTCTTGTAAACCTGACGAACAAGTAACTATTTTTCTTTTTTTTTCTCTGCATTGAAACTGCAACTGGTCAAGTATGACCAACCAGCGATTTTGCTTTAAGGTACTTAAAAACTAATGACCTAAATCTAAGACATCACTCACTGGTATTTCCTAACTTTTATCTCACTAATCACTTGTTTGTTGTGATAACTACTTATACACTTATTACTCTACATCACTTTACAGCACTAATTCAAAGGGTTTCACTCCTTTTAATCGTCTCTGTTGATCCCGGTTGTCCAAAATCTGCAACACTTCAATATTGAGGTGATTGTGTAGCCTAGTCTCGTACTTCCTGGCATATCTTTTGATTTCCTCAGCTATTGTTGGAATTCCCAGATCCCTGTGCAGATCACAATTTTCAACATACCATGGTGCATTTACTATTCCTCTCAGCACCTTGTTTTGAAATCTTTGTATTATAGCTATATTGCTAGGTTTAGCGCATCCCCACAACTGTATTCCATAGGTCCATACGGGTTTTAATACCTGTGTGTATAACAGGAGTTTATTTTGGATAAAGAGGTGCGATTTCCTCCCAAGTAACCAATACATGTTTCTATTTTTCCAATATATCACTTAAACTATAATTTTTTTTTAAAAATTCTTTCAATATAACTTACTCACAGGTAAGCACTGATGATAACCTGATGGTTGAAAACGCTTTGCTACGATTTTAATAAATTAAATTTTATGCACGAAATACACAAAAAAAATTATTTTATCGATAATAAAGTATATGTCAGCAGTACATACCCACATTATTATTATATAGAGTAATTTATTTTAAATTGTAGAATTATAGATGCGCAGACGCATTAGATCCAGCTAGAACCAACAATAAAGATCGTTTGCAATTAACTACAAGAAAAAACCCAAAAAAACCCTACGATAATAGCACCTTTTTTTTTTTTTTTCTTTTTTTAATGAAAATATAGGGATTATAGAAAGGAAATGATTGTGGATCATTGCAGGTCATAGTTCTCTGGAAAAACTGTTTTTGGAAGCTTGTTCCATTTCGTAGCAGCCCTGTAAAGGAAGGATTCTTGATGAAGATTGGTCCTTGTAGTGTCAATCTTGAGAGTAAATGAATGAGACTGATCAGCGTGCCGAGTTCTTCGGCCGAATGTGGCCAATGGTGGTACAAGAGTTTTTATTTCTCTGGAGCATCTTCCATGGAAATGACTGGTCTGTAACTCTTCCTCTATGTTCTAGAGGGTAAAGGGCATCTGTGAGAGTTGAGCTGTTTATTAACCAAATGGCCCTTTTGTGAATGGAATCTAGAATACGAATTGGTGCTGAACCTCATATGTGCGAGCAATACTCCAGTAGAGGTCGGATTTTAGCCTTGCACGTCGTCAACAGTTGATCAGGAGTAAAAAACTTTTTAGCTTTCCACAGAAAACCTAGCCTCTGGCTTGCTGACTTTACGATGTTAGCAACATGGTCGTGCCAAGACATATTATTGGACACCGTGACTCCCAAAATCGAGATGGAGGGACTTGATTCAAGGGTATTTCCGGACATTGTGATGGAATGATTTGAGTAATTCATTCATCTAAAATACGATATTGCAAACACATGCAACAGGACCATCAAAAATATTTTGAACGAAGCTCATTTAAGATCGAGAAAACCGTTGAGATGTCAGTCTTTAACAAGAGGCAATCGAGCTGCTCGTTTATCTTGGGCTAAAGATCAAGTAGATACATTCTGATACATCCCTGACTTGAAAGAGTACCGTGCATAGTACCGAGTAATAAAAAACCATTGCAGAATGCATATGATGTTAATTCTTATAGAGAAGGAACAATAATGGTTTGGGGTAGAATCAGCATTGTAGGTAGGACCAATCTAGTATTGCTGCACTTTCGTCTCTTGTGAGAATATTATACTCGTTAAAACACACGTTATAATAAATAAAAAAATTTATTTAAATACGTCTACCTTCTCTCGTGTTCAATTTCTTAATTATAACTTTTTTTTTCAAATAATCATCTCCAAGACACCGTTTTCTGGATATTTAAAAATTTTAAAATATAATTTTCCAAACACATTTGCCATATAATCCCCCTTCGAACAAAAATCGACTTGTTGTATATTAACATTATTTAAATTTTTTTTTATTAATTATCATTTATTTAAAAAGAGCCTACACACATGCAGTTAAAATTGTGCGATTCGACTGAACCGTTTAAATCAAATGTTTGTGAGTCTAAAAAGTACCTCCTATTAACCAACAAACGTATGATTTATCTTTAACTTCATGTGTGTGTCCCTCTTAAAAACCGTACTCAACATTTTCTTTTTTATTTTTAAATTATTTTTAAACTTTTGTTAAGATTCTCTAACACGTTGCGATGTATTTTGCTTTTTCCCAATAGACATGCCTATAAATTTTTCTAATTAATATTCAGTAACAAAATCAATAGTCGTTAACGACTACAGCAAAATATGTTCTTTGGAACAGGTGTCGCTTGACCCCTTTGAAGTTGAAGGTGTAGCTTTCACCAAAAGCGGGTTAAAAAGGAGCACCGACACTTCTACGTTGTCGCGTTAATTAATAAACCCGTCTGGGTATTTTTTCTTTACTGATTAAACAAATTGACAAACGGATTAAGACTTAACCTCTTTGTATATTTCCTAAAGGTGTCTATATTAACATAAATTACCCAACTGTTAATGTTATTATAAAACATTAAGTCTATCGAGGGCTTTTTGGTGAATTTCTAAAGTAACGTTAAAATCATAAAAGCAAATACGATACAATAACCCTTTGTTTAAAAATCTGTTGAAATAACGGTTATTATTATACATTTTCCCCGATAAAAATCGCGCACAAACTGTACTTCTTGCGTGTCAATCATTATTATTATCGCGGTGAATATTCATTATTTTTCAAATGCGCTATTCAACATTAAAATCAGATCTTGTATATAGTCCAGGAAAATAGTAAATAATAGTATTTTTAGGCGCCAGTTTAACGAAATCTTGTTAAATAAATGCAAAAGAAAAAAAGAAAATATTTTAGAGAATTAGGGTGGACGGCTAAAATGGCAAAAAACACGCATTTTTCCCGATGGAGTATGCAAAGACCACGTCTTTCTACGTGTTACGGTTCTTACACATATTTCGCTTCTTCTATTTTCATACATGCTCGTTGGCTGCTTGTACTCTTGACTTGGCCTTTCTATGAAACAATTTCGCCTAGGTCGACCTCTTCCGACTTGTCCATTCACACTGGCCTCATAAATATGTCAATCTTATTTTATTCATTATCTCTACGTGTTCAAACCATCAAAGCATTACTTTATTTATCTTTGTTACCAATATTCCTTACTTTACCCATCATGGTCACTCCAGTTATACTTTTCAGAATACTAATCTCCGCACTATCCATAATCTATTCATAGATTTTCGGAAAGCATACGATTGCATTGAAAGAAAGAAAGTGTGTAATGCAATGGCCGAATTCGCAATTCCGAGAAAACTCATCCAGATGATGAAAGCATGTATGGAAGACGGAAAACCAAGAGTGCGAATAAATAATAGGCTCTTGGATAGTTTTAAGATACGTAGCGGATTAAGACAGAAAGATGCCTTGTCGCCTCTACTTTTTAATATCGCAATAGAGAAAGCTACCAGGTGGGCAGAAATTCAAACAAAACTTCTGAATCCCCGAGGCCCAAAACTATTGTTAGCATATGCAGATGACATTGACATCATTGAAGACTTCTCACCTACTGTAGAAGAGGTCTTTAATAGCATAGAAAAAGCTACAAGAGAATTAGGACTCAAAATTAACGAAGAAAAGACCAAATATAACGACTACACAGAGGAAATAAAAGGCAAAATACAAGCCGCAAATCGATGTCTGTTCTCTCTAAACAACTTTTTTAAATCCAAAAATATCTCAAGAACCTCAAAGGTGAAAATCTATAAAAGCATTATAAGGCCAATAAACATTTACGGGTGCGAGACATGGACAATGACTAAGGCTAATGAAGAAAAATTCTAAGAAAAATATTTGGTCCCTACCACCACCCTAACAGCAACCAGTATCGCATCAGGACAAACGCCGAGATTAGTCAGCTTTATGTCGACGGGGATTTTGTCAAAGAAATCAAGTCCCAGCGCCCAAGATAGTACGGACATGTCCATAACTAGGAGTTGACAGACTGACGAAAAAAAGGCAACTTGGGAGACCACGCCAGAGATGGAAAGGCAACATCAAAGCAGATCTCACAAAAATGAATATCCATCTGGACACGAATCTGATGCAGGACCAGGATGCCTGAAAGAGTATAGAGACCCACCCTGGGTTGTAGAGCTACCTTGTATCTATGGATGTATAATCTCCGCAGCATTGATCTTATTTTTATCCTTCTTCTGCCAAACCCAACATACATAAGTGCAGGGACCAACACTTCGTGAGATTTTTGACACGTTCTGTTTTCTTATGAAGTTATGCAGCACCGCATTCTTTGTTTTTCTGTCAACACCCTTTGCTCAATATAATAGTCATAATCGTAAACTTTAAAACCAAGTATGCAAACTCATTCACTTGTTTCATTCACTCTTTTTTCTTTTTCCAAAACCATTAATTTTGTTTGGATAACATTTACTTTTATCCCCTTGATTTTTAGAGCAACGTATTGCCTGCAACTCCTCGTCAGATGATGCTAATATGACCTGGCGTAAAGATGGCATTTTACTATCAAATTATTCATTGTCAATCCATCCGCACATTTTTTATATTTTATAAACAACCGTCTAGGTATAAGTTAAAATAGCCTAGGCGAAGCCACACATTAATAAAAGTTATTGTAATGCAAGAGACTTTAGAGGAAACCTTACAAAATGGCATGTTAATTTATCTAGTAATTATTTTGTTAAATAAAAAGTCCCCTTAATAGCAATTTGTTACTTTGCAATAACTTTTGTAATAAATAGGTAATAGTTCTTAAAATTCTAAAAATATTTATTTGTTTATTTAAACCAAAAAATGTACCTACATTAACAATATCCTACCTTCTCTATATCTTTTAACTGTAGCAATTTTTTCTTGAAGCCTGCTTTTCTCTTTTTCTCTCCTTCTTATCCAGCACCTTTTTTGACAATTCTGACATTGTGTTCCAACCCTCTTGTTTTGGTGCTTTGACTTTTGTGATATTTTTGGTTTTTTGAATATCTCCATTAATTATATGTTTGTACACCTTCTTCAAATACCTTATGCCTTTTTAAGTCCGCCAATTATTTTTCCGAGGATCTTTTTTTCCATATTTTCTGTAATTTTCCTTTTTTTGTCTTATCTATCCTATTTTCTACTTGGTTTTATGGTTACTCCTAGATAAATTTTTTTTTTCCAATTTGAATTTTTTTCTCCTATTAACATGATTTATTATGTTTTAATTTTTACTGTAGCTTTTGTTTTCTAATCTTACATCTAAAATATATCGGGACCTTGGTTTCTTGGAGATTAATAGTATATAAAAAATTTAATTTATTTATAAAACATCGTTGCTTTCGCTAAATTGGTTCTCGGCCAGATAGGCGGTCTGATTTTAATTTTACAAAAAGCTTTGTACTCTTAGAGAGTTCTATTATAAGATGCAATTTTATCCCAAACCGATTATTTTAATTAGAAATCTTAAAGGTATGTATTATATTTTTTTGTACTAACACAAAAACTAATGAAATATCGTCATTCTAAAATATTTCATATTTATAAGTTTGATTACACTTAGCGCCTAAAAACACATTATTTTTTTGTTCTAATAAATTGGAAAACCATATTTTGGGATCTTAAGCGAATTTTTAAGGCAGTATAACACATTTTTCAAAGAGAAGAAAGCATGACAAACTGTAAACTTCTGATTAAGGAAGAAAGAGTGGAAGAAGTAAATGAGTTTGTATATTTGGGTTCAAAGTTTACGAGAGATGGAAAGTATTACAGTGACATTAAGTAAAGGGTGTTAGCAAGAAAACAAATGAAAGGAGTACTGTATAGCTTTATTAACAGCCAGAAAGGTCAAAAAAGGCACGTCTAGCTGTGCATACAGAAGTGTTGGTTCCTACACTTATGTATGGTAGTGAATGTAGGGTTTAGAAAAAAAAGCATGAAAATAGGATTAATGCTGCGGAGATGAGTAGTCTGAGAAGTATAGTCGGAGTAACTCGGTTGGATAAAGTGAAGAATAGTGAGATAAGGGAACGCTGTGGTGTAAAAGAAGATGTGGTTACAAAGATAAATAGAGAAATGCTTAGATGGTTTGGACACGTAGAAAGGATGGATGGAGAAAGATTGACGAAACAAATTTATGGTTAAATATCCTGTTGAATTGAATTATGAAAGTGTTATCATTTTTTCTTTTTGTCTTCGTATTACTTTTGACGGTTCCCTATTTCGTTACGGTGGCTATTCGGCCAACATAACCACATACAAATTATTTCTTTATAGGAATCTTTGTCACCTTTCAAAAATGTTTTCATTAAAAAATTACAAGTGCAGACAATATTACATTCTTCTTTGCAATGCTTTCGAGTTTCTACAGTTAGGAAGACGTTCATTAGATAAGGTTTCATTTAAGTTTAAAGAATTGTTACGTTATTTAATCTGGGGTTAGATGGTTTTTAAACACCTAGTACACTAACTAAACAATTTATTCTAATCTCTCTATACAATAATTCCTTACTTGACAAATCATTAGGATAATTACAAAACTGTATACCTTCTTTAACAATATCACTTTCTTAATTTACTTCGAAACTTCAAACTCGATCGGCGACATTCCTTTTATACAGAGTGGATCAAAAGTCTGGAAACGGACAATTATCTGAGCAAATTTTGAACACTTGATTAAGTTATATATATATATATATATATATATATATATATATATATATATATATATATATATATATATACGAGGGCAGTTGGTGTTTGATAGCCGTTCAAAGCAGACAACCTCGTGAATTTTTACGAAAATGGAAAAAAGTGAATTTCGTGTGCTGATTAAGCATTACTTTTTACGTAAAAAATCCATCACTGAAACTAAGGAAAGACTTGATAAATACTACGGGGACTCGGCACCATCAATTTCAATGGTTAAGAAGTGGTTTACAGAGTTCCGTTGTGGTCGTACCAGCACTAGTGACGCCGAACGTCCAGATATTGGATGATCGGAGAATGAAAGTGCGTGAGTTAGCTCATGCTGTAGGTATCTCAACTGAACGGGTACATCATATTTTACACGAATATTTGGACATGAAAAAACTCTCTGCGAGATGGGTGCCGCGATTGCTCACACTCGACCATAAGCGCAATCGTGTGACCACATCAAAAGAGTGTTTAGCGATGTTCAGCCGCAATCCAGACGAATTTTTGCGCCGTTTTGCTACTGTGGATGAAACATGGATCCATCACAACACGCCAGAGACCAAGGAACAATCGAAACAATGGGTTGCTCGTGGTGAACGTGGACCAAAGAAGGCGAAACAGAGTCTGTCAGCCAACAAGGTCATGGCCACAGTTTTTTGGGATGTACGCGCTGTCATTCACATCGATTACCTCAAAAAAGGTAAAACGATCACCGGCGAATATTATTCAAAGCTTTTGAACAGATTCGACGTTGATTTGAAGCAAAATCGGCCGCATTTGGCTAAGAAGAAGAAAGTGCTGTTCCATCAAGACAATGCACGTGTGCACACTTGTCTAGTCACGATGGCCAAAATCCAAGAATTGGGATACGAACTGCTACCCCATCCAGCATATTCTCCAGATTTAGCCCCCTACGACTATTTTCTGTTTCCAAACCTAAATAAATGGCTGGGCGGTAAGAGATTTGAGTCGAATGAAGAAGTCATTACCGAAACAAACGCGTATTTTGAGAGCTTTGAAAAAACCTATTATTTGGAGGGAATAAAAAAATTAGAAAAACGCTGGACTAAATGTATCGAGCTAAAAGGTGATTATGTAGAAAAGTAAAATGTTTATTTGCGGAAAAAATTTTGTTTTATTCAAAAAGTCACTGACTTATCAAACCGCCCTCGTGTATATATATATATATATATATATATATATATATATATATATATATATATATATATATATATATATATATATATATATATATATATATATATATATAGTTAACAGACAGCCAAATTAGCTGGTTTTAAAAAAATCAGTTATACATTTTTCACATACATTTACGCTGTCGAAAAATGTTTATAGTTTAGGTACTATAATAATATTAATTATTATGGTTTTTAAAAATTTTTGCATATATATATATATATATATATATGTGAAAATTATGACTGCTGTATGTACCTACATATTTTTAATATATAGGTATAAGTGGGTCGATTATATATTAGAAAACAAAATACTCCTCTGGCTATATGCCTACGACAGGCATTGAATTACATCTAATATATAACCGAGTATACTAACCCATCACAAGAAGCAAGATATACAAATGCTTGTTATATATATATATATATATATATATATATATATATATATATATATCAAGTATCATCATCAATCTGTTTTTTATTGCTAATAACCCTGCGTGGTTGATGCAGTAGTTTATAAAAAACATCTTACTTGTTATTAACCTAATGAATAAGACTAATTTGACCTCCAGGCATTTTTAAACTTCTTTTGTGTTTTGTATTGCTATTTGTCCACGTTGATCATACAACAATAGTTTGTTTTTTAGTATTAGCGCTTCCGTTCACCGGCAACCTTTTTGTTTGCTGATAAAATGGTTTTGATCCTAAAAAGTTTCTTTTACGCATTGGAAGCGCGCATTGCGACTTTTTATTCTTAATTAATTAAATACACCCATAAAAATAATTTAATGGTGTACCATTGTGAGCTGGAACTTTTTAACTAAATTACGGCTTTAAATTAATAAACTAAAACAAATTAATTTTGACAAATTTTATTTAAACCACAATCTATTTAATAAATAAAAACACTAACAAAAATACAGAAAAACTCGAAAATAACTTAAAAAAACCAAATATAAAACTCAAAACTAAATTTGATTACAAAATAAAAAAAAATATGCCGTGTGTTCTCCTTGATTACAACGTCTTTGAGTAAATAGAATTAAGTTATTTATTCCTTGTTGAGGTTTAGCTATCCATGCCTACAAAGCCTTAAATAATTGCTGGAGGTTCTGAAAATCCCTGCCACCTTGTCACGTGCCTATTTTTACCATTCTACAGTTCCATTATTAATTGGATCTCTGATAGTCTGGTATTCCTCAGGTGCTCGTAAATAGTTTCGCTTACCGTATTTTGTTGTAATTTTAATTTATCACTCGTTGTAAATAGTGTTGCATACCTAGTAGTGTTAGGATTTAATTATTAATGGCTGACATTTTTGTTAATCGATGGAGATGGAGTGGGGGTTTTTGTTATTAGATTTTTGCTTTGATTTTTGGCCTCGATTGTCGTGTGCTGTCAGCTATATTATTGTTTGGTTTGCATTTCTGTGTGGATGGGCTGGCTATCAACACGGACGAGCGCGATTATGAGTTTGGAACATAGATTTGCGAAGTTTGTTGGCTGACGCGTGTCCCGTGTCATTTCTGTTATCCGGCCTGGGAGTAAGTAGTTTTAGACAGTCGCTTGGTGTCAGTCGTCGAAGTCGGGTGAGAGTTTTTGGAACGATTTGATATTAACACGTGGGCAGAACCTCTACGGTTTTTTCTTTCATATCTGGCTGTATTTGGGCCATCTTAATTGGATTTTAAAGAAAAACCATTTAATTTTTAACTTGACCATTCTATCTTACCTTTGTTGTTGATATTTTGGATTTTGGTGTCGAGTTAAAATATCCGCATGCGGGATCTGATGGAGGGAAGCCATTGTTAAGTACCAGGTGCAGTTCCATAATCAATCCGGCCACAGGAGTAGGCCCCAGGAGTAGGCCACAGGATTAGTGAATTCGTATACCCAAAGGTTACAAGTGTTTTATTTTAGAATATTTAAACGACGTGATTTGTTTTTGACACCGCGATTAAGTTTTGTTTTAATTTATTAATATGGTACACTGTTGAAAACTATTTATTGCATTGGATAATATGCCAAGGCTGAACTTTGATTAAAGTAATATTCTCAATAGTTCTTTGTGTCCAAGTAAAAACGTTTTCTTCATTTGTAAATATCCTACAATATTGCTATTTTGAAGGACAGCCATCGTAAAAAGAAATATTTTTAAATAAGCTCGATTGTTTTAACAGTGTAAATCTTTATGTAAATGGAAAAATGGTAAAAAAAAACGTGATTAGATTAGCAGCCGTACGTGAACGTTAATGAAGTATTGTTAAAAAGTTGACTTGTATACGTTTTTTTTTTGGTAACCTGATAAGGTTTGTCATTCTTACCTTTGTTTTAATTATTTTATGGAATCGTAAACTTTGGATTTTTGATTTATTGTTGTCTCATAAAGTTGTAAATTTTGAAGTTTCGATTTATTGTTGGCTGTTAATTTTGATTATATGTATTATAATTTTGTTATTGAGCTGTGTATTTTAATTTATTGTGTGAGTAAAGTATCCAATATATTTTTGCTATAATTTTATTTATTTGGTTCACCATAATCTTAGTTGTTTATCGTGTGGCTCTGCTAGTGCCTATAAGACCTAGGGGTTTCCGGCTTTAATCGTCTAAGTCGGTGGCGCTGCCAACTTTTATAAATATTTTTTTTCTTCTACCCTCTACGGCTGAGCTCGGGCATAATTTGCCAGTAGAGAGACCACTGGCAGAGTACTCTTTAGAGAACGAAAAAGACGTGGCAACCTTCCTAAACTTTTCGTTGAAACATATCCCATTCATGTTTATTGGATTCAAGCCCGGTGATTGCGCAGGTAACAGCAATACTTTGATACTATTATTATCTAGAAAGCTAGCCATTTTTGCCGCAATATGTGGTCGTGCATTATCATGCATCGTATCAAAAAAATTGCCTTTGGTTGCAGCATATGCAACCGTTCAAAACCAATTATATCCGCTTTTTCTAAAATCATGTTTCGACGGTTTCCCAAATGATATTTGTTAGGTCTATCGACTCCCATGCTTACTTAGTATCAAAACGAAATATAAACCATTTAAATCAGTAGCTAAAGTTAAGGGTTTACATCTAAATCAGTTGTATCTAAATTGTGCGATCAAAAGCAGGTATATCCACAAAAGCACGTGAACAAAATTTTTTCATCGTTTTATTTGTTGTCGAGAGTCGCAGTTATAACAGCTATTATGTGTGTTTACGTAAGAATTTTTTTTTTAAAAAACTTCCCATTATATTACAATCTATCTGTGTAACCCAAATAATGTTAGGTACATATTAAGTAATAGGTAAGACAATTCAGAAAGACGTTTAGGGGAGGCATCCAGTGATACACCCCTTTTAAAGTTAGTCTACTACAATCTTGACTATTTTTGACATTGGGCGTTTTTATGTATTCTTAGCACTAAGTAACTAAAATTCTAACGGAACTTTTCGTTTCAACCTACGCACTACACGCGGTTTATTCACTATATTTTTTGCGAACACATTTGGATGCACTTTTAGTTTTTCTGCATGTTTGTTCGCGTACTTTTTTATTTCTTCTTTGATAAACGATAGACCTGCCTCCTGATGAATGGCTTCATTGGTTATAAACCATGGGACTTCTCGTATCATTCTTAAGGTCTTCGACTGAAATCTTTATATAATTTCGATATTTGAGTTTGCGGCTGTTCCCTATAATTCTAGTCCTTAG
Source organism: Agelastica alni (assembly GCA_950111635.1). Classification (NCBI taxonomy): domain Eukaryota; kingdom Metazoa; phylum Arthropoda; class Insecta; order Coleoptera; family Chrysomelidae; genus Agelastica; species Agelastica alni. Next base: position 27,248,422 of record OX467712.1, read on the forward strand.
GTCCAAACTGGTTTCAGGATGGATTTGTATATCAATATCTTATTTTGAATTGATAATTCAGATTTTTTGCCTAGTAGCATGCTCCTTTACTTGTGGCCCAGTTGCTTTCTTTTTGAGAATATGTGTTTTCTCCAATTTAACTTCCTGTCTAGATGTATACCCAAATATTTGACTTCATCACCTTGTGGAATTTCTTTGCCGTTCAGTTTTACAGGCGGACATGTTTCTTTACGCATTGCAAATGTTATATGTTGTGATTTGTTCTCGTTTGTTTTTATTCTCCATTTTGTCATCCATTGTTGTATTTTATTCAAGTTATTTTGTAGGGTTTTAAAGGCTATTTAAAGATTTTTGTCAGGCGCAAGGATTGCTGTATCATCAGCGATTGTGGCCGTGGTAATGTTTGTGTCTGTTGGCAGGTCGGCTGTAAATATACCCATTGGAGATCTTATCTATGCTCACCAAATTAGCCTGTACTTTTTTTGCTACGTTCCCATACCTCCAACAAATCCAACATTTTATGTTTGGAAGATTTTCGATGTAAAAGAACTAGAAAATGTTTCTAAGTAAATAAAAGGAATTTTAGATTGTAAAAAAAGTTTATCTATAAAAAAAAAATTACCTTATACTGATGCTCACATGTCGCTCCAATATTACCGGTTTGTTTCTCTAGCCACTATCTGGGAATCCCTTTTAAAGAAAGAGAAATCTGACAATGACATGGACCTAAGCGGGCAACCAATGGGAAATTTAACACCGGATAAAATAAACAAAAGTTTGAGGCATGTTATAGAAGAACATTTTGGCAAAGAATAAGAAAGTTGGTATAAAAACTTGTTGGATGGCGATGGTGTAATTGTTTACATGAGAATTAACCATTCTTTTTGTCAAATTAGTTTAAACAAAATTGCCGTTACAGAACCTTACTTTTTTACCAGTACAAAATATGAAGTACCTATTGGCGTTAAAAAAATTTTGCTGCTTGTCTGTTTATCCCAGACTATTAAGCCGATGGTACGGTTTTAATGGCATCACGTGACGAATTCCGAATTGTTTTGTTGAATAGGGTAATTATCAAAACAATGTATACCACGTCTTTCTGATATTTTTAAATTTATCACACTCGCTCAATGCGATGAAAAATGAGTCCTTCTTTGTTATGTTAATGCTTTTTATGAATGTTATACAAAGTAAAGAATTTGTGACGTTAATAGGGCATTCCATCAACGCTATTAAGAACCCATGAACGGGTAGTTATTATAAAGTAATTTTTTAGTCTTCTATTTATTAACCTGTTTGCTTATTACAGGAATTCTTTTTTTGTAAATAATGCCTTTAGCTTAATGTTTTTACAATTTTATAAATGATATTTTTGGTTTGTTTTTTATAAGTTACCCTTAATCTGCTCTATGACGCAAAAAATGAATTGCAAACATTGTTAATAGCATAGGTACTGATTTTGCATAACGATTTGTTAATACTTCTGGATTCACATTTGTTTAAAAAACATTTATTTTAAGATGTATTCTACAAAAAATTCAGGCGCTTTATTAACTGATACCAATTTAAAAAACCAGCTCAGATATTTTTTTTTCTTTATTCACTGCAATTTACAATCTACTCATAGTATATACAGAGTAATTAGCAAATAAGATGTAACGAAAGCAATGGATATCTGGAATTTTTATCTATCAAGATCTACTGGCCATAATCTTCTAAGTCTTCTTTCGACTGGTTGATTGAAGAGTTCATTAATTATTTGTTTACCATGATTAGTGGTACGGTTTCTATATTTGTTGGCATTAGCTCTTATTACTTCTGTTATGAATGGAATGTCCAGGTCGTTGTGCAGCGTATAGTATTGTACACAAGTTTTATCTTAATTCCACCTGGTGGTATTAAAATAACTACATCTTACATTTTTTGTACTTTTTTCTGGATCTTATTTTGGAACACACAGGAAAGAGCATTCATCACTTAATTTTCAAAAATGACCAACCTGTTTAGGTGTAGTGTTATTGAGACAACAATTTTATCACGCAGCAAAGCTTTTATTTTTTTGACTGCTGCAAAATTTTTAGGACTACACAATATGAATCATGGATTTATTAAACTGACAAAAAATGCCTGCCTCGTTAGGAAAAAAAATGTGTACGTCTCTTTAAAAAAGGAGAGTAAATTAGGAGTTTTTTCAAATGAGGATAATCTTATTTAACGATATTATTGCTTAACGAAATGTATTGCGCCACCTCGTCATGACCGTACAAATTAGTGAACAGCAAATACACAGAACAATCAAAATCTCAGAACCAGTATAAATGATAATAATTCCATTTGATTTTTCGTCAAATTTAAATAAAATAGTCTTAATTTTGAAATCAAGCAATCACCATATAAATCGTTGTTTAAGAAAGTTTTAATTCAAAAGAGAGTGGAAAAAAATTTGATTAAAGACAAATAAAAAAACCTCTTATTACATCAGACCCTTAGTTTTAAGGTAAAATATAGGGTGTTTCATTTAAAAAAACATAGCTTGGATCTGGCACCGCGATATGGAACACACTGTAACATTGTTACTAAATTTGAAATGTAAAGCTTAAAGCTGCCTACAATTTTTATACAAAATTTTTTTTGGTATCTCTCATGAAACCGCAGCTACTGAGCTTTATCACACTAATCAATCACCCTGTATATATAAAAATGAAAAACGGCTGGACCGATTGGGATGAAATTTTCAGAAGTTGTTTTATACATACCAGGGATGGTTTAAAAGAAAAAAACTTTTGTGTAGAAAGTGATAATGGTACCTCCCATACAACGCAATTGAAATATTTGTAGCCAAACACCTGTAATTTAAAAATTTTTATTTAACAATATCGAAACTGTCAAACATTTATTTATTTGAGTTATTTCAATCTGAGCAAAAACATGATGCTCATTCGCAATTTAAATCCCTTGAAGTTGGGCAACAGAACAACACTTGCTGTTAAAAAATTATCGCCGAATTTAATCGAAGCCACAATCATCAGTGGAAAATTTAAAGGAAAAGATCAACAAGGCTCAAGGTCAATCTCTAAGTGTTACTGGTTTGATCTTACAAAGTTCCTGTTTTTCGCATGGTCAATTATACGTTGCCTGCTCCAAAGTTGGAACACCAAAAAATCTTTACGTGTTCACACTTACTAAAAAAACAGTAAATATTGTTTATCAGCTGGCATTAAAATAAAACATTTGTTAAATAAATAAAATTTCAATATGGATTGGGCTCCCAGAAAAAATGAAATAAAATAATGGCGTGTAGCAACGTACACCGGGTTCTGCAAGTTATAATATTATAAAAAGAAACAAACTTTAATTTCTATATTTACATTACTTTTATTTACAAAACAAAGTTAAAACAAATCTACAAATTCGCAAAAAAAAAAAAATAATACTTTTGGTACTTCTTTTGTGTGAGTATGAACTGTCTCGTATTAGCCCTCAAATTTATTTTACATCATGTTCTCATCATATTGTCATTATATGTCATGGATTACTGCTGTAAGGCTGCATCACGCTTGTTTGAGTGAATTAATATTATGCTAATTGTCACTTACAAAAAATGTGCAATAATTTTTACAGTTCCCTGTATAACTAACAATAATAAAAAATTAAATACAATTTTTTTAATCAATAAACTGAAAAAAATATGTCATTAAATGATAATTTTAATCTCTCTCTTTAGTGAAAACTAAAAATTTGAATTTCTCTGTTCTCAAACCAACAAAGATTGTTTCGTTTATCTTTCTTTACGATTTTTAGAAAGAATTTTGCTCTAAATTTGTCTACATTATTTAGACAGTAAGGTGCTTTAAATCTTCATTACAATAACGGCGGTATTTCTGTAGAGCCTGCAAAATACAACAGCTTTGTTATTTTTAAGAAAATTGGTCTTTTGTTGGTGTTTTTCCACATTCTTCTTGGTTTTGTATGATCATAAGGGGACAAAATTCCTTTATTTTCACCACACTGCTATGCCGGGTTCTCTTTTATTTATTTTTCATGGATTCTTGACAATTTTTTCAATTTTTGCGCTTATGATTTATCTTTATTGCCTTATTTTTTTTAGGATAATAATAGTAGGTATTTTGATTAATTTAAATTATCTATAAATTTTTAAGGTGATGGTTGAAAAGTTTCCCTTTTTCAATAGTAATAAAATAAACTTATACAGAGTGTTAGTAAATAAGTGCAACAAACTTCAGAGGGTGATTCTAGATGAAAAAATAATTACACTTTGCTATGTTAACGTATGTCCGTGAATGCTTCGTTTTCAGAGATACGGGGTGGTAAAGATTTTCTTAAAAACTGACGATTTTTTATAACTCTAAAACTGGTCGAGATATGCGAATAAAATTTGGTGGGTTTTAAAAGGTAGATATTGCGCATTTTTTTTCGTGCAATTAAAAATTATGTTATAAGTTCATCATTGGCGAGCATAAAGAAAACAATGGTATACCACTGAGATATTTCAAATTAAAAATTATGTTTAAATGCCTCGGTAAATTTGTGACAAAAAATTTTTCTTGTCTTTTTTTCGGATAGAGTACCGTTTTTATGCAAAAAACATCTTAACGCGTATTTCTTTAATATATTATCTTAGTATCGACGCTAGTAGGCTACTGTCAACATTCTGTTATATAGGAATATTTTAACAAAATGTCAATTTAGCGTTTCTTTAGAGTTAGTTTAAAAATGTCATATAAAGCACCCCACGCTTCTAGAACAGTGACATTAATTTTCTCGACAGTAATTTTATTCTTATATTAAGAATTATTTTTTACTTTTTAGTTTAATTAACTCTAAACTTGCCTTTTAGTTTATTATTTTAATTTTTTATTTTTTTTAATGAAAATAGTCGCAAAAAGGGTAGACCTATCGTGTGGGCCACGGATGGCCCGCACTACGACTATTAGAAGGGGAACGGATTATAGAAAGGAAATGATTGTGGACCCGCTTTTTGAAAATTGCAGGTCATAGTTCTCTAGAAAAACTGATTTTGGAAGCTTGTTTCATTCCGTAGCAGCCCTGTAAAAGAAAGATTCTTGATGGAGATTGGTCCTTGTAGTGTCAATCTTGAGAGTAAATGGGTGAGACTGATCAGCATCCTTTATCTTAGATGTAAAGTAATGGACCCATGTTTTATCCATGGTTATTTTTAAACGCAAAAATTTAGCTTTATTGCTGTGAATTTTCGCCAAAAACTTGTGCTGCCTGCATAACCTTCGTGTATGAAATTACTTTAATATTTCATTAAAAAAACTTGGGTACTGACACTATATTAATAATAAGTGAGAGATACTCAGTGTATCTGTTCTAAAAGAGTGGGGTGCTTTCATTCCGAAACGCAGTTAGTTTAAAAATATCATACAAAGCACCCCACGCTTCTGGAACAGTGACATTAATTTTCTTGTCAGTAATTTTATTCCCATATTAAGAATTTTTTTTTTAATTTTTAGTTTGATTAACTCTAAAAGCGTGATTTTTAGTTTTTTTGAACTATAATTTATTTTTCGCTTTTTAGTTCGCTAATACAATTTAAAAAAATTATGTATTAAATGGTAAAAGCACAAAAAGATTGCATCGGTCGGTAATCGAACCTGGGCTGCTCGCGTGGCAGGCAAGCATTCTACCACTGAACCACCGATGCTACGAACTGTTTTAATATTTGTTCTGCGCGCATTCGTAGTTCACGCAGAGTCAGTTACAAACATTCATACATACAAGCAAGATATAGGTGAAACTAATATAAGCGTGTTAAAAACAAAGGGACGCCGGGCAGAGCTTTATTGTTATTTACATTTTTAAGCATAGGTAAGCAAGTACATACTATAACTATCTTATCTCACTCACTCAGTGTTTAATTTTTATAAATAATTAACAGTAAAAAGTGGGTTGAAAATTTAAATTAAAATGGACTATAAAGTAAGCTATGAGTTTATTTTTTTATGTTATTTATTACATCTTAACATTTAGTTTTATAACTCCATACTAAAATTCATACCTTTAATAAACGAATCTTTTGTACCTGTAGTTTGTATTTATTATTTTTTAACAAACTGCGACCCCCTTTAAAAACAAACTAGACCCCCTAAGGGTCACGGACCCCCGCTTGAGAAACGATGTACTACCGTATTGTTAAGATTTTTAGTTTTTCCGTGGGTTCGGCGATTAAAACTCTCGATACAGTAACAAAACAATGTTTATTCCAATACAATACAATACTTAGATATACAAATTTAACAACTTTTTATAATTATTTAAATTTCTTAATCCATAAACACTTTTAAAACCAATACTGTCCCTTGTTATGACCGCTGCTCTTTTTATACTTCTATATCCCGATTCCAGATCATTCTACCTGCTTCGCAACGCGGTTTCGAGAGGTTGCTCGACCTTGCCAGACCCCACAGCGGTCATCAAAGGCGGTAGTTGATACGGACACTAGCCGCGGTCGATTTCTCGGTTGCCGACAGGACCGGATTTGTATCAGTATTTATTATTTTTTAACAAGAAGCGCTGTGTATACGTAAGGACGGGACTATTCTAGTACATTGTTTCTAATTTTAATGCACCATAGTTTTAAAAAATAATCGAATATTAGTTTTTTAAATTAATTTTCGAAGTTAGTTAAAATAACCTTTCATTAATCTACAGATTTAAATTAAATTTTTTGAAGAAATTAACTGTTTTTGTAAATGTTTCGCACACTAAGAATATATTTTCAGATTTTTAGTGTTTGCTTTTTCCTAAAAGCATGCGGTAAATTTTAATTAAATTTCTGCATTATTAATTTCAACATGAACCTACGAAATTAATTATAACGGTAAACAGCAACTTATTAACTATTAATTTTGGTACTTTTCGGTTTGGTGATTAAAAAATCACGTGTGCATTAAAAATTATAATTAAAAAGTTAATCAAAGTTTAAGAATTAACTTTGTTATTAAAGGTGTACCAGCAAAATTCTCACATCGCCAAAATTCTTGGACCCCTCTCGTAAATTGTAAAATTGTACATTTAATCTTTATTTCTTATGCCAGTGCTAGGCATCCCCAAATGTTTACAAAAACAATTTCCTTTAATTATAGATACCAATATTTAAAAAGTGTTCATATCGATTTAGCTTGCTTAAGTGATTGATGATTTCTTCTTTGCAATTATAAGTGGCAATAGAATTTCAGTGTTTCATAGAGCAAGAATAGCGGCTTTGCATGATGAGGGTCTGCCGAATCACCAAATCGCGGATGCGCTTCAGTTATCCGTACAGTGCATTTGTGCCAAGAAACTAACAGTGTTAACTGGAGACGTGGAACTGGGCATCTTTGGGTAACTAAGGCAAAAGAAGATCGGAATCTAGCAGGATATATACGTCGGAATCGAACCATAACAGTTTTAGCTGTCCGAACTCATTTAAGAAGAACGTTTGGTCGATTAACTTCCAGTACTACAATACGGCAGAGATTTGCTAGAGCCAATTTGCGATCCAGGAGGCCATTAAGAGTACCCAGGTTACTTACCAGATACATAGACGCTCGTCTACAGTGAGCACAGGAACACAGTAAGCTCAGTAGCAAAATGTCATTTTTTCAGACGAAACCAGATTTGGTTTGGTTAGGCCCTCGTCCACGAAGCAACTGGTTTCTTCTTCTTCTTTAGGTGCCCTGTCCTCCTCGGACGTTGGCAATCATCAGCGCTATCTGAACCTTGTCTACAGCTCGGCGGAACAATGTGGTAGTGCTCACTCCATACCATTGTCTTAAGTTTTTTAGCCAGGATATCTTTCTTCTACCCGGGCCTCTTCGTCCTTCGATCTTCCCTTCTATAATAAGCTTTAAAAGTCGATACTTGTCATTTCTTAAGATGTGACCAAGATACTCCAGTTTGCGCTTTTTTAGTGTAAACAGAACTGCTTGTCGAGGCGTTGAAGTACCTCGGTGTTACGCACTCTTTCTACCCAGGAGATTCTTAATAGCCTTCTGTACGTTCACATTTCAAAGGCCTCCAATTTTTTGCACATCGCTTCCATTCCATAAAACAGTATGCTGAACACGTAACAGCGAAGCACTCGGACGCGCAGAGGCAAGCTTAAATTTTTGCTGCAAAGTACCTTAAGCATCTTCAGGAACGAAGCACGAGCTTGTTCTATTCTGGCACGAATCTTCTGCATGCCGTCCCACTTCTCATTTAGTTGACACCCAAGATATTTAAAAGTTTCTACTCGCTCAATTCGTTGACCGTTAATTGCCAGGTGTCCGTCCACGTTGTTTGATTTGCTGACTGCTAGCCACTTTGTCTTTCTCACGTTTAGGCTAAGTCCGGCCTCTGAGCTTGCAGCCATCACGCGGCTTACCAGTTCCTGCAGTCCTTCCAGGGAGTAGGCAACAAGAACCGTGTCATCCGCATACCTCAGATTGTTGATATTAATCCCATTGACATATATTCCCTCGTCACATTCATCCAACGCCTCTTGAAATATCCTGTCGGTTTCTGACTGTTTTAATACTTTAGTCACTTGCCAGTTTCTTATGCGTCCCTGCGTGTTGATTCAAATTGTATCTCGTATACGGACGTAACAGTCACGGATCGGTAGCGTACTTGCAAGTGATTAGTCGCCAAGAGACTAGCACTGTCGGTCGCCGAGGGATACTTTGTTTGGATATTTCACACAAAAATATGAATGAACAAAGTTTGAACGTAAAATTTGTCCTATGATACGTTCTGGTTGCTCATAAAGTTATGCAGAGCCCCATTTATTTGTTTCTCTGTAGAAACTTTTTGCCCATTATCAGTCATACTTTTCGTCTCTCGTAAAATTTGAACCAAAGTATACTAACTCATTTACTTGTTCCACTCTTTCTGCATTAATGAGCGCTTTGTAGTATGTCATGTTTTTTTCTCTTTTAAAAACTATTACTTTTGTCTTGCTCACATTTAATTTTATTCCTTTGATTTTTTGGGCATAATCCATAATATTAAATATTACCTGCAACTTCTTCTTAGATGATGCTAATATGATACATTCTTAGTCCATACGCACTCGCTTTAAAATCTTTTATAACCCGTCTATGTATAAGGTAAACAGCCTACATATTCCCTTTTAATACATCTTTTGGTGTTAAATCAGTCCATGTGAGCTTCCTTTTTTTTGACACAAGCAGTGGAATTCTCGTAAAGTTCAGTCCATGTAAGCTTCATAAGTGAATTTAGCGCTCGTATCAAACTACTGCTCACCATATACATACACAATGTCGACCACAATTCATTTCCCACCACTTTGTCATAGGCCTTTTCCAAGTCTACGAAAGCGCAGTAGACCTTTTAACTTTTAGCCAAGAATTTTTTAATTGTGCTTTGTAAGGAAAGGATCTGATCCATGCTTAATCTTCCTTTTCTATATTTTGCTTGCACATCGTTTACTGTCATTTATATTGTTACGAAATTTACTTCTTTCTTGGGTTCGGTGATTTTAAACTCTCGAAACAGTTACAAAACAATTTTTATTCCAATAATTTTACACAATAATCTTTACTTTTACAAATCACATAGGTTGTAACAATATTTTATTTAAATAATCATATACACATCAAGTATATTTCATGCAATATTTTATGAGATAAATTAATATTTTCTGATTTTTTAAAATTATTCTGATTGCATCTAAGTATTGCTTTTTTTTTTTTATGAGAATAGTCGCAAAAAGGGTAGACCTGCGACTATTAGAAGGGGAAGGGATTATAGAAAGGAAATGATTGTGGACAAGCTTTTTAAAAAGTTGCAGGTCATAGTTCTCTGGAAAAACTGATTTTGAAAGCTTATTCCATTCCGTAGCAGCCCTGTAAAAGAAGGATTCTTGATAAAGATTGGTCCTTGTAGTGTCAATCTTGAGAATAAATGGGTGAGACTGATCAGCGTGCCGAGTTCTTCGGCCGAATGTGGCCAATGGTGGTACAAGAGTTTTTATTTCTCTGGAGCATCTGCCATGGAAATATCTGTAGAGCAATGACTGGTTTGCAACTCTTCTTCTATGTTCTAGAGGGTGAAGGGTATCTGTAAGAGTTGAGCTGTTTATCAAACGAATGGCTCTTTTCTGAATGGAATCTAGAAGACGAAGAGAATGCCTTGGTGCTGAACCCCAAATGTGCGAGCAATACTCCAGTAGAGGTCGGATTTGAGCATTGTACGTCGTCAACAGTTGATCAGGAGTAAAAAACTTTCTAGCTTTCCACAAAAAACCTAGCCTCTGGCTTGCCGACTTTGCGATGTTAGCAACATGGTCATGCCAAGACATATTATTGGACACCATGACTCCCAAAATCGAGATGGAGGGACTTGATTCAAAGGTATTTCCGGACATTGTGATAGGATGATTTGAGGAATTCACTTTCTTGGAAAACGTGGAACTTTGTGTTTTTTGGGCGTTGAACTGAACAAGATTGTTGGTTCCCCACTCGACGATTGCTTCAAGATCTCTATTGATGGAATCAACCTGTTCCTGCCTGAGTCTATTTGTATCATTCACCGAAAGTGATCGATAGGATGTGAAAGTTGAGACAAGTGTGCTATCGTCTGCAAAACTGTAAATGGGGTTCGTGGTGGTTTTCAAGAGGTCGTTGATGTGTAAAAGAAATAAGGTGGGGGACAGGATGGAACCCTGGGGGACCCCGGCATTAGTTTTAAACGCATCAGAAGAAATACCGTCAACTGCCACATGTAAGGAGCGATCTTGCATGAAACTCAAGAGCCATTGGCGCTTAAAAGTCTGACTATAGTGTACCATCGTGCATAAACCACATGTTCTATTTAATATTAAGTGGGATGTCCTCAAGTAGTTCAGGAAGATTATTCATGAGCATGATATTGTATTTTATTTTTTTTCATCGAATCAATTTGTTATAAAAAAAAACTTGATTTAGAAATGTTTTTAAATAAACAGAAATTTATTAAAAAGGATTGTAAACTAAGCTGAAGTTTGGAATTAACTGATTTTTTTAGAGCAGCAATAAAAAAAGATACTAAGTAGACATAATATTAAAAATATATAGTCCCAGTTAGAAGAATATTGTTGAAAACGCCTGTAACTAGAAAATTTTAAGATGCAAATAAGGAAAACTCTTGAAGAGTATAGAGATAATAATAATTGATTTTGTTTAACTTTATAATGAAGAAGTTGAGCATTATAATATTTGATATAATTTAACGAAATTAATTAAAACTTTTTTAAAACCTACTTGGAAAAGTATAAAGTATTTTTTTTTTCTTTTTTTTTTAACTACTTAGTTGACAAAATGTCGACGATGGACATTAAATTAGAGATATTTCATCGCTATGAAATGAACTCTAATCTAAGGTAAACATCATTATTAATGATTAAAAAAGAAACAGTAAGGATATTCCCCATGGAACTTACTCCTTTAGAAACTTAAACAACTAAAAAGCTCTGGATAAAATATACACTAGAAATTAAGTTCAAAGAGAAATGTAAAAGCGAAGACTTCAGTTCCTAAAATATTTTCTTTAGCATCATGTTTTTATCAAGCACTTTACTTCCATCGCACAAAAAGATCATTTGAACAAAGTTGGTTTTCTTTTACTGTATAAAGAAATATGAAACATGAATATGAATCCAATCATATATTAACTAACACCACACCATTGCTGAGAAATACGTTAAAGCAGACTAATAATTTATATATAATAAAACTGCATTTTACAAGAAGATGTTAACAGTGTGTTGGTGTTATTTTATCACTCCTTAACTCAACAAGACATAAAGCAAATAAAATCTACGTCTTTTGTTGTAAGCTGTCCCCGGCCCCTTGCACGAGGTATCTTAGATCATCCAGATTGGCTGAAGGCTACGGCAAACACCGAAAAACATCGAAAGATCTTATTGATCAGTCAACCAAATTAGCAATTTAACGTTGCCGCGACGTGTTTAAAAAAGTTGCCAAACTAAACTTAAATTGCGTTGCCGACCTTAACACAACGTTATCTCAACCCTGTGTTGCACCAATTTGGTCAACCATATTTGGGTTTTTAAAACGTTCCTTTAAAAAAAAAGTGTTTTATTTGGAAAATAAATTATAGTTTAAAAAACTTATAAACACGCTTTTAGAGTTAATCAAACTAAGAAGTAAAAAATAATTCTTAACATAGGAATAAAATTACTGACGAGAAAATTAGTGTCACTGTTCTAAAAGCGTGGGGTGCACGCCACCTGTCATATCATGCTTCCTGTGGGGGTGAAACGTGGACTGCGGACAGTCACTTTGCTACTTTGAATGTGAGAGGGGGATTGAATGATAAAATTGATGAAATTTACACGATGATAGAAGAAAGACGGATTGATGTTCTTTGTGTAAATGACACCAAGTGGAAAGGATGTGAAACCACAACACATGGACCTTATACAGCCTACTGGTCAGGAGTTCCGGACATCAGCAGAGGTTCTCAGGGCGTAGATGTGATAGGTTAGGTTAGGTTTCATGTGAGTGGGGCGTGGTCGCCCCTCTACCGCGACCCTTAGTAGGTCTATTGTGACTCACCCCTAGAGGCTACAGTTCACCGCACAATCCAGCCCTTCTTACGCAGGTCATTTCTGCTCCATTCTAGGATCTGCTTAGTTGTGTTTTTTGAGGGTTGTAACGGTAAAAACGCCTTCGAGTGGGTTAGCCCTAGTATGTCTAACCAGTACGTGAGTATTTTCCTCTCCGCCCAGTCCGAAATAATTGTTTTGGCGGCACTTGTGGTGACTCCAAAAACCGGTTCTGGTCCAGTGAACGCAGATTCGACCCCCTGTTTTGCAAGGTTGTCGGCTTTTTCGTTTCCTTCCACCCCCTGGTGCCCAGGTACCCACAGTAGGGTCACCCTGTTGTTCGCACTAAGGTACTCTAAGGATTCGATGCAATTCCATACAAGTTTAGAATTTATCTTGTTGGAGCTCAGTGATTTTAAAGCAGCCTGGCTGTCTGATATTATATTTATGTTTTTGTTTGCTAGAGGTCTGTTGGTCAACTCTCTTGCACACAATTCGATAGCGAATACTTCAGCCTGAAAGATTGTAGTATACCTGCCAAGACTGGTAGATATTTCAATCTTTGGTTTCCTGCTGAAAACACCGGCCCCAAATTCCATCTGGGGTTTTTGAGCCATCTGTGTACATTACGTATTCAGTCTCTGGGAAGAGGATTTGTCCCCTCATACATTGGTCTCTCTTAATTGATGTGATACTCTCTGCTAGAATGAATGAATATATGACTGACTTTCAATGTGTAAGCCCAAGACTCCTATGGGTGAGGCTGAAAGTTGGTCTTACTCGTATCTTTTTGCTAGGGGTTTATGCCCAAAAAGAGAGGCGGAAATTTTGGGATAGTGTGACAGATATTTTAAATAAGTGTAACCAGAATAAAAGAATTCTAATGATGGGAGATTTTAATAGTTTGGTAGGAGTAAAACGTGATATATATACATATATATATATGACAGTGTCCTGGGTATGTACGGTGACGGCAGAGTAAATGAAAACGGATAAAGTCCACTTGAAGTATATTTGGAGCGGAATCTTGTGGTAACAAACACAATGTTTAACCATTAAAGGATCCACCTGTACACAAGAGAAGAAGGACACCAGGGAAGCATAATTGATTTTGTAATTGTGGATGGATTAAAAAAGAAAATAATGGACACTCGGGCATACCGCGGTGCAGGTATTGACACAAACTACTTCTTAGTAATGAGCCAATTAAGAGGTCTCTTTAAGCGGTGGCGCCATCGTGTGCAGGAATCAAGAAGTGTATATATATATATATATATATATATTACAGTGTTGCCACAAGTGTAAAACGTTTTTTTCGACCAGCCGTCTCCATTTGTCGCCATATTTTAAGTTTACTCGTACGACAAACATCACTAAAGGATAAAGTAAATATTTAATACATTTATCAAAAGGTTTCCAACGGTATGCCCCCAATGAAACTTTTCAACTTTATCTAATACAATATTAAGGAAAACATCAACTCGAGAAAGTAAAGAAAATTGGCTGTAGAAACTCATGACCGTCAAATGTTTGATAGTGAAAAACGTAAGAAAAGAGCAGGTTTCCTGTGCGACACAAAAACATCATTTTGGACCAAATGTCATCCATAATAAATAGAACGTACTGCTAAGTTTTTCTTTCCAAATATAAAAATATACAGCCGTAAAATAAAACAAGAATGTAAAAAAAAAACATGTATTGCATAAAAATCTTGTAGACAACTTTTTGTACTTTATTTTAAGCAACTAAAGCTAAATGGTTTCTTTTTTATTTATTATCCAAATTAAAGAATTACCATTTAAAAACTCCGTCAACTGATTTATACATTTATGTTCTGGTTAATTACTTAAGTTGAAGAATCTTTTGTCTTTATAATTGCACTTTGAACAAATACAAAACATATAACGCATCAAAAAAGACCATGTAATATATTTTCAATATTATATCCTTTTGCTTTGCTTTTGTTGACACCGATACAAAACTCCTTATATAAAGATACGATGCGCTTTTGTGGCATTGCCTTTTAAAAACATTTTGATATTTTTTACATGAATAAATGTAAATGAATTATTACAGATTTTATGTGACCTATTTGATCTCTAGCAAGATAATTATTAAAATAAACGTAAATAACTGATATAGCTCCATATTGGATAGTTTTTGTTTTTATTGTTTTTTATGAAGCTCTCAAAACAATAACATCATCTATTTAATTACTAAGTGATAACATAGAAATTCGCTGAAATAACTGAAGCAGTTGAGTACCTTGGTAAAACCATCATACAACTCTGGTAATTGGATTAAATTGTTTAGCTGTAAAAGTCGGTCCTGGCATACATGTTTCGTTTTAAGTGGGTCGATAAATTAAGCTATTAATAGAATTTTTAAATAATATAAAGGTCCTGGTTTCGTTTAAAACGGAGATTCTTCGTTGGGTAAGTTGAAAATATAAATGGTTTTGTTAAATTATCGTTAGCTTTCTTAAAGAAAATATGCTTTTTAGATTGTTTTTAGATCAGCTTTTAAATATTTTTTTCAAAAAAGTTACTGTATTCTTTCGATTGCTCTGATTTCTTAGGAGGTGTTGCATTGAATGCAATTATCAGTGTAATGTTGACATGATTGGGTGAAATTGTTTTATATTACAGAAAATGACAAAATTTAAATGGTTGTTAAAACTGTCAACAATTTTTAGTGTAATGTTTACATGATTGGGTAAAATTTTTTCATATGACACAAAATGACAAAATTTGAATAGTTTTTAGAACTGTCCATATTTTTCAATACTTATAGTATTAAATGAACACATACAATTTATGTATGTATACACAAACATTGCTTATTTTAATTTTTAATTTTTTTTGTTTATTTACCCCTTTTAAGTTTATGTAAATACATGTCTAAATTTCTTTTGGTGCATAAAACTATTATTAGTAAAAGCCGGTTATTTTAATTGGATATTTTATTCATTGCTCTGACCATCGCACAATAAGCCTAAATGGAAACACATTAAAAGTATTCCTTAAAATTATTAACACAAGAGTTCACAGAAAACTAGATGTGGATATTGGAGATACTCAATTAGGATTTCGGAACGGACTTGAAACAAAAGAAGCACTATTTGCACTTTACTTCATGTGCCAAAGATGTCTAGATATGAACCAAAATGTGTATATATATATATATAAACTTGACAATTAAAAACTTGACAATTATGTTTTAATACCAACGTTTTATTTGGACCTATTCCAAGAACATTTTAAAGTTATTAATATACAAGGGTCAAAGAAAAAGTACCAATCCATCCAGGATTGTTTCTTTCTGCCCAATCCTCTTCTTCCTTCTATTTTTCCCTCCATGATAAGTTGCAATAGACCGTACTTGTTATTACGAAACACATGGCCCAGATAGAATGCTTTTCTTTTCTTAACAGTTGCAAGCAATTCCAGATCTTTATTGATTCTTTTCAATACCTCCCGTATTGGTTACTCTTTCAGTCCATGGTATTCTTAGTAAGCGTCTATAAAGCCACATTTCAAAAGCTTTTAATTTTCTTATTGTTGTTAGTTTTAATGTTCACCTTTCCACGCCATAAAGTAATGTAGAGAGCATGTAACATTTCGTGGCTCTCCATCGGGTACCAATGCTTAGGGTGCGGTTACTCAAGAGCTTTCTCATTTTTATGAATGTTGATCTTGCTATTTCA
This sequence comes from Agelastica alni, assembly GCA_950111635.1. Taxonomy (NCBI): domain Eukaryota; kingdom Metazoa; phylum Arthropoda; class Insecta; order Coleoptera; family Chrysomelidae; genus Agelastica; species Agelastica alni. Next base: position 27,264,705 of record OX467712.1, read on the forward strand.
ATTCTGATCCTAATCTCTAGCGTTGTACTCTCTCGATGGATTCGGTTCCTATTTGTAGATCGATATCATGGATATTCCTCCTACTTATCACCATAAATTTGGTTTTCTTTCTGTTGATCGTAAGTCCAAAGTGGTTGCTTATTGTAGTTATTTTATTGAGCATCATCTGTAAGTCTTCGATATTATTCGCCAGCAAGACAGTATCATCTGCATAGCGGAGATTACTGATTGGTACCCCATTAATTTTGATGCCTTTATTGTGTTCTTCCAGTGCCTCTACAAAGATTTCTTCAGAATATAAATTGAACAGCAGTGATAAAAGGATGCAACCCTGTCTAACTCCCTTAGTGATTATAATGCCCTGACCCGTCATGTCTTCATGCGAAAAGATAGCAAGGTCAGGATCTATAGGACTTGTATCAGGCCAATCATGACATACGGAATAGAAACCAGAGAAGAAACCAACAAAACGAAAAGCATGCTTCGAGTAGCCGAAAGGACTATAATGAGAAAAACAAGGGGAGACCGAATTAGGAACGCTGACATCAGGGAACAGTGCGGAGTGCAAGACATCGTAAGATGGGAAAGACAAAGAAAAAGATGCTGGTACGCTCACGTAAGAAAAATGGAACAGAGCAGACTACCACGCATCGCACTTGAAGGGAAACCAATAGGGAAATGAGCACCCGAAAGACCACCTAAGAGATGGAAGGACAGCTGGCAGTCCACCTCCCAGAAACTGATACAGGGGAACCCTCAAAACTAATAGATCGAAAGATCTTAAATATGGATAAGAAGAAGAAGAAGAGGATTATTTCCAAGTTTAACTATGGCCAAAAAGCGAATATTCGAATAGAGCAAGAGACAACGGAGATAAACAAAATTAAGAAAGGCGTAAGACAGGGATGTATACTCTTACCAATCTTATTCAACCTATACTCAGAAGACATCATAAACAGAGCACTGTCAGAGCAAGGTATAGGTATTAAAATAAATGGCATTCCAATAAACGACTTAAGACCACAAAACTTCCCTGACATAACCGTACATGGTCAAAAAATTGAACGTGTGAGAAAATATAATGACCTGGGAACTGTTATCAACGAAAATAACGATAGCTTTGAAGAAATCAGGATCAGAGTGGAAAAAGCTAGAGCTACATTTACTAAAATGAAAAAGGTGTTCTGCGGACGAAAGCTAAGCCTTAAGCTTAAAATTCGTCCTGTGAGATGATACGTGCTGTCGGTTCTTTTCTACGGAATGGAAGCGTGGACATTGAAAAATATCGATACCAAGAGGATTTGAAATGTGGACGTACCGTAGAATACTGAGAATATCGTGGACAGAGAGAGTGACAAATGTGGAGGTTTTGTGAAAAATGCAGAAAGAGAAAGAAGTGATACTTACTATTAAGAAGCGCAAACTTCAATGCTTGGGACAAGTTATAAGGGTAGATAAATACCAGTTACTGCAACTTATTATCCAGGGAAAAATAATGGGCAGAAGATTCATATAAAGAAAAGATATTCAGGGTTGAAAAACTTAAGAGAATGGTACAATTGCAACTGTTTAGATCTGCAGTATTAAAAATACGCATAACTTTGATGATAGCCAAACTTTGGAACGAAGAAAAGAAAAAGTTTCATTTTTATGGGGTTAATTTTTTCTTATTTAAAATTTAAAAAAAATATTTTTTTAAAGGAAAAATGATTGTTTAATTTTTAAAATTGGTTATTTTATGAATAAAAACGTGAAGTGTGAACTCGTATTGTGAGTTTACAATAAAATGTCAAATGCTAATTACACATTCACCACCATGTCACTCCTAGAATGACCGATGCAGATTTTTTGAATTTTCAAATTTCCACAGTAGCCAAGTCAAATAAACACGTGTGACACGTAGATTTTTACATTTTGTTTTGTCATCCACATTTATTTGTAATTCAGAACCATGGCTATGAAATTTCAAAGCATTTATTTTACCTTTAAAAAATAAATTTAAATTTTTGCACAAAATAATTGCAAAACCATTCAAAGTTTCGATGAATATTCAAGCTAGTTGTCACGTTTAAAAGTAGAGGCTTATTGTATTAAAATATATGAAGAGCTTACTTTTTATTTAAATATTTACAAATATTAAATGGTAAAATTAAAAAAAAATTAATTTTTTTTTCTATAATAATACAGTAATAGTGTAGTGTTCGTAAGATCGCCATTGGTGGAAGGTTAATAATACTTCTAACTATTATATTCTTAAGACTAGCTTTTAGAGCACTGCATTAAGAAGATTGTCATAAAGACTGTCTCACTTGTTTATTATACTAATTTATATACAATGGGTTTGATTGACCCGGTTACCTAGTGTAAAGCAAATATTGCTTACTTTACGTTATCACAAAATAACGTATTACCGACATGCTTATTGCGATAATCAAGGCATCTACACAAAATATTACTGTATATTACGAAAGACCTTTCATCAGTAATTTTCTATAAAATCACGTATTAATAACATACTGTGTTAAGAATAGTGAGATAAGAAAACGCTGTGGTGTAAAAGAAGATGTGGTCACAAAGATAGATAAAGGAATGCTTAGATGGTTTGGACACGTAGAAAGAATTGATGAAGGAAGATTGACGAAACAAATTTATAAGGCGAGTGTGAATGGGCAAATCGGTAGAGGTCGACCTCGGAGAACATATCTCGATCAGATCAACATTGTTTTGAAGAAAGGCCAAGTCAAGAGTACCAACAACTGAAGAGCATGTATGAGAGCACTGATGAAAGTAGAGGAAGCAAAAGATGTGTGTACGAACCGTGGCAAGTGGAAGGAAGTGGTCTCTGCCTACCCCTATGGGAAAAAGACGTGACTTTATGTATGTATGTATGTGTTTATTGATATTAAATAATTGAAATGTGTTAAATTCAATTGTTAAATAAAGTAAATGTTGAATCTACAGTATATAATATATAATAATACTTAAATACTTACTTACTTAAATAAAATTACTGACCAGAAAATTAATGTCACTGTCAAAAAAAAAAAATGTCAATCAATGTCACTGCTTTGTATGACATTTTTAAACTATGCGTTTCGGCATGATAACACCCCACGCTTTTAGATCAGTGACATTTATTTTATTGCTATGTTAAGAATTAGTTTTTACTTTGATTAACTTTAAAAGCGTGTTTTTTGGTTTTTTAAACTATAATTTATTGTTAGATCATACGTGAATATTGTATTAATATTGCAAGTAAGTTTTAAAAAATGAAAACTGCAGCAAATGTATAATACAGATTTAGAAAAGTAAGTTGATAAAATTGTATAACTTGATACAAGTATTTACTGTTTACATTCGTTTATCGTGCATGTGATTTAAGTGTTAACTATTTATTTTACTATTTAAAATATAGGGAGAAAATAGTGAAATCATGTGTTTAGAGTCCAAAAAAGAATGGAAAGCGCAAACGTCAGAGTGCAAATAAAATACCGAAACAGCACCAACAACAATTCCGGCAGAACCAAAATAAAATTAGCGAGCCGTACAGTAGTCGCATACGATGTGTAACATTTGACATCTCACCTTAGTAATAAGCAATTTTAAAATTATCTTTTGAAAAAGATGGGTCAGGTATTATTTGAAATGATTTTTCATAACAAACAATAATTCTTTTTAATGAAAATTATATTTTATTTAATTGACACTAGGATTGACAGAAATCAACCTCAAAATTTAAAAAAGCTAAAAACTAAAATATTTTATTTAAATAATTATTTATTATTACTTACTTAAATTTTTTATCAATTATTTGCACCTTACTACAATATTATCAACAGTAAATATTTATTTACATAGTTTACGCATATAACAGCAAACTTTATACATAACACTGTAACTTAAGTGCACAGCTGATGGCTGACAGTACCGACCTCTCGGAAAATTGGTTGACAGCTATCTGACGGCCAACTCTACCACCGCGCGCCAATTCGTCAAATCAAACAGCGCGTGCTTCCGCGACTTCCTGTTACATAATTCCGTCCCATTTCACGAAATCACTCCCACAAATTGCAATATTGAATGAAACTTTCTGATGTAATTCGTTCATTTAGATTTGCCTTGAAAAAATAATATAAAATCAAAATTGAAATATACAGATTTCATTTCGAATTACATTTGAAGTTAAAGAAAAAATTGCTTGAATTGCAAATTATTTATTAAGTAAGATCAATGCTACGGAGATGAGTAATCTAAGAAGTAAGTATAGCTGAAATGACTCTGATGGATAAAGTAAGGAAAATTGTTATAAGGAAACGATGTGCTGTAAAAGAAGATTTAACAACAAATATATGTACCTATAGGAATATATTATAACGCGAGTGTCAGTAGAGGTCGACCTAGACGAACTTATTTCGATCAAATTAAAAATGTTTTAAAGAAGGGCCAGGTCAAGATTACCAGCAACCGAGTATGCATGAAAGCTCTGATGAAAGTGGAAAAAGTAGTAGTAGTAGTAGCAAGTAGAAAGAAGTGGTCTTTGCCACTCCAACGAGAAAAAGGTGTAACTATATGTATATACGTATGTATGAAATTTTTATTTGTCAATCTTTTGTACTTCTAACGAAAGCCCTAGCCTAGAAGGTCAATCGTTTGATCAGAATTCATAGTAGTGTAGTTTTTAGTCAGTGTGGACCTAAATACCTACATTTAAAACAATGGTTTCAAATATACAGCGTGTCCCCAGAAACTCAAAAACCAACAGTTTCTTCATAATTTAAAAAAAAAAAACACGAGAACGAATTTTCATACGAAATTCATACCAAAAAATGCAACCCCTACAGCCCCACATCATCCCTCCATTATTTTTTTAAATAGTGTGGTCGAGTAACACATCATTTAATTTTCTACAGAACATTGTAATTGATTTTTAATTTATAAAATAACTTTAAAGATATTTTGGATTTAACCAATTTATTTATTAAATATTAGTAATAACACAAAAATGTCACCAAATTAACGAAATAAATGTTCGAAATGGCCTCCGCTGACCTCCATACAATGATACAATCTATTTTACTATTTGCAAATACCTTCAGTGTAAGTAATTAGCACTCTGTCCAATTCTGTCACAACTCTGCAAGATCTGCAGGTGGAGTGACGTATATTTTTGATTTTAGGTGTTTCACAAAAATAAATCCAATGGCGAGAGATCCGGTGATCTTGCCGGCCACTCTATTGGACCCCTGCTAATTCTACGCTAATCTAAAAAAAATTTCGCTAACTACAAATTATGTTGTGTTAAAACCGTAGTAATAGCTTTTTCAAAATATGTACTTAAATATGTTATCATAGCTTTTTACAATTATAAAAAACAAGTGGTAGTTGTTTTTAGCACTGCGGTTCAAAATATTACGCGTTTATTTTGTCAATAAATGCTAACTAAAATAAAAATAAATGTATTTTTTACAGTGTGTAATAATCATTTAAATTTACTTATTTGTAATCAAATATGAAAACAATGCCCACAAGTGTGTTCATCTCATTTTCATTTGAAATGAAATTGTATGCTGTATTTGTACTATTCCATATTTTACCTGACAAAATTTCTTATCAGCTATTGTTCATTCAACTATATAGTAAACAAAATCGATAAGTATTTGTCTCATGTTTCGCATCGTGGTTTATTTTAGGTCCGTACTCAAAGCATTAACATGGGCGTAAAGGCTTTAGATATCATAATTTAAAACGAAAAAATTGTGTTTTTAAATGTTACCGTAGACAAATAATAAAATTATTCTATTCACCTAGTTTTCTATACAAACAATTCTCACATTAAACTGTAAATATAATCAAAAATTTAAAAAATAAATATACCATAATGTTGTGTCCACGACATTGGATTGGCCAAAGGGGTTTTATAGAATGGCCGGCAAGATCTCCAGACCTAACACCACTTGACTTTGTGGGGCTATTGTAACGTGCCTATTTTTCCCTTCTACAGTTCCATTATAATTGTGTCTCTGATAGTTTTGTATTCCTCAGGTACTCGTAAATAGTGTCGCGTGCCGTATTTTGTTGTAACTTAAATATATCATTCGTTGTAAATAGTGTTGCATAGCCTCGATTATTGTGTATTATCGATTATATTATTGTTTGGTTTACATTTCTGTGTAGATGAGGCTAGCTATCAACACTGACGAACGCGATTCTTAGCGTGGAACATAGATTTGCGAATATTCTTGTTTGACGTCAATTCCGTGTCATTTTCTTGATATCCGGCTTGGGAAGGAGCCTAGTCGCGTGGTGACAGTCTTGGGAGTGGTGTGGTGAGAGTTTTTGGAACGATGTGATATTAACAAGTGTGCGGAGCCTCTACGGTTTTCTTTTCATATCTGGCTATATTTGGGCCATCTTAATTGGATTTTGAAAAAAAACCATTTAATTTTTAACTTGACCATTCTATCGTACCTTCGCATGCGGGATTTATTTGAGGGAAGCCATTGTTAATTAGCAGGTGCCGTTCCATAACCCAAACCGGCCACAGGAGTAGTGCATTCGTATCATCCATATCGACGATAAATTGCAGTGTTATAAAGACTTGCTTGGTGTTTTTAGCAGGAACTCCGTATTAAGGTGTTCAAGATTAAAGTTATTCTTTTTTTTTTATATTTGATCTACAATATACGTTTACCCAAAGGTTACAAGTGAGTTATTTTTGAATATTTAACGACGTGACTTATTTTTGACACCACGAGTAACTTTTGTTTTAATGTATTAATATAATACATTATTAAAAACTATTTATTGCATTAGATAATATGCCAAAACTGAGTACTTTGATTTATTATTAGCTGCTAATTTTGACTATATTTGTTGTAATGTTATTATTGAACTGAGTACTTTGATTTATTGTTGGCTTTTGATTTTGACTATATTTGTTATACGTTTATTATTGAACTGAGTACTTTGATTTATTGTTAGCTGTTGATTTTGATTATATTTGTTATAAGTTTATCATTGAACTGTGTACTTTGATTTATTGTTAGCTGTTGATTTTGACTATATTTGTTATAATTTTATTATTGAACTGTGTACTTTGATTTATTGTAGGAGTAAAGTATCCAATATATTTTAGCTATAATTTCATTTATTTAGTTCACCATAATCTCAGTTGTTTATCGTGTGGCTCTGCTAGTGCCTATAAGACCTAAAGGTTTCCGGCTTGAACCGTCTAAGTCGGTGGCGCGGCTCACTTTTATATTTTTTTTTCTTCTACCCTCTACGGCTGAGCTCGGGCATAATTTGCCAGTAGAGAGACCGCTGGCAGAGTACTCTATAGAGAACGAATAAGACGTGGCACTATTTAAAAACAGTAATTTACAAAACTCCTCCTAAAGGCATTAAAGAACTAAAGCTTAGAAAAACTAAAGAATGTAGACGAATTATTACTAGCGAAACTTTGCAAAGAGTTCGAGAATAATTTAAAAATAAGTTATATTGTTGCCTACATAATAACGGAGCACACTTTAAACAGTTACTGTAATTACTTTTAATGAGCTGTTTAATTATTAGAATTTGACATCGAAAAACAACCCATTTTTCATTAAAAAATTTAGTAGAATGATTTTTTTTTCCTTAAAGTAAACAGCTTCTAATGTTGAAATAATATTATTTAAATTTTCAAATTTAACCGCAGAAAGTTTTCCGATTTCTTAATTTAAATTTCAAATACCTACGTAAACGTATTTATAAACTGGTTTTTTAGGCAGATCATTTTTTATTTATTTTTACAGCAAATATTTACCTTTTGAAATAATATCATTTTGAACAGAAAAATAACCATGCCTGGTGTTTAAATAATGTTACCAAAAAAGTTGGGACATGTAAATTATTTAAAATATTAAAATAATATTTTGTAAAATAAAAAATTATTTTACTTAAATATTAAACATACATACATACTTATAGTCACGCCTTTTTCCCGTAGGTATAGGCAGAGACCACTTCATTCCACTTGCTACGGTTCTTACACATATCTTTTGCTTCCTCTACTTTCATCAGTAATCTCATACATGCTCGTCGGTTGTTTTTAATCTTGACCTGGACTTTCTTCAAAACAATGTTGATCTGATCGAGATATGTTCTCCGAGGTCGACCTCTACCGACACTCGCCTTATAAATTTGTTTCGTCAATCTTCCGTCATCCATCCTTTCTGTGTCCAAACCATCATAACATTCATTTTTCTATCTTTGTAACCACATCTTTTTTTACACCACGGCGTTAAACTTATACCAGTTTCAAATGAGGGTTACATCGTTTAATACCCAAAGAAATATAACATTACATTTTTAATAGCATTAACAAGTTGCCTCTGGAGCGACCCACCGGTGGATCGCAGTGTACATACCCACTGGGCATTGCGCGTTACCGGTGGGTCTGGCATCGCGACCCACCCGTGTCTCGTTGCCTCACTACTATAGATTGTAGATTGTAGGGGGGTCGTGAAGGCTATACAACTACTCAAGCACCTTGACCTATCAGATCTTTGTGCATAACTCTTAATCTATTCAAGGCCCAGAATTCCGAAACTTTGAGCAAAGTTTATCAGTTTCCTGGTGGCCAAGTTTCTGACATCGAATGGCTTTAGAAAGGCCACTTCCAGGAACTTAAGCCTCTTGCAAAAAAGCGCTGGACATTCGCAAAGCAAATGTTCTGCAGTTTCAGCAAAGTTCTCGTAGTAGCGACAACTATCACTCTCTGTTTTGTCCATCTTTTTCAGGTGATACCTTAGAGGGCAGTGTCCAGTGAGGAGCCCCGTCACCAGTTTCAAGTCTTTCTTGTCTAACTCGAGAAACTGTGCTTGGCGAAAGGCTTACTAGCCTTTTTGCTTGTCTTTGTCCTGGCACTTTATGCCAGTAAGATTTTATTTCATCTTCTTTTAAGTGGGCTTTGGAAAGTCCTCAGAAGGGTTCTGGGCCGGAAAATTGTATATTTGCCCCTTCTTTGGCAAGGCAATCTGCTTTTTCGTTGCCTTTAACTCCCTTATGACCTGGAACCCACATCAGAGTAACCTGATTGTTCGCTGCCAGTTGTCTCAGGGACTGTTTACAGTCCCAAGTCATGTATTGTTGTTTGATTTCCTCTTTTACTGTTGGTACTTTGAGGTCTCGTGCAATTAAGCTGTTATGAACAAACCATGGCCCTTGTGAGATAATTCTGAGCATCTTAGGTTGGAACCTTTCCAGTATTTCTAGGTTAGAGAGTTGGAAGCTGAACCCCAGAGTTCTAATCTATATGTCCAAACGGGTTTGAAAATAACTTTATAGATTAATAGTTTGTTTACCAAGGTTAGCTCTAATTTGGGATCGATTAGCCAGTAGTGTTTGTGCAATATTAAGCCGAGCTGCTTTCTCTTCGTGAAAATGTGTTTCTTCCATGTCATTCTTTGATCCAAGTGGATACCAAGATACTTCACCTCTTCTCGCTGAGGGATTTGGATATTATTTAATCTAACTGAAGGACAGGTATTTTTACGATTTGTGAAAGTTACATGATTTTTTTTTTGCACTTAATGTGCTTTTTGTCGACCAAAAAACGAATTTTCTATAAATATGGTATGGTCATTTGTAGAAAGGAACAACTTAATTACGCCCGCCATTTACGTAGCGTGTAACGGCATCCGCGGCAACGTGTTAAATATTTAAAGCAAAGAAGAAACTACTGCTATTTATCTTTTAGAACTCCAACTCCCCAACAACTCCAACGAAAAATTCTTAAAAACCGAAAATACTACCACTATTTAATTATGTGTCTCCTGAGACGAACGAAACTTACAAAGCAATTTTAAGTTCGCCAATATTTTCGAAAATTACACAACCTTGACTTAGGTTAATGATAGAACGATTATTTTTTAATGGTACCCACAAAACTATTTTCAGCCAAAAATCTACAGAGAAATACAGAAAGCAGACCAGCGAAAATGCATACATCAGCGTAAACAATTTTTTCGTTCTCTAACGATTACTCTGCTCTACTGGCAAATTATGCCCGAGCTCAGCCGTAGAGGGTAGAAGAAAAAAATATAAAAGTGAGCTGCGCCACCGGCTTGACGGTATAAGCCGGAAACCCCTAGATCTTATAGGCACTAGCAGGGCTACAAGATAAACAACTATGATTATAGTGAACCAAATAAATAAAATTATAGCAAAAATATGTTGGATACTTTACTCACACAATAGATAATTAAGGTACACAGTTCAATAGCAACATCATAACAAATATAGTCAAAGTTAACAGCTATGATAAAATTTCCTTGCTAAAACAAACCAAAAATGTAAAATTTACAACTTTATAAAATAACCAGAACAGCAGTAAGAATAACAGACTTTACCAAGTTACAACAAAAAGGAAGACATATATAAATTAACTCAATAATAACATTAACTCAAACATTTACATGAAGGCAAAGAACAAAAGGTAAAACATATATATCAGTTAACTCATTACATAAAGATTTTTACTGCCAAAACAATCAAGTTCATTTAAAAATACCTTTACAAAGGTTGTCCTTTAAAATATCAAGATTGTAGTATATTTACAAATAAGTAGAAAGAAAATATGTTTTTACTTGGACATAAAGAATTATTGAGAAGGTTATTTTAATCCAATAGTTTTGGCATATTATCTAATGCAATAAATATTTTCCAACATTGTAATATACTAATAAACAAAACAGAACATAATAGTGGTGTCAGCATGAGTCACTGCGTTATATATTTAAAAATAAATTACTTATAACCTTTGGGTAAACGAATTCACATGTACTATACTTATAAACTGAAGGAAGACTTACTCGTGGTGCCGAAATAAGACACAGCGTTATATATTTAAAAATAAATCACTGATAACCTTTGGGTATGCGAATTCACATATACTCCTGTGGCCTACTCCGGTGCTACTCCTGAACTACTCCGGGGGCTGGTTAGACTATGCGGGTGGCACTGATTAACGATGGCTTCCCTCAAACAAATCCCGATAACGGCTATTCAACTTGACACCAACTCCAACAATATCCACAACAATGGCAAGACAAGTTGAAAATCAAATGGTTATTCTTCAAAATCCAATTAAGATGGCCCAAATACAGCCAGATATGAAAGAAATCCCATAGAGGTTCTGCACACGTGCTAATAACACACCGTCCCCAACAACCTTCACTAACACCTCCGACCTCGATGAAGCTCTCCAAACGACTGCCGCTCCTATCCCGGAAATCAAGAAAAATGGCGCGGAATAAACGTCAACCCACAATCTTCTCAAATCCGTGCCTCGACCTCGTCCGTGTGGATATTTAGTCCCATCCACACAGAGTAAGGCACAAATATAATGAACCGTAAATGGGAGAAAATAGGCACGTGACACAATCAGCACTCAAAAGATTGAACTGATTGGCCACCCGACGTACAACTTTAATTGGCGACCCAGTCTTTTTTTTTACCACACTTAAAGAACCAACTACGTGCCAAACGATTTTTAATAAAAATGCGTAAAAACAAAATTTTGCCATAGTGGGCACAATTGCTTTTTGGATAGCTTTAAAGGTGTACAAAACTATAATCTCCATAATGATTAAAAAAGAAAGTGCGTGAATGTCGTAGATCATCCGGTTGAAACGAAGTTCCTTTCGTGATATATTATTATTGATAAACGTATATTTTTTTCACGCTTGTTTTTGCATTTTTTGGACTTGTTGCTTTATTTAATGTTTTTTTTAATTTAATTTTTCAACTATTCTTTTTTTAACAGCCTTTAACTGTCCACTCCTGCACGTAGGCCTCCCCTTTTCTCTTCCACTCTTCTCGGTTTTGGGCCACCTGTTACCATTTTTTCTCCACTTTTTCGGTGACGTCGTCGATCCATCTTCGTTGTGGTCTGCCGACGCTCCTCATTTTTGCTCTTGGTCTCCATTGTACAACTTGTTTTGTTCATCGCGTTCTATCTTGTCTGGCGACGTGGCCTACCCAGTTCCATTTTGCTTTAGCGATAGTCTTTATGACGTTTTTAGCTCGGGTTCGTCGTCTGACTTCCTTGTTTCTGATTTGGTAGCGCAGGCTGACACCTAATATTATGCGTTTAATCGCTCGTTTAGTCGTTCTGAGCCTGTTGGCTGATTTAATGGTCATTGACATTGTTTCCATTCCGTAGGCCTTCAACGGGAGGATACAGGTATTAAAAACTTTCGTCTTTAAGTTTATGGAAATTTTGGGGTTCTTTAGGATATAGCTTAGTTTTCCGGTAGCCGCACACGTCGTTCGAATTCGTCTACCTATTTCGGCGGTCTGGTTTTCTCTGCCCTATTTTTGAACTAATTGGCTGTAAAAAAATAAGATAGTCGTAATATAAAAATTTTAGGTTAAAAATAAATTATTCACATTTTGCTGCACTTTAACTCCGACACTTACGCAGCGTCATTGTTATTATTTTCTAAGCCACTATCACGATGAATTATTGATGTATATTAACCAATAACAAGAGTAATCCATAGTGCGTATATTATTGGCTGTGCGCAGTCATAGGTGCGCCCTTATCGGTTCAAGGCAGCCAATAAGTTATTCACCGGCCGCGCAGGATTGATTGGTACACGGCATACGCGTCTGATGTTTCGTGTTTCGTAAAGGAAAAATCTTACATTTTCTTTCGCCTAGCCCCTATCCGTATCGTGCGAGCCACTTTACGAAATTATCTTCAATTTTACGATCCTTATTTTCACATTATTTAACAAACAACCGCCTTCTCTTGTTCGCTTTAAATAATATATTCCTTGGAAAATTTATACATACCTATAACCACAGACATCTCAGTTAAGAGCATCTCACATTGAATACTCAATTTAATAAATAAAATTCTTTTTAAAGTACTTAAACAAAATTTTCCTGACTTTTTTTTAAAAAATAATCGTAAAAGAATTATTAATGCTTTATATAAAAAAATATTGTGTATTTTTCGGTTACAATGTGGTGGAAATTGTACAATTTTTGTGTCATAAATAAATTTTTGTTATAAATTAGCCCACTTACTTGTTACGGTTCTTACATACATTTTTCGCTTCTTCCGCTTTCAAACATGCTCGTCGGTTGCTGGCACTCTTGACCCGGCCTTTTTTTAAAACAATTTCGATCTGATCAAAATACGTTAGCCTACGTCGACTTCCAACAATTTGCCCATTCATACTCGCCTTATAAATCTGTTTCGTTAATTATCTTTCATCCATCCGCTGTTCGTTTCCAAGCCATCAAAGAATTTCTCTTCTTCGCAGCGTTAATCCTACCTTTATGCACTCCTCCATGCACAGCCAGTCGTTGACACGTTCAGGCTGCTCTTAAAGTTATGCAGTGCCCGATTCATTTGTTTTACTGCCAACATCCTTCGCTCAATATCAGAGTCATACCTTTGTCTCTCGTAAACTTTGAACCCAATTATACACACTTATTCACTTGTTTCACTCTTTCTTCTGCAATCAGAACATCGCATGCTATCGTCTTTTTCAAAAACCATTACTTTCGTCATGCTTGCATTCACTTTCATTCACTATCCATAATCCATAATAATAACCATCGGCTGCAAATTCTCGTTATATGATGCTTATATGATATTATCGGCGAAAAGAAGGCATTTGACGATCAAATCATTCATTCTTAATCCATATGCACATTTTGCCGAAGATGCTCGGTAGTTTTTGTGGTCCTGCTACGAACCTTTTTCTTTATACAGCAAAATGATAACTGCCTTGAACCAGTCTCTTGGTACGCTGACACTCTTCCAGCAAAGGTTAAAAAGGTAGTATAGTAGACTAGCTACCACGCCCCGTCCAACCTTCAGCATTGCCACCGTATTTCTGTCATACCTTGCAAAATGCTCCAATCTTATTTTGTTCAACGCTTCTATAATCTCTTTCAAACTAATTTTACCTTTATTGCAACTTTCACTAATGTCCCCGATTTGGGCTTAGGTTTGTGTATCATCCTCTCTCTCAAATAAACTTTTAAAGTATTTTATTTCTTCCACCAGTTAAGAAAGCACAAAGAGCATTTATTTTTTATAGGTTTCTGTACTCCAGATATTAACTCAGCCATATAACCTAAAAAGAGCAATCTTGTTTCTGCTAATTCAACGAACGTACGACAGGCACGATGTCCACGGGGTTTAATTCATGCGAGAGCTGGATCCCGGTAGCTCCAAAGCCAATATTTGTAATTTAAAACAGTGTTGACAATTCAAAAAACAAACCTCTAAAAATCCACCCATTATTAATTCTTATTTATTAATATGTTGGTTAATAAAAAAATTTTATGTTTGTTTTTTTTATTACAGAATGAATCCCCGATCGTATCGGGGTAATTCGTCACCCCGTTGAACGATGCAGCGTTTGAGAACAACGTTCAAACGGTCCAGGACCCCAACAGCTTACGAAATGAAGACTCAAAGTAGTTTAGAAGTACCTAAACAGGTGAGATCGGCTTCCTTCGATGAAATCCAATTAGAAGCCAAAAGATTACAGGCAGAAAAGGGACCAGACTCAAATGCACTACTTAATATTCCTCAATACCCTGGACAAAGATCAAGGAGTGTTGATTCTGGAGGTAGTGAAGAATCGGGAAATTACCTGGAAGTTCCTTCCAGAAAATTTCACCGAAGACGCTCGTCTGGAAGTAAGAGTCCGATTTGCGTACATTGCGTATGTCTAGAAGAGTATAATAAAATGCACAGCAGTGATAGTAGTCAAGATGAAAAGGAAAAAGAGGATACTCCTCAACCATCTTTTAGTATGAGCGAGTCCTCTAGTGAATGCGAGGAAGAGATTTTGTCTAATTGTGGGATTCGAGTCACCTTATCTCCTGAAGTACCACCAGAGACAATACAATCACCACCTCCTGTGCCAATGACTCCGACTCAATCCAGAAGAAAATCAATTCATCGTCAAGAAGCCTTTTTTGGAGAACCATCAGGGGATTCCCTGGAAAGCATCTCGGACGCTCCTTCTGAGGCTTTCTCCTCTGATGGTGCCGTATCAGATAAGACCACAGCCGGTCTTGTCGTAAAAGACATATACCTTCAGGTGCCAGATCTTAAGAGAGATAGAGCAGCTTCCGTAGATTCTTGTTTTTCAAAAGTATCGCAAGTAAAGACTGAAGAACTAGAACATTCTGGTGTAAGTTTAGAGGTACCAGTTGGACCCAATGTGGCACTTAGGTCCAGATCTGTTGACATCGTCCTACCGACTGATAAACAAGCTAGGTACAAAGCTTTGGCGATGGCAGCGCCAAGCAATTCTGAGTATAGGTACGTTTTTAAACACACTAAATGTTGTCAAGCATGACTAAGTGTTACAGCATGTTAGAATATTAAATGTTAAGCTATAAGTTTTTTAATTAAAAATTTTTTTACAAATTGTAAATAGTAAATAAATATTCTTAAACAATGTTTATTATTTAGAGTAACAGACTGTTTAAAAGGTAAAACACGTTTAATGCAAATTGTTTTAATTTATTATTGTATGTTATTTATAATAAAATTTACACTGTTGAAAATTGTATCTAATAGATATTTTATTTTTATTTATATTAATTAAACAATTATTTAATATTCACGATTTTTTTTTATTACAAGTACTGCATTAACCTCTAGGGTAGCACTACAATACATGTATGTTCAAAACAAATAAACACGGAATATTTTCTATTGCTTTAGCTTTTTTTAATATTCCTATTACAATAATTTTTTTTGGTTTGGTTCTTCTTCTTCTTCTAGCCGTTTAGCGTCCAGAATTAGACATAGGCCTTCCTTAGTTTTTTTAATTTTATTCCATTCTGGGAAATTCTCATCCTTGGAAGTCCCACCACCTTTTTTATGTCGTCGTACCAACGTGTGACGGATCATCCTCTTGCTCTTCTGCCGGTCCATGGTCTCTTCCATTCCACCTATTGTCTTTTATACGGGCGATATGTCCCGCTGTGCTGCCCGGTCTAACATATCTGTTATTTTAGACTTACTCCTAATTTATTCATTTCGTTATTTGTCACGCAGAGAAACGCCTAATATTCTTCTTTCTATATTACTCTAAGCTTTTTCGCCATTTGCACTGTGAAGGTTCATGTTTTAGCGCCGTTGGTGGTTACCGGCAATACGCATTGGTCGTAAAACTGTGATCGCAGATTCAGGAGTATTTTTTCGTTGGTGAGTATATTTTTTAGTTTTGCGAAAGCTGCCAATCCTTATCTAATTCTCGTTTCGATTTCGTATCCATGTTTTCCTTTCTAAGAGTGATTCGTTGGTCTAAGTTTTTTTTTTTTTTTTATGTTCTGGTTCCCACGAAAAGGGATATCCTGTAATGTTCAGAGAACATCGTGGGAACCAAGGGAAAGAAGGTAGGAGTTGGTGTTCTTCTTAAATTTCTGGAGGTTGTATGCCTCGGGGAACACCTTCCTAGGCAATGAGTTCCAAAGCCTCGCAATTCGTTGGATGAATGAGTCTTTGGAAAGTGATGTTCTGCAGGTCTCCAAAGTTACCACGAAGGGGTGTGAAGACTGAACTTGACAGGTTAATCTCGAAGAGACTGCCAAAGGAGGAACGATTGTTGAAATTTCAGAAGAGCATGAAGAGCCCATGAAAATATCTATAAAATAGAGACAAATCGCCAACTTTTCTACGGTGTTCCAGACAAGTGAGCGAGTTTGTAAGCGAGGCATCACCGACGAGACGAATTGCCCTTTTTTGGACAGAATCCAGTAGCTTCAGGATATGTATAGGTGCTGCACTCCAAATATGGGAACAGTACTCCAGTACAGGTCGGATCTGTGCCTTATAGATCATAAGCAGCTGACTGGAGGTGAAATAGCTCTTGGCACGAAACAAAAAACCAAGTTTTTGGGATGCACTTTTGGAAATGGACCTCACGTGATTTTCTCAGGAAAGGTTATTGCTGATAGTAATACCAAGCATCGATATGGATGACTTCAGTGGTATGGTTACTCCTGACAAAGTTATGTTAGGCACAGTGAGATCGGCTTTTCTAGAGAAAAGACATGCTTGTGTTTTGTTTGCATTGAATTCTACCAAGTTATTGGATCCCCATTCGAGAATTGTTGCCAAGTCCATATTTATATTGATAACATTTCTTCCTCGTTCATTTCTGGTTTCACGGGCTGATATAGGGGCCCTGGAAGAGAAAGCGGTATGGAGGGTACTATCATCGGCAAAGCTGTGTACGGGACATGAAGTTGCTTTCAATAGGTCGTTGATGTGAAGTAAAAATAGTGTTGGTGCTAGAATGGATCCTTGCGGAACACCAGCATTTATGAGTAGAGTGTCAGATGAAACTCCATCGACCACTACATGGAGAGACCTGTTTGAGAGAAAACTAGCAAGCAGAGAACACAGCTGAGGTGGCAAGCCATAAGATGGAAGCTTGGCGAGGAGTCCCTGGTGCCAAACTCGATCGAACGCCTTGGAGATATCTAATGCCACAGCTAAAGTTTCTCCATACTTTTCAATAGATAGCTGCCATATATGTATAATTTATTTACATTCTCTATTTTGTTGTTGTTTATTATGATATTGGAATCGACCTGACACATGGTTTTGGTTTTATTAATATTGATTTTGAGGCCCATATCCGTTGATTTTTGGTTTAGATCTGTAATCATTTTTTCCAGGTGTTCAGCGTCATTGGCGAACAGAACTATGTCGTCTGCGTATCTAAAATGTTTTAATCTTTCGCTGTCGATAATGACTCCCTCTTCTGACCAGTCTAACTTCTTGTAAGCTCCTTTTCGGGCCAGCTTAAACAGTTGGGGTGTGATTGTGTCGCCCTGTTTAATTCCTCTTTGCACGGTAAAGGAATATGTTGTTTTGTGTACACTCACTGCCGCTTTCGCGTTTTCGTTAATCTTTTTCAGTATGTTTGTATCTATGGTCGACACAGGCCAGCCCTAGCTCACTTGGAATTGCCCAATGTTCGATAAAATCAAAGGCTTTTTCGTAATCTTTAAAGGCTGTGTATAATGGCATTTTGTATTCAGTCATTTTTTCATTTAAAATTTTGACCGCATAAATAACGTAATTTAATATTGAAGGATCTACAATGAGCATAAAAAAATAGGATTGGTAATTTTAAGTTGAAAAATTTACTATAAATAAACTAAAAAATACTGGTCAAAATCACTTACAACTGTAAATTTTTATTTCATTGAAATTGAACAACATACATACATATATGTATATAGTCATGCCTTTTACCTGTAGTCGACCATTACCGATTTTCTAATTTACACTTAACTTATTAATCTGTTTCTTTAATCTTTTTTATCCATCCTTTATACGTGTCCAAACTATCTAAACTATTTATCTTTATAACCACATCTTCTTTCATACCACAGCGTTTCCTTTTCTCACCATTCTTCACTTTATCTAATTAAGTCACTCCGGCATTAATCTTATTTTTATGTTTCTTCTGCAAAACCAAACATTTCCCACTATTTATAAGTGTGGGGACCAGCACTTCTCTTTGCACATCCAGTCGTTCCTTTTTTTACACATTCTGGCTGCTCATAAAGTTGAACAGGTTCATTTGTTTTCCTGCAAACACCCTTCGCTTAATGTCCCAGTTATACTTTTCGTCTCACTTAAACTTTGAACTCAGGTATACAAACTCATTTACTTGTTGAACAAATCAAAACTAATTTAGGTCACTTTGTTTAATTTAAGTTAATAGAAAAAGTTCTGGTATATATATACATGCATAAATCGAGAGCTGCAAAATAATTAAAGTGGGTGATTTAACTTGAAAATAACTGAAATTAAATTAAGCAAAACATGTTGTTAGATAACATTAATTAGACCAAGGGAACAAGAAGATGTTTCGTAAAAGTACGCGTACAAAAGATTGGAAACATATGCCCCTTGTCATATAAAGTAGCGGCTACTTTGATTTTTCAAATAGAATACGCTGTATATAATATCATTTTATGCTTTTTTATCACTTTTCCAACAACTTCACGTACTGTATATCTATACCTATCTGTTACCGTTTAGGGGATAAAAAATTAATTTCGATTTTTGTTTCTATCAAACAAAAAAAAATTTTAAATAAACAACCAACAAACTCCTGGAGGGTACAGAAAATAAAAGAATGGTTAACGAACGAAAATATTTTATTTTCACAGTATTGCTTCCAGCCAGAATTATTATCAATAACTAAAAGGCAAGAAAGAGAAAAAAATTACAAAGTGGATCAAGTTATACTTAGTTATGGACATCGTGTGCTAAGACTTTCGTCGTATCATTGCCAATTTAATCTAATTAAGTATATTTGCGGAATATGCAAAAGTTATTACGACAATCACATTGGATCTAATGGTTACAGTGATAAGGCTGTTTTGGAAACCTGGCAACGAGCACTTAATACTGCCACCTCTCAAAAAAAGTATAATAATGAACAAAAAATTTTCGGGTTTAAATCTTAGGGGAATTTACTAATGTACCTCTCAACACAGTGCACCCGTTAAGTCAATGCCTCGGCGACCAATCTGAAACCGTCTTATATTGGTGAAATGAGCTATATACTCCATTAAAAGTTTTTATAAATACCTCCGTTGTAAAGATCACATTTTATAAAAATGTCACTGTTATCAGAACTCCTAATACTTTTAAATATCTTTAAGTCATCGGCATATAGTAAAAAGTCTGAGGATAACTTTGATCCAATATCAATAAAAAAAAATATTAATCACCAGAGTTAACTTCAATTTCATCAAAGGTATGTCCAGCAACTCATCATCCTCATCAATCGACCAATCGCTTCCACTGCTGGACATAGGTTTCTCGTAGCTTTTTCCATCCTTGCCGATCCTGTGCTGCCTCTATCCAGCAACTAACTAAAGAAAAACTGTTTGATAAGTAAGAATGAAGCCATTTTAAAGCGTTTGCTTTAACGCCATACCGTTTCAGTTTATTAATAAGTTAATTATGGTCAACTAAATCGAAGGATTTGCTAAAATTGGTATAAATCGTCAGAGATTTGTAACCTTGGTTAAGTGATTTTAATATAAAGGTAATAAAACTAAGCAGGTTAGTGCTTGTAGACTTACCTCTTAGAAACTCATGTTATCTGGTTGATATTATGTTGCAAAATACAAAAGATATTTGCGGTAAGACTATTTTTTAAATATCTTGGCTAAGGCAGATTGAATACATACCGGGTAATAATTAGTGAGGTCTAATATCTATCCCGATGTGTAAATAGGGTTAATAAACGATCACTTCCATGATGTTGAAAAAATTCCAGTCTGTAATGACTTACTGAATATGTGAGTAATGGGTTCACATGTACAGATTTTTAGGGAAAGATTTGGTAGTCCATCTGGCCCTGCACCTTTATTACAGAGTTTAAGCGTAAAAGACAACCGAAAATTTAATCAAAATTATCTTCTAACTCAAAAAAATCAGCATTCTGTTATTTAGTGTACTATTCTTTGGGTTAGTAATATGGCTGACATCAGCACTATAAGTAGCGACTACATTGTTCCAGGACATAGTTGCAGGAATGCTTTAATTCAGCGGTTCTCAAACTTTTGTTATTCACGCCCCCCTGTTTTAATTTAAAAAATGTTGCGCCCCCCAATCCGTAGACCTAGGAATTTGGACTAAAATAGGCAACATTGTCTCGTCGAGAGCGCCAAAGATGCTGTCGGAAAGTTCGCGGCGTTCGTGCCACGTATTCAAGCTTCCTGATCTTTCTCGAACTGTCTGAAAGCGACTATAAATACAGAAGCGCACATACGGTATTCCCAGTCTCTCAGTGAAGGTGTTTTAACACTAAGCAAGCATTATTGTGAAGTGTGAGTGTATAAGTAGGTGTAGTATGGATAAATTTTTAAAACGAAAACTTGAGGATGACGGGGCTTGTACATCGACAGGTTCAGGTGGAAATCGTCCGAAATCTAAAACAAGAAAATATGACCCATCATACCTAAATTTGGGCTTTACTAGCCTTGAAGTAGGTGGCGAAGAAAAACCACAATGCGTTATCTGTTTAAAAGTATTGGCTGCAGATAGCATGAAACCAAATAAATTACAGAGGCATCTAGAAACGCTGCACAGAGAATATGTCCATAAACCGCGAGATTTTTTTGTGGAGAAACTCAGATTGTTTAAAAAACAAAAATCCAGCTTCCATAGAGTACTAGCAGTAAATGAGAAGGCTCTCTTGGCATCATATAAAGTGGCATACAAAGTAGCTAAATGCAAAAAACCGCACACTATTGCAGAGCAACTTATTTTACCCTCTTGCAAAGACATTGTAGAAATAATGTTTGGTGAAATGATACAATCTATCGACGAATTAACGATATATCAGTTGATATGCAGCAGCAGCTTGAATCTGAGCTTACTGGAAACTTGTTTGCTATACAACTTGACGAAGCAACTGACTCTAGTAATGATTCCCATTTGATTTGCTACATTAGATTCTGTCAATGTTTTAAAATATGTGAAGATTTATTGTTTTGTAAACAGATTGAAGGAAGAACTACAGCCACCGAGTTGTTCAAGATTACAAATGATTCTATTACTAAAATGAATTTGCAATGAAAAAATTGTGTTGCGATTTGCACCGATGGAGCTCAAGCCATGTCTGGTAAATACAACAGTTTACAAGCGCTAGTAAAAAAGGAATCCTCAGAAATTATCTGGACGCACTGCATGATACATCGGGAAGCGTTAGCATCAAAATCGCTAAGCCCTGGACTAAACATGATTTTGACAGTAGTTATTGAAGTTGTTAACTTTATAAAAACCAGACCACTAAAAACAAGGATGTTCTCTGTTCTGTGTGAAGATTTGGGAGCTGAGCATCAATCTTTGTTGTTTTATTCCTCATCCAGATGGTTGTCACGCGGTAAGACGGTTAAGCGTGTCTTTGAATTAAGAAGGGAAATAGCGATATTTTTAAGCGAGGAAGGTCACAAGCATTCAACAGATTTTTTCGACAAATTATTTTTACTAAAGCTTTCTTATTTAGTAGATATTTTTGAAAAACTTAATATACTTAATCTTCAGCTGCAAGGAAAAGACGTAAATATATTTGATTTAAGTCAAAAGATTGATGCTTTTTGTAAGAAATTGCAGTTATGGCATAACAAATTGAAAGAAAACAGTTTGGAAATGTTTCCCACATTTTGCGATTTTGTGCAAGATTCCCCATTGGAAGATATTCATAAAGCTGTGATGCTAAAAACCATAGGAAGCCATTTAGAAAACTTAACTGAGAATTTCAAGCGATACTTCTTTGCAGAGAAAGATATCAAGTTGTCAGACTGGAGCTGGGTTTTAAATCCATTCGAAAATAGACCTGTCGGACTATCACTGCAAGAAGAAGAACAACTGATAGATATTTCAACAAATCCCTTACAAAAATCAAACTTTGTTAACAAATCTTTAACAAACTTCTGGACTGAACTTCCGAACGACTACTCCGTTATAAAAGCCAAAGCGCTTAGAATTCTGTTGCCTTTTCCAACGTCCTACCTTTGTGAAACTGGATTTTCTGCACTTGCTGTCGTAAAATCTAAATACAGAAATAAACTTCAAGTAGAAAATGAACTCAGAGTGGCCATCTCTAACATAGAACCAAATTTAGAGAAGTTGTGCGCCTTAAAACAAGCTCATGTTAGCCATTAGTCCTTAGAATGTTTCTTTGTCATCATTAAGTAAGTAAAATTTCAATAAAGATTTTTTAAAAATCTATCTGTAGCATTTTATCATTACCATTTTATTTTTAATCTGTACTGCGCCCCCCCCCCCCAATCATGTAAACGCGCCCCCCTTAGGGGGCGCGCCCCACAGATTGAGAAACGCTGCTTTAATTCATACGTCGTTTATTCTTGACACAGTTCCAAAAATTACTTAAGTTTAAAAAGAGAGTACTCCCATACGTGTAATATAGTGCTTATAACAGTCAGAACTTAGTTTTTTACATTGGGCCCCACAGATTACTAAAGATTTTATTGTTATTTTTGTTCCTTAACTTTTTGTATTTGGTATGCCTTTCTTTAGACTAATATTATTTTTTTTAAAAAACCAACAAGGGTAAACACTGCTCCATTTAAAAGTGACAGGTACAAACTTATCTATTTTAATCTCATACACTTTGTCATCGATGGACTCCTGTTCATATATTTGAATTTAGTTCGTATTTAGAGTAGTAAGAGCGGCATAATTGGCAGTAGATATGAGCTAGATTTATCTTTAAGCCAAGTAGCAATTTGAGAAAGACATTGAATGCAGGATGATAACTATCTTTATCTATTACTGCTGGACATTTGTTGATCATTACGTTTAAATTTGAGAAGCATTGATCTAGTGTGAGGTAATAGTCATAGTCATAGTCATTATAGCTGTTTGCATTCCAAAGTGAGAAATCGTATTGATGATGAGTCACTTTTTTGCAGTTTATTTTTTTTAAAAGTTTGTCGTTTAGTATTTCAAGTTTTTTTTCGATTTATTTTATCAATATTTTATTTATTTCTAACAAAACGGAAATTTTTTGGCATGTTTGTAAAAAGAATTAAAATATCTACCTTTAAACGATGTCTCACTTGATCCCCTGTGCTATTCAAGATTCTTGAAAGAGTTGCGGATGACCCTTGTCCAAAAATTTAGAAAAAAAAATGTCCTCTTTAAAAGAAAATCAATTTGTCTCAGGTTTTTCGGAACAAAGACTTTTCAAGGAAAATAAATTTTTTTAAATGGTCCACCACGTTTATAACTTTATCAATTATCAATAAATAAACTAACTGCGTGAAACTTCTTATTATTTTACAACTAATTAAATTTTTTTGTGTTCGAAGTAATAAATAAACTTGCTGGCATGTCTTTTTGCTCTAGCAGCTGCTCTTGGATCCAGTCAGTAATCGTTACGTATGTTTCTTAACTCTATAATCGATATCGCTTCAGTTTATTTTACCTTTTTTGTCATTATTTTTACCCTATTTCTTTCACGTGCTCTTTGGATGATATTTTGTTGTGCTTTTACAGAATAGCTATTTAATTTCATTTTAATTTTATTAAATTTTTTATTAAAGAAATCTTTGTTGAAATAAAACATTGTTAACATTTTAAATAAATATTATATGAAAAAGTTTATTTACAATATTTTGTTCGCGTAAGCTTAATGGTTCTTTTAACTCTGCTTATAATTCGCAAAAAAATGTAATAAAAAAAACTCCGAAAGTAAACATAAAATTGTTTTTATCACAATGTCATTTTTATATAACATCAATTTTACCGACAAAGTTTTGATAAAAGTTTTCTCAATTCGCATAAAAAAACTTCCTCTTTAACGCACATAAAATTAAGCTGCTTTCATTAAATAAAATAGTATATCTCATTTCACCAATTTTTTGTTAATTATTATGCTTTCGTTGAGAGGTTTTATTTTTACTTTTTACTTTATTGTAAACAGAAATCGTTAATGTAGCTCTCGATGAGTTTTTTGGTTGGAAATATGCACATATTTAATTATGTTAAAAGGGAATGCAACAAAAATAAATTATCGGCACAAATTTAATAAATATATTTTTCTACGACCATTGGATTCTGTAACAATTACATACGCGTTATCTATTGATGAATGGATATGATTCCTAAGATATGTTATATCCTGATACATTTTTCAACAGCTGACAATCAATCACATATTTCAATATTCAGGATCCAACAGGCTGAGACCAATAAGGAAGCTGCAATAGTACAGCTTTTTCATAGTTGGGCTCTGCTCCTTTAACTCGATATCGAGAATGTCATGTTTATTCTGATGAACTGTCATCTCAATTATTCGATTGCGACAATAAGATGGAGAAATTAACGAGTGATAGTGATGGTCTGCGATGGTCGTAGAGAAAGTTTAGTCATCTACTCGCGTATAATGGCTATTATTCTCTCAGATGATTCCAAAACTCGCCTGCAGCTCGTTTCGAAATTTTTATCCTCGAGAATAATAGCCATCATTATACGCTCGTTGAAGAATATACTACTAATTATGTAGTACTTTCAGTATTATCAAGCATCCGATTTATAGTCATCATAATCGGAATCACTGTCCTCGCTATCCTAATTCGGATAGTAAATGATAACAGGAATAACTGTTTAGATGCGGTTTTCACGAACCCACCATTCCTCTATTAAATTTTTACATTTTGTGACACATTTTTTCCAAATTTCAGGAGTGGCAGCATTATTGCCAGGTTTCCTTAGACAGCCTTATCACTAAAACCATTAGATCCAATGTGATTGTCGTAATAAGTTTTGCATATACCCCAAATATACTCAATGGGATTAAATTGGCAATGATAAGGCGGAAGTCTTAGCACACGATGTCCATAGCTGAGTATAATTTGATCCACTTTGTAAAATTTTTCTCTTTCGTGCCTATTAGCTATCGATAATAATTCCTTAAAGCAATACTGTGGAAATGAAATATTTTCGTTCGTTAACATACATAAATATAATCACGCCCATTTCCCGTAGGGGAAGGCAGAGACCACTTTCTTTCACTTGCTTTAGTTTTAACACACATATTTTGCTTCCTCTACTTTCATCGGGGCTCTCATGCATGCTCCTCGGTTGTTGGTACTCTTGACCTGGCCTTTCTTCAAAACAATGTTGATCTGATCGAGATATGTTCGCCGAGGTCGACCTCTACCGACTTCCTTCCATTCACACTCGCATTATAAATTTGTTTCGTCAATCTTCCTTCATCCATCCTTTCTATGTGTCCAAACCATCTAAGCTTTATCTATCTTTGTAACTACATCTTATTTTACACTACAGCGTTTTCTCACCTCACTATTTTTACTTTATCCAATCAAAACATAAATGTACGCCCCTATATACTGGAGCTGCCTCTAGTGGACCTTTTTTAAATCGCAATTTGTAAATAAACATTATTTCTGTGAAACGCCAACGTTAATAGTTTAAAACATAAAGACTATTAACCAAAAAGTATACCTAAATATAAAAATATTTTTTATCTTTGACACTCTGTTCGTGTCACAGCCGCAACTAAAATGGCTGCCGCCG
The DNA here is from genome assembly GCA_950111635.1 of Agelastica alni. NCBI lineage: Eukaryota > Metazoa > Arthropoda > Insecta > Coleoptera > Chrysomelidae > Agelastica > Agelastica alni. The sequence continues at coordinate 27,290,839 of OX467712.1, forward strand.
AAATGTGAAGCGTTCTGTGCTACAGAACAAAAATACTGCTATCGCATTTCGTCTATTGGATATTCCCTTCGGCACTACTTACCAATTTCGCCTTCTTTCACCACCTTTTTTCACAGCAAGTTTGTATTTACTCATTGTAACAATTCAATTCACTGAATTTCGCAATATCCAAATGGTAATTTCAATGCAAACATGTTTTTTTGGGGTATTCGTCTGCAACGAATTATTCGCATATTTGATTAAATAATACCACCAACCTCCAAATCACCGATTCGTAATTTAACGATTTAAACTCGATGTTTTATAGAATTTAATTAAAGTGTAAGTACTACATGTGTTGTAACGTTTTCATTGAAACAAACTTTAATATGGTTATTTCAAAAATAACTAATGATACTTTACCAAACTATTTTAATTTAACCCTTTAAGGACAGATTTAATTTTAATTTAATGGTTTTTAGCATCCAGCTAAAAATTATACAAATTTGAGATTGCACAAATAAGAAGAAATGATTTTTTTTAATTAATTTATCCGTTTTTTTTTAAAAGGTGGTGCCTCTATGGTACCACTAAAAAAGTGAAGAAAATTATCCGAGATATCAAAATATTATTTCTTATAAAAAGCCTGACAATGGTTAGTTCTCTCGGTAAGAAAAAGACTAACCAGACTCACCAGATCCACCAGACATTCATAGAGTTAGTAAGTAAATTAGGAGAAACTGGATCCGTTGATACATACATACATACATATAGCCACGCCTTTTAAGGTAGGCAGAGACCACTTCCTTTCTCTTGCCACGGTTTTAACACACATTTTTTGCTTTCTCTACTTTCATCAGTACTCTCATGCATGCTCGTCAGTTGTTGGTACTGTTGATCTGATCGAGATATGTTCGCCGTGGTCGACCTCTACCGACTTCCGTCCATTCACATTTGCCTTATAAATTTGTTTCGTCAATCTTCCTTCATCCATCCTTTCTACGTGTCCAAAACCATCTAAGCATTCCTTTATCTATCTTTGTAACCACATCTTGTTTTCCACCACAGCGTTCCCTTATCTCAATATTCTTCACTTTATCCACTACGGCTATACTTCTCAGACTACTTATCTCCACAGTATTAATCCTTTTTTCATGTACATAAGTAAAGGAACCAACACACCTCTATGCACAGCTAGACGTGCCTTTTTTGACACTTTCTGGCTGTTTTTAAAGCTATGCAGTGAACATCTCCTATAAAAATAACTTGATGTGGTTAGTAGAAAGGTCCAAGATAATTAATAATATGTTAAAAACTTTTTTACGGTATATAGAGTTTGTAAAAAAGTGATGAAAAGTTCAACTTTAAAACGTCAAATATCTTAATTTTTTAAAATGAAACCTTTTTTTCCTGTAGTAGGTATAACTAAAGGGGAAGTTTAAATTCACTTTCCTAAACCTAAAGGCAATCGTTTCTGAGATATTAAAGTACATTTAAAAAAATTAATAACTTTTACCATATTGTTGCTTAACTTATTATTATAAGTTGGTGGTGTTAATTTTTTTCTTTTAGTAGGTGTTGTATGTCGCTGTCATAATTAATAATTAATTGTTAATTGTGATTGTTGGCACATCTGCAAAGTAACCGATACGGTGCGTTTAAAATTAAACAATGAATATTACGTAAATTTACCTTTATTGCAGAGTTGTCACTAAAACATGTGCATTGTTTGCTACAAAATATCTAGGTCGATAACGATCTAGCCCTAATACCTTATATATATATATATATATATATATATATATATATATATATATATATATATATATATATATATATATATATATATATATATATATTTATATATATATATATATACATATAGTCACGCCTTTTTCCTGTAGGGGTAAGAAGATACCACTTCCTTCCACTTGTTACGGTTCTTACACACATCTTTTGCTTTCTCTACTTTCATCGGTGCTCTCATACTCTTGACCTGGCCTTTCTTTAAAACAATGTCGATCTGATCGAGATATGTTCGCCGTGGTCGACATCTACCGACTTCCGTCCATTCACATTTGCGTTATAAATTTGTTTCGTCAATCTTCCTTTATCCATCCCTTCTACGTGTCCAAACCATCTAAGCATTCCTTTATCTATCCTTGTATCCAAATCTTGTTTTACACCACAGCGTTCTCTTATCTCACTATTCTTTACTTTATCCAACCGAGTCACTCCGGCTATACTTCTCAGACTACTAATCTCCGCAGCATTAATCCTATTTTTGTGCTTCTTCTGCCAATCCCAACATTCACTACCATACACAAGTGCAGGAAATAACACACCTCTATGCACAGCCAGACTTGCCTTTTTTGACACTTTCTGGCTGTTTATTAAGCTATGCAGTGCCCCATTCATTTGTTTTCCTGTCATTACCCTTCGCTTAGTGTCACTTTTATACTTTCAATGTCTCGTAAACTTTGAACCCAAGTGCACAAATTCATTTACTTGATCCACTCTTTCTCCCTCAATCGAAATTTCACAGTTTGTCATGCTTGTCATATCAGAATAGACGTTTAAAATACTCGGAAGACATTTTTAAATTGACCAAATCGTGCTTGCATATAGAATTATAAAAATATACAAAAAAGATAATAAAATAAAAAAATTTACACTGCTGTGAATAAATGTACAAAGATAACTACATAGAGAGTTATTTCTATGTAGTCAATGTAAACACCAACAAAAGCTTAAACAACTTTTTATAAAAATTCATATTTACAATAAATTTTATTCTAGCATAACTTAAAAAAAACACAAAAAGCCCAATTTTGTAAACTAATTAAAAATTTTAAAAGATATGATGAAACATAAATTGACCTAACGGTAAGAAGAAAATTATAACCTTGAGCACAAGATGCATGTTATTGGTTGTATAAAAATAATGCAAAATGTTTGATTCTTTTTTTATTAATTAATAATAGTCCGCATTAGTTATTAAGCTATTTTTATCCTTTTTAATGTTTTTATTGCGTAAATAAGAAACCGAGTTTTATTTATTATATTTCCACAGTCTAGACTTCTATTTAGTTTGTATTAACACATGTTTGTGTTTAACAAGTTGCTTCTACGGCTATAACGAGCAAGACACTGCAACTAGCCATATTTTTGTGCGAGGTTAAACAAGCTGTGCGTAACCTAGGTAACAACAAAACAGTCGGAAATATGGAAACATGGATGACCACTGCCTACCAACGTTACAAAATCTCAAATGATATGGGAAATTAACCGACTTGGTATTACATGGATCTCACATCTCACAAATTTTTACGGTAGAAGATCTGAGTTGCGAGACTTCGTGATTTTACAAGTTATGTTTTTAATGGCATCTCATTTCTTTTTGTAGACAGTCCTACTATTTTTTCTTTATTATACATATACAGGTTCACTGATTCATTTACTGCAAATGTAACTTTGTAATCCTATATATTTATATGGGATTAAATTATTTATGCAGTTGGTGTATGCAGAAAACTAGACCGAAATTGACAAATATTTCAGTTTTTTTTTCATATATATACTAAAAACTAATTGTATTCTAAATTTAAAGCTTCTATGTCTGCTAAAATTGCCTTTGGGTTTAATAATTGGCCAATTATTCAGTGAGTGACAAAATTAAAAAACTTTGACTAGTTATAATTCTTAAACTACTGGTTCAATTGAATGAAATTTGAAATATACCGTGTTTATACAATGCCTGCTTGGTTAGTGAAAATTCAGGCTTTTAGTTTTATCCACAACGAAGTTATAGGGGGACGAAAATGGCCTGAACTACTTTGAGAAAAGGATGGTACGCCGTGCCGATTTTTTGCTCACCAACTAACAAATAAATTTATTTTTAAATTTTTTGCTGCCTAAAAATAATTAACAAAATGTAAAATATACTTAAAAAAGTAATTTTCTATTGTTTCAGAAAATCTACGGAAATTGGAGAAAGAGTTCTTCGTAGTACCCCAGATTGGGAAGAGTCTGCAATTAATGGGGATCACCTCTGGGTTCCGACATCCGTTTCTGGTGATTTTTGTTACGTTGGAGATTCAGATTGCACGGTAAGTCATTTTTTAAAAGAATTTTTGTATAATAATACAAGGTGGGCCTCAAATCAGTTTTCACTTTCAAAGTTTGTGTTGTTTGTTTTTATACAAATGCACAATGTAATTGACCACACATTTTTTTCTTTACATAAATCTACATCTCATTAAAATAATTTAATTGAAAAAACTCAATTATTAGTAAATATGTAAACTTGCCCGGAGGAATTTGATTTTTGTAAGGTTTAATTAAAAAAATAAAATGCATTTTACGGGTACATTAAATAAAACTAAAGAATCTCCGTCTTGATAAACAAATGGCACATTTAAATAAAAAAGCGAAAGAGATATAAGCTACAAAAAAATGTTGCTACTACTGAGCGTGCCCTTGACGTTGGCAAAACTCTTTCTATCTTTAAACAGTTTAAACAGTTGTTTTGCTTTCCTTGTCCCAGTATTCCCAGTCCAATGCCTAAATTTTTTTTTTTTTATTTTTTTTTTTATGAAAATAGTCGCAAAAAGGGTAGACCTATCGTGTGGGCCGCGGACGGCCCACACTGCGACTATTAGAAGGAGAAGGGATTATAGAAAGGAGATGATTGTGGACACGCTTTTTAAAAAGTTGCAGGTCATAGTTCTCTGGAAAAACTGATTTTGGAAGCTTATTCCATTCCGTAGCAGCCCTGTAAAAGAAGGATTCTTGATGAAGATTGGTCCTTGTAGTGTCAATCTTGAGAGTAAATGGGCGAGACTGATCAGCGTGCCGTGGTACAAGAGTTTTTATTTATCTGGAGCATCTGCCATCTGTAGAGCAATGACTGGTCTGCAACTCTTCTTCTATGTTCTAGAGGGTGAAGGGTATCTGTGAGAGTTGAGCTGTTTATCAAGCGAATGGCTCTTTTTTGAATGGAATCTAGAAGACGAAGAGAATGCCTTGGTGCTGAACCCCAAATGTGCGAGCAATACTCCAAAAGAGGTCGGATTTGAGCCTTGTACGTCGTCAACAGTTGATCAGGAGTAAAAATTTTTCTAGCTTTCCACAGAAAACCTAGCCTTTGGCTTGCCGACTTTGCGATGTTAGCAACTTGGTCATGCCAAGACATATTATTGGACACCGTGACTCCCAAAATCGAGATGGAGGGACTTGGTTCAAGGGTATTTCCGGACATTGTGATGGGATGATTTAAGGTATTCACTTTCTTGGAAAACGTGGCACTTTCTGTTTTTTGGGCGTTGAACTAAACAAGATTGTTTTTGACTGAAAGGCTTGTTATTTACCAATTCCTTTACGTCCTTTAATTTTACCCATTATTATCAGTTGGAGGATATTATACCGGCTTCTTCGTAATATGTGACCAAATATGCTATTTTTCCACATTTGATATTATCAACCCACTCTTACGAACCGCATTTACTGTGTTAAAAACTGCCTCGTTTGTTTGCATAGCGGTCCATGGTATTTTGTACATCCGTCCAAATAACCACAATTTAAAAGCCTCTAAGCTGGTAGATATTTTTAATGATTCGACACCATATTAGAGAACTGACCATATATGTTACACTTGATCATGCGTAACCGAAGTTAAAGTTTCAAATTATCGTTACAGAAGAGTGTCCCAATATTTAAAAATGTTGTACTATCTTAATTTTACATTTAATTTCCATATTTAGTTGTTTAGTTGGTGATACAGCAACCAAGATATTTGGAATTGGATACCCTTAGTTGTCCATGTCCTATGTAATAAGATCTGGCGAAGTGGTCACTGGCCTAAAGACTGGACAACGTCTGCATTTATTCTTATTCACAAAAAGGGATCTACCAAAAAATGTGAAAATTATCGACCGATATCTCTAATTTAACATGCCAGCAAAATCCTGCTCAAAACAATAGATAGACGGCTGCGGAACTACTTAGAGAGCCAGATCCCTCCAGAACAAGCAGGCTTCGTTAAGGGTAGAGGGACTAGGGACCAAAAATTCAACATCCGCCAATTAATCGAGAAATCCCGGGAGTTCAATACACCCATGCTCCTATGCTTTAAAGATTATAAGAAGGCTTTTGATTGTGTTCGATGAAGTAGTATTTGGAATGTATTGAAAGAAATAGGAGTCCCTTTTCATCTCGTATCTCTGATTAGCAACCTATATGGAAATAACAATGCCATTGTTAGTCTCGACAATAAAAGATTAAATATTTTTAAAATACATAGGAAAGTGTTTATAATGAGACGAGCCCTAGAGAATTTTGAACGAGGTGTATCAATCAATGGTAAAAAGATACATTATCTCAGGTACGCGGATGACACTACCCTAATAACAAGAGTTAAAGATGAGATGATTACACTTCTTGATCAGGTTGAAAATGAAAGCCGAGCCCTGGGACTCAAAATAAATTTAGATAAGACAAAGCTAAGAAAGCTAAGTTAAGAAATCTGCAAAATAGAATTGAAGTAGTAGAGGAATTCATCTATTTAGAATCGCTAATAAACAGGGAGGGTGCGAAACAGAAATAAGAAGACGGATAGTATTAGCGAGGACAGCAATGTCAAACTTATCCAAGATATGGAAAAACGGTTGCATAACCAGAAACAATAAAAGAGCCCTGGTTAACGCCTTAGTGTTTTCGGTATTTTCATATGGTTTTAAATCCCGGACAATAAAGTCGAGCGACAGGCAACGAATAGATGCATTCGAAATGTGGTGCCGGCGGAGGATGCTTCGCACACCGGACCAATGTGTCAGTATTAAGCGAATTAGGAATCAACGATCGATTATCCACCAGTTGCCGACGTCGCATTCTGGGTTACTTCGGACACATCACCAGACGAGATCAAGACAATCTAGAAAGACTTATCGCGCAGGGCAAAGTGGAAGGTAAAAGGTCAAGAAAAAGATCTCCATCACGATGGATAGACCAAATTAAAGAGATTACAGGGCAAACCTTGCAGACAAACTTAAGAGTAGCGGAAGACCGACAGCAGTGGAGACAATCGACCCATCAATGCTTATAGACATGATGTCACAACACTTTAGCAATGAAGATATGACTAAGAAGAAGTTGTACATTTACCTGTAGCTGTGTACCATGGTATGGCGAGCGACTAAATACTATGTATTTTGTTTTAGAACAAGTTATGTTAGGGCCCATCGTTCCTCTGTGTCAATGGCATTTAAAAGGCATTGCAGTTAATTTAACTCGACAAATAATATAATTGTATTATCTGCGTATCCGATTGTATTTATAATCTTATCATTAATTTTCAAGCTATATTCTAAGTTGTGCAGGGCTTGCTTAAAGATTTTCTTCTTCTTCTTAATCGTGCCGTATCTTCAGCGGACGTCGGCGATCATTGTGGCCCAAATGACTCTTTTTATGCTGCTCTAAATAATTCAGCAGATGTTTTCTCGGTCCATTGGCGTATGTTCTTCAGCCACGATATGCGGCGTCTCCCGGGACCTCGTTTTCTTTTTTTTACCCTTAGTGATTAGTTGTAGCAATCTATATTTATTGTTTCTCATGATGTGCCCGAAATATTTCATTTTCCTTTCCTTAACTGTTTCAAGAATTTATTTCACCTTTTGTATCTATCGCAGCACTTTTTCATTGGTTACATGATAAATCCAAGAGATTTTTAACATTCGTTGATAGCACCAAAGTTCAATAGCTTTAAGACGTCTGAAAGCATCGTCAGTCAAGGTCCAAGCTTCAACTCCATATAGCAGAACCGTGAACACATAGCATTTGAGAGTTCGAATTCGAATTTTTAGATTTAGCTTTTTATTACAGAACACACTTCTTATACGGTTGAAATTGGTCCTAGCCTTCTCAATCCGTATCTTGATTTCCGTAGAGTGATCCGATTGAGTAGTAATGTAGTAATGCTCCGTCAACTCGGAATTGATAATTTATAGATTGTTGTGCTTTACTGATAATCATAACATTGGTCTTAAAAGTATTTAGGCGCATGTTGTAATTCCTACAAGTATTCGAAACTCTATCCACTAATCGTTGAAGCCATTCTGCACTGGTTGAAAGCAAGACGGTGTGTGGTCGGCATATCTGAAGTTATTGATATACTTTCCATTTAACATTATTCCATCTTGATCTTCTTCTAATGCATCGTTAAACAGGCTTTCGGAGTACACATTAAACAATAGCGGTGACAACACACATTCTTGACGTACTCCTTAGAGGACTAATAATTCTTCAGATCTTTCATCGACAACGCAAACGCAAGCTTTTTGTTGCCAGTATAGCTTACCTATGATTCGCAAATCTTTATCATCCAATCCCGATTCCTCTAAAATGTCCATTAGCTTCCCATGATTTACCCTATCAAAGGCCTTCTTAAAATCTTTAAAACATGCGTAGACGTCCATGTTGACATCTCGCGCTCTTTGAATCAAAAAGTTCAGACCAAACAGAGCTTCCCTTGTACCGAATCCTTTTCTAAAGCCAAGCTGCGACTCGCTAATATTTCGTTCCAGTTTTGGATATATACGTTCATGGATGATTCTTAAGAAGACCTTTAGCATATGGCTCATCAAGCTAATGGTTCGGTGTTCTGCGCATGTTTTGACCTTTGATTTTTTTGGGATGAATATCGATATCAGCCAATCATTCGGAATTTCTGCCGTTTCATAAATATCATTGAATAGTGCTGTTATTAATTTCAGATTTGGTCTTCTATCACTTTTAAGATATCGCCCTGTATTTCGTCTATTCCGGTTGTATTATTGGCCTTAAGTTTATGGATGGCATTTTGAGTCTCTTTCATTGTGATTGAGGGACCTATTGTTGCAGTACCTTTAACGTAATTCTCCCAGTGTTCATCATCAAAGAATTTCTGCATGTATTCTTTCCATCGTTTTATTTATTTTCTCTATGAGCGTTTTACCCTCTTTATTTGTGATTGTATTAATATTTCTTGTTTTATACATCCCTGCAGCCTCTTTAACTTTTTTATGCAAGTTGAAGGTATCGTGTCGGTGTTCTAATTATTCTATCTCGGCACATCCCTCATCTAGCCAAGCCTCTTTTGCTTCTTTTATCTTTTTCTGTATTTGTTTGTGGATTTATTTATAGATAGATCTCATCTCTGTTCTTGTACTTTCTTTTGTCTTTCATTATAGTCAGGATATCTTTTGTCACCCATTTTCTATTTTTATTTTTCTGTGTGTTCTGAGATGTTAGGTTACCTGTAGTTGTCTGAAGTATAATGATCTTGATTATATCCCATTTCTGTTCTATTGTTTGTGTAAAGATTGAATGACAGCGCGGGAAAATAAAGGTTAAAATGTCAATTTTGTCATGCTTAACGTTCTCCTACCAGCAAATAGATGGCCTTCATGCCAAACACTTCGTGTTGATGTAAATCGCTGAACTCACGTAGCGACTAACCTTTTTTTTTTTTTTTTTTTTTTTTTTTTGTGAGGAGGAAATCCATCATGGACACCGGTCGCTTCCATCAATCACGAACCGGTAGTGCCGGGCTTTAACCTGCTAAAACCTCCTCTTCGCATCCACTACTGTGGTATCGTTTTGGATAACATGCCTCGCAGTAGTAGTCGGTCTATCAATCTTCATTCTCACCCTGCATTTTCGTCCCTTCTGGCGTCACCTTGCATCTCCCTTTCATTAGCCTCTTTTCTTGTCATGACTATTCTTACCATTTCTCTCATTGCCTCCCAGTTTTCTTTGCTTCTCGTCATCAAATCTATCATGGTGTTTTCCGTAGGAGCCTCTCCCATTATTGAGGCTGTTCTGTGTCGTATTTGCTCTCATCTCCCACAATCAAAAATGGTGTGTGATGGAGTATCCTCTATGCCATCACCGCAGTACATACACGCATGCGTTTCTGCCTTTCCTATCCGCTTTGTGTAGATTCTGAAGAATCCATGTCCTGTCAAGAGCTGAGTCATGTAGTAGTCCAACGTCCGGTGCTCGCATTTATAGTATTCGCCTACGTTTGGTATCAGTTTCTTGGTCCATTGGGCAGTCTCTATGTGGTCCTGCCATTCTTGCTGCCATATCCTCAATGTTGTTTCCCTTTCCTCTTCCATCGCTATTCTACAGTTCTCCCTGTGAGCGACTAACCTAACTAAACCTAACCTAACCTAAATACATACAAGCCCTCGACAATACCAAAAACCAGTGGGTATACCATAGACTACTAGCGTACAAGTTAGTATCCTAGGTTTATGTATTAATAACTGATTGTAAGCTTAACCAATGGAGATACACAAGTCGGTGTATCTTTCCATTAGTATAGTTAAATACAGTGTGGAACAGCCAAATGGAATACATTCGATAACGAATAAATGAGAGCGTGTTGGAAAAAACGCTTGGACACGTCGATTTATATTTTTAGATGCGCATTCTTTTCAAAAAAAAAATTATATAGAGTGTGTCATGTGACAGTGGCCGATACCAACTTTCTTATTTTAAATACAACTCTCTATATATTATTTATTTTTTGGATTCTTCAGAAAATTTTAGACATAATTCATATACAATGTCCCATACCTATCTTCAACTTTTTCGGAAATATTAAGTGTTTTCAGATGTATTAAAAAAATAACATTAAAAAAAGAAAATTATTTTATTTCACAAATTCGCTACATTACACTCAATACTTATTTCCCATTTATTAGCTCTTAATATTGAGAAAATAAGCAAAAACCATTAATGCGTTCCTTTTTACTAATATGAAATAAAAAAAATACAAAAACATACAATACAATACGAAAAATTTCTAAATTTGCCGCCTATATCCCAAGGAACCATTAGCAAAATAGAAAAACAGTTTCGCGAGCTTGGACATGTAAGACAGACAAAAAAAGTAGTTGCCAATGAACTAAGCGATGATGCGAAATTAGATGTTATGCTTGAGTTTCAAGAAAACCCGCATAATTCTGGTCGAAAAGCAGCCTTACTGTTCAACATTAGCCACACATCAATTTTTCGAATATTAAACGAAAGTAAAATGCATCCCTATAAAATGATGCCAACTCAGGAGCTCATGGAAGACGATTTCGACAGGAGAAAGTATTTTTGTAAACAAATGATGAAAATGTTAGATAATGTGATCCAATTAGAAGATGTTTTTTTTTCTGATGAGAGCACATTTACACTTCACGGTCATGTTAATCGTCAAAATTGCCGCTATTGGTCTAATGAGAATCCTTACTGGATGAGAGAGGAACAAACGCAATATCCTGAAAAAGTTAATGTTTGGGCAGGAATTGTTGGAAATCATATCGTAGGTCCCTTTTTTATTGATGGCAACTTGAATGGAGATAAATATTTAGAACTGCTCCAAAATAATGTCGTGCCAACTTTGACAAACTTATATCCTGATCCATCAAACCCACAAGTTCCTGCTAATATACTATGGTTTCAGCATGATGGAGCACCGCCCCATTACCAAATCAATGTCCGGCAGTACCTGAACCAAAATTTTCCAAATCGGTGGATAGGGAGGCGCGGATCCTTAGAATGGCCGTAACGATCTCCTGATCTGAAGCCATTAGACTTCTTTTTATGAGGATATGTCAAAGTATTGTATACAAAACTAAACCACTCAACTTACATGACTTAAAAAGACGAATCACGCTTGCGATTAGATCAGTCACGCCTGAGATGTTGAGTAACGTTAGAAGACATTTCTATACCAGATTAGCATGTTGCCAAGACGTTCGCGGCGAAAATTTTAAACATCTCTTTCATTAAAATTAATGTTTTTTTTTACATTATTTGTGAAATAAAATAATTTTCTTTTTTTTATGTTATGTCTAGAATTTTCTGAAAAATTAAAAAAATAAATAATATACAGGGGGTTGTGTTTAAAATAAGAAAGTTGGTATCGGCCACTGTCACATGACACACCCTATATAATTTTTTTTTTGAAAAAATGCGCATCCAAAAATACAAATTATTCTATTTGGCTGTTCCACACTGTATAGTTTAATTATCAAATCAGTGTTTCTACGTACAAAATGTATGCAGGCACTACATGGCGAACCCAATCTAACCTAACCTAACCCACACATTACATACTCTTGTTAAAATCAGTAGGTATATCTACATATTTATTTAAAGTTTATTGTTTTTAAAGAGTGATATTAAAATGCTAACATAGATACTATATTAAAAAAATCGCGAGTGTATACAAAATATTTTATTTCATGCAAGTGGTAAAAGTAATAAATTTCGTGCATTAAAGTATTTCGTCTAAAATTTTTTTAACCGAATTTACCTTTTTTGTAACAGATAAATCTCCTCGGCAACTTGCAGTGTGGTTTTTCTCACGATCTTGATATATCAAAAAAATCCCATCCTTTCATCTTTTGTTGCCGGAATCGATTGTTCTTTACTACGGAGCTTTAGTGAAAAGTAAATTACTAATAACATGCAAGACTGGTCGGAGATACGTTTCAAACGTAAAGCATTGCTTTGCCGTTAATAGCTCTTTTTGTTAAATGTCAAGCAATGTAGTAAATTACCAAATGTAAAGTAGTTTTGAGTATAGTTTAAAAATTAGGTTGGGAATTAGATTTGAAATTTTTATAAAAATATTTATTTATGACATAATTAATCTGAAACAAGATGTTTTTTTAGGTGTGGGAAAATTGGGTGCTTCTCTTATCAGTACATCACGGAACGCCACATTTTTTGGAACGAAGTTCCTTATCGCACGATACGGGTGGGGGCTGTGCGACAGAAAGTGTAAGACTTTTCTGTCACGATATACGAAACATTGGACGCGTATGCCGTGTACAATTAATCATACCTGCACAGTCAGTGCGAACTTATTGACTGCCATGAACCAATAAGTGCGCACCTATTATTGGAAACAACCAATAGCATACGCGCTATGTATAACTGTTGCTAAGTATTTCTATGTTACGCGTCTCCTCTTCTCTACAACAGAACTTGCTTGCACGTTATTTTTGCAATTGTCATTTTGACAACCACGTGGACTACACGAATAGACGTCGTGTTACTAAGTATTTCTATGCTACGCGTCTCCTCTTCCCTACAACAGAACGCGCATGCGCGGTATTTTTGCAGTTGTCATTTTGACAAACACGTGGACTACACAAATAGACGTCGCGTTGCTGAGTATTTCTATGCTACGCGTCTCCTCTTCCCTACAACAAAACGCGCATGCGCGGTATTTTTGCAATTGTCATTTTGACAACCTCGTGGACTACACAAATAGACGTCGCGTTGCTGAGTATTTCTATGCTACGCGTCTCCTCTTCCCTACAACAGAACGCGCATGCGTGTTATTCTTGCAATGGTTATTTTGACAAACACGTGGCCTGCACAAATAGAGGTCACGTTGCTATGCTACGCGTTTCTTCGCGCATGCGCGTTATGAATCGTTACACATTTTCATGTGGCATGACCTTGAATTTTTATTCCCAGCGCGCGTATAGAAGTTTCAGTTTAAAAATTAAGGTTCAAAGGCAAAATTTTCAAAGATAAAATAAATTTTTATTATGTTGTCACTTATTGGGATTATTTCTATAGCCAATTAGTTGACAAATTAACTATAAAAAACATTAAAAAAAGCAACGATTCCGAAAATTGCAAAAACAAGCGTGAGAGAAAATATAATACGTTTATCAATAATAAGATACTACGAAAGAAACTTCGTTCCAACCAAGTGTTTCACAACACTCACGCAATTTGTTTATAATTAACAGGTTTTTGTCTTTGATTTGTCCAGAGTCAATATACTTTGTAACGAAATATCTCACACTTGTGAATTTCGTTCCCTTTTGAGAGATACTTTTCATTTGACTCGTATATTGATTCTGAAGGAATTCAATTAACGCACGTTGGTAGTAGGATGAGTTGATCATTGAAAGAGTTATGTTAAATACGTATTTACATTTTTGTCAGTTTACAGTTTTTTCAGGTATTGTAACTTGGGGTTCTTTCTGTTCAACTGATTTAGTCACTTCATACCTTCTTTGTACTAATGAAGTATTTAAGGGGAGTACCACTAGAAAATACGACCATATGCACCTTATGCTTCGCAGATGACCAAATAATATTAGCCCAAGATTTTGATGATATGGAATACATGACCAGAAAATTAATTAAAGAATACAAAAAATGGGGACTAGAGGTCATTCTTACAAAAACGGAATATATGTGCATCGGGGGAACACAACAAAATCTGGTCTTGGAGGACAACCAGAATGTAATTAAACTATGCGAAAAATACAAATACCTCGGTATGTATATCATGACAAACGGAACAACGGATAAAGCCATAAGGAAAAGAAATATAAAAGGAAGAAGAGCCATCGGTTTACCAAACAGAGTATTGTGGGATAAACATATTTCAAAACATAACAAACACCGAATATACAATAGTATTGTCAAAAGCATAGTTACATATGGCAGTGAGGTATGACAACTAAAACGAAGGTAAGAAAAAGCTTTAGAAGCAACAGAAATGGACTTCTGGAAGCGTGCGGCAGGAATATTTAGACTGAAACGAATTAGAAATGACAGGATCAGAGAGATTAAGGGAATTGATCATAGCATTATAAAAAATTTTTAGAATAAAACAACTTAGATGGTAAGAACATGTGCAGAGAATGGACGAAGACCGTTTGCCAAAGAAAGTCATCAACTGGAACCCCCAAGGAAGAAGAAAGAGAGAAAGACCTAAGAAGAGTTAAAGAGAGGAAATAAACAGAGAAATAAGAGAAAGAGAGAAAGAGGTTTGGGAGAGGATCTCTGGGAGGACAGGAATCAATGATGACTGAGAATAGGAAGACGTCGAAGAACATTCTAAAACGTATTTAAGAATTATGACAGCATATCTAAGAGTTAAATTGAACTGAATAATTCGTAGATACAATCATAAAATAAATTTATGTATGTATATATATATATATAACGAACGCCAAAGCTTCAATGCGCAACCCAACAGCTTAATGGATTTCAATAAGAGAAAAGGAAAGAAGGAAGGAAGAAAATTAACCTTCAGTTGTCCCAATTGAAAAGAGAAGTATCTATTACCTCTCTATCATATACTAAAGTTACCTGAAATGCATTGCTAGTGACGCCATCTAAGGTCCGGCAAGCTTGTAACTTGTTCTTTGTTTTTGTTGTTGTTTTTCACGGTGGAGCAGCGAGCAAAGCATTGAAAACAAATACAAGCTGGTATATAGGACCGCTCGGTTCCGTATAGGTACCAGCTTGTACTTTTGTTTTCTACGCTTTGCTCGCTCCTCTGCTCGCCGCTCTATAGCATATACGGTGGTTTTGGATTATAGTTAGAAACTCCATAACCAGTATTCAACTGTACATTTAAGAAGTACGAAAGTAAATTCCTCTAATATTTTTAAACAAATTTCGATGGTAACGAATTTTATTTTATAAGAGACTTTTTGTTTGGAAATTAACGGTCAATAGGGTTTAAGTTTAAAAATGATGACAACCGTAAGACTTTGTATGAAAAAGCTAGAGTCGTGCACAAAAGAATAGAATTTTTGAAAAATTATACTTATTGTAAACAAGAATTATCTTTATTTTTTTATCTGAACGAAATTTAAAGTTTGTTTTTTGCTAAAGATGGAACAAAAAGAATTTGGCAGGACGATAATATAAAGTTTATAAAACACACTGACGGTGATGGAAAAAGACACATTATTGTGCATGCAGGTGAAAATCACGGTTTTGATGATGGAGCGGATCTTTTATTTTCATCAAAATTAAAATCGGCCAATTAACATGACCATATGGATACAAAAATGTTTGAAAAATGGTTAAAAAAAACTATTTAACTAGTTAATGAACAAAAATATTTCGTTTTCACAGTATTGCTTTAAACCGGAATTATTATCGATAGCTAAAAGTCACGAAGAAAAAAAAATAACAAAGTGGATTAAATTATACTTCCGCCTTATCATTGCCAATTTACACCCATTGAGTATATTTGGGGGATATGCAAAATTTATTACGACAATCACATTGGATCTAATGGTTACAGTGATAAGGCTGTTTTGGAAACCTGGCAACGTGCACTTAATACTTGCCACTTCTAAAATTTGGGAAAAATATGTCACAAAATGTAAATATTTAATAGAGGAATGGTGAGTTCGTGAAAACCGCATCGAATCATTTAATACTGTTATCATTTACAATCCGAATGAGGATAGCGACGACAGTGATTCCGATTATGATGACTTTAAATCTGGTGTTTGATAATACCGTAAGTACTACATGATTAAACATATTTATTTAGTTTGTACCGATAATATATTTTTGTTGCATTTCCTTTTAACTTAATTAAATATGTGCCTATTTCTAACCAAAAGAGCTTCATCAACGATTTCACAATAAAGCAAAAACTAAAAATAAAACGTAACAACAAAAGCATAATAATAAACAAAAAAATTTCGGTTTTAAATCATAGGGGAATTTACTAATGTACCTCTCAACACAGTGCGCCCGTTAAGTCGATGCCTTGGTGACTAATCCGATACCGTCGTATATTGGTGAAATGAGCTACACTATGTTTTCAACCGTATGTTTTGTTTTGCGTTTATTCAATGATTGGTAACAAAGAGGAGTGTAAACCATTTATTCTATTAATAATTTTAATTTAAGTCAAAATTAGTTTATCCTTGACTAATTGAATAACACTTGCGTTAAAGTTAACTCTTCCAGAACGCACATTTAGTGCGGTAACCTAACAAAAAGACATTAAGTTTCAGAAAAAAAAAGTTAGAGAATACTTTATCGATTAATGTTTTGTTAATAGTGCTTGACGCTGGCACGTTACCATGCACTAATGAGGAAGCTTCTTATTACCGCAACTTCGTTCATAATGCCATGACGATGGTGCGAACTTTACTAGACCTAAGTTTGGGTTAGGAAACCTTTTAAAATAGTGAAAATAAATTGGACACTCACATTGGTAGACAGTTCTTTTTATATTTAATAAAACAGGATTGCACCATTAATTTTTCTCAGAGTTTGAAAGAGCTTCTTTTACAAACAAATATCCTTGCTCTCATATAATTTATTCAAGGGTGTCTTATTAACATTTTTTTGAGAAATGAGCCTTTCACGGTCTTAATGAATATCTTGCCGTAAAGTTTTAATCATTTCCTCTTTTTAATAATGTTTTACGGTTTAATGACGTCGTTCGTCGTCGAGAATGAGGGGTTTTTTATTAAGATTTGGTTGGCTGGTTCTTTTAATATTTAACAGCTATGACTAATTAAATAATTGAAAGAGGCGATTTTTGTTGTGAGATTTTAGTCGCCCAATTAAACTCAATGTAAAACTATTCTAAACGCTGATACGAACAATTTTATTGACTGCTATTAAAATTGGTCAATCTTGAATTATGCAGGAAAAAACATTATCTTTTAAAAAAAGTTGATGGTTGAAATTTTGTGAGCCAACTGATATTAATATAAACAAGTGGACTCTCATAAGGACACATTATACACAAAAAATAGGCTTAATATCGGATGTTTACTAGCAACGATTGGTCTTATAAAAAAATAGAAGAACATTTACCTAAAATACATACATGCATACATATAGTCACGCCTTTTTTCTGTAGGGATAGTCAGAGACCACAGACTTCCACTTCCGCTACGGTTTTTACACACATCTTTTGCTTCCTCTACTTTCATCAGTGCTCTCATACATCCTCGTCGATTGTTCGTAACTCTCGACCTCTACCGACTTGCCCATTCACACTTGCCTTATAAATCTATTTCGTCAATATTCCTTTCTACGTGTCCTACCTATCAAAACATTTCTTTATCTATCTTTGTAACCACAACTTCTTTTACACCACAGCGTTTCCTTATCTCACTTTTCCTTTCTCGAGTCACTCCGGCTATACTTCTCAGACCAGTGATTTTTGCTTACTACAAAACCATATATATGAGATAACACATTTAAGGTTAAGTGAATATCACAATAAAAAAATATATTATTAATGATTTCTTCATAAACCAATTTTTTTTTAATTTTAAGGTTAGAATTTTAGTTACAAAAATTAACTATCATTTTCGTTCATAGCCGTAATAAATTCAAAAACAGAGTTTTTTCTTAAAGTCATGAATAAATTTATGAACAAACTGACCAGTGCAAACTTTGTTTTAATCTATATGATAATAATATTTTGCCTTTAAGATGCGTTATAATTTTTTTTGGCTAAGAGATGGTTACCAAATCCTAATATTTTGTACAAAAAATAATGAAAAAGTAACTGGTATTAATTGTTGTTCAATTGATTTTACCTACAATTTTTTGAGGACCTATAAATATAACAAAAATGTAACAATTATTTATTTTTATTATATAATTAATAATGGGCTGACAAATGTTTTACTTGATTCCTTTCAACCGCCGAAAAACTGTACCTATTCCTTTAACAAAAAAGGAAAAAGCTAGATAAGCTTAGGTAGTCCATCCTAAACGGACAAAGCATTCCATTTGTGGCAAAAGTGAAATACTTGGGTGTAGTTCTGGATAAAAGACTCGCCTGGAACGCCCACCTAAAAAAAATATAAACAAAGCTAGATTTTCTCTCTGGAATCTCAGAGAAATATACGGCAAATCTTGGGGAATAAGCACCAAAAAAATTTACGATGATAATATCTATGGTAACGTATAGTTCAGTAATCTGGTGGACCAAAGGGTTGCAACAGATAGCTGGAGCAAAGCTTGATAGCATTCAGCGGCTGGCATGACTGGCCATAACTGGAGCCATGTTCTGCACATCAACGGCAGCGATAAAACACCTTCTAAATCTTCCTCCTCTAGATATTCTCTTAGAGAGGGAGGCCAGGTTAGTTTCCTACAGATTCGTGTCTCTGGAAGGGCCAATTAAAGGAAAGCAACTCGGAAACCACTTCGGGATACTGACTGAAACAAAATATCACTCAATCCTTGAGATGATTTCTGACAGCTTGCCACACAAATACACGTAGAAAAGACCTTTAAAGTCCTCTTTCCAAAAAGAGATGAATGGGTAAGGGGGTAATAATTTTCCCAGAGACTAAATACGTAATGTACACTCTTCTTCTTAGTCCATTACATCATCCACGATGTGTGATGGTTGTTGTGAATTTCTGTCATTATCCAGTCTCTTCAGGACGTGACTAATAATTTGTTGCCATCGTTGCCTGCTGTTAGCCTCTCTTGTTGCTGTCTCTAATTTTAGGCCAGTTAAATTGCAAACGATGTCTGTCCATCTCGTTGGTGATCGGCCTCGTCGTCTTTTACCAAATGGCATTTCCTATACAATGAAGCGCTCCACATTATCGTGTCGAATTATGTGGCCGAAGAACTTTAGAGTCCGCGCTAAAGTTTGCCTCGACAAATGGTGCTCTATTCTTACTTATTTTAATATGGATGCGTTTGTTCTTCGAGCAGTTCATGGGATTCTTAATATTCTGCGCCAACATCACATTTCAAAGGCATCAATTCTCCGTCGATCAGTGGCCTTGATCACCCACGTTTCCGAAGCGTACCTAAAAACTAAGAATACCAATGTTTTTACTAGGGCATTTTTTGTTTGGATCGAGATGTTGCGATCTTTCCATACTCTGGTGAGTTGACTCATAGCTGTTTTACCCAGTTGAATGCGTCTACGAATTTCAGGTTCATAATCCCCTTTTGATGTTATTATTGACCCTAGATACACGATCCTTCCGACAAAATCGCAATTTGCCACCTTGTGTGGTTGTGGAGCATCTTCTTGTTCTCGGTTGATGATAATCATTATCTTCTTTTTTTTGTAGTTTATTTGCAACCCATATTTTAAGCTCACAGATTCGAGTTTTTCGATGAACATCGTCAGTTCTTTTTCATTACTGACAACCAAAAGGGTGTCATCTGCATATCTTAAATTAAATTTTTTGTCCACCCACAACAAAACCACCGTACCAGTTTTCCAGTACTATTCTCAATAAATGTTCCGAATATAGGTTAAATAGCAACGGAGATAATACACAGCCCTGCCTAACTCCTTTTTTAACCAAAGATTCCTCAGAAAGAGAGAGAGAGAAAGATTTGTCCATCTTTATGACTGCCTTACTGTTTACGTATAAATTCTAAATAAACATTTAAAACACAGCAAAGCACAAAGCACAAAATAACAACTTATAAACAATGGCCCAGTAATATTAAAAATAGAAGCAATTTACCCATGTAAATAATATTGATTGTTTACAACTTTATATTCCAGTGCTAAGGTGTAGGATTTATCAATACTATTTATCCAATTTTTTCCTTAAATTCTTACACGTACTTTTCTTTCTAAAGTTAAAACGTAAATAGAGAATTCTTCACCGAATGTCCACGTTTATGGACAAATGACATTCATTTGAAAATATGCATTAGGCCATTTCTCACGATATACCGTGAATCCAAGATTCAAACACACAAAGCATAAGACGTAAACAAATTGTCACATTATTCTTAAACCTCGTATTCGTATACTTGATCTATTTCCCCCAGGGTTCCATCCTGTCCCCCACCCTATTTCTTTTACACATCAACGACCTCAACGACAGCACACTTGTCTCAACTTTCACATCCTATCGATTACTTTCGGTGAATGATATAAATAGACAGAAACAGGTTGACTCCATCAAAAGAGATCTTCAAGCAATCATCGAGTGGGGAACCAACAATCTTGTTCAGTTCAACATCAAGAAAACACAAAGCGCCACGTTTTCCAAGAAAGTAAATTCCTCAAATCACTTCATCACAATGTCCGGAAATACCCTTGAATCAAGTCCCTTCATCTCAATTTTGGGAGTCACAGTGTTTAATAATATGTCTTGGCATGACCATGTTGCTAACATCGCAAAGTCAGCAAGCCAGAGGCTAGGTTTTCTGTGGAAAACTAGAAAGTTTTTTACTCCTGATCAAGTGTTGATGACGTACAAGGCCAAATCCGACTTCTACTGGAGTATTGCTCGCACATTTGAGGTTCAGCACCAAGGCATTCTCTTCGTCTTCTAGATTCCATTCAAAAAAGGGCCATTCGGTTGATAAACAGCTTAATTCTCACAAATACCTTTCACCCACTAGAACATAGAAGAAGAGTTGCAGACCAGACATTACTCTACAGATATTTCCATGGCAGATGCTCCAGAGAAATAAAAACTCTTGTACCAGCAACTCTTGTAGCAAATCAAACAACGTGGACGGTCACCTGGCAATTAACGGTCAACGAATTAAGCGGGTAGAACCTTTTAAATATCTGGTGTGTCAACTAAATGAGTGGGACGGCATGCAGAAGATTCGTGCCAGAATAGAACAAGCTCGTGCTTCGTTCCTGAAGATGCGTAAGGTATTTTCCAGCAGAAATTTAAGCTTGCCTCTGCGCGTCAGAACGCAAATTGAAGTATTTTGGTCAAATCTTAAAAAATGACAAGTATTGACTTTTAAAGCTTATTATAGAAGAAAAGATCGAAGGACGAAGAGACCCAGGTAGAAGAAAGACATCCCGGCTAAAAAACTTAAGACAATGGTATGGATTGAGCACTACCGCATTGTTCCGCCGAGCTGTTCAGATAGCGCTGATAATTGCCAACGTCCGAGGAGGACAGGGCATCTAAAGAAAAAGAAGTACAACCACTTGCCACATTCGGCCGAAGAACTCGGCACCCATTTACTCTCAAGATTGACACTACAAGAACCAATCTCTATCAAGAATCCTTCTTTTACAGGGCTGCGACAGAATGGAACAAGCTGCCAAAATTGGTTTTTCCAGAGAACTATGACCTGTAACTTTTTAAAGCGGGTTCACAATCATCTTCTTTCTATAATCCCTCCCCCTTCTAATAGTCGCAGCGCGGGCCGTCCGCGGCCCACACGATAGGTCTACCTTTTTTGCGACTATTTTCAGTAAAAAAAAATTTGTTACTACTGTTCTGTTTATTTTACGCAATACTTTTACCGCTGAGTATACTTAAAAACATCTATTCCCTTGTTTTTTTTCTTTTTAACGTAATATGTTTCAAGTTACCGACTTTCAGCGTAGTAATTTTACGATATTTTTTTACAGAAACACGGTCCTCGAATGAAGTGCTCGTCTTGCAACATAATTGCCCATCATAGTTGTATTAGAGTGTTGGTTGACAAGGTGAAGTTTTCTTGTAAGCCGACCTTTAAAGATGTGGGAGTAAGGCAATACAGAGAACAAACTACCATCCAGCATCACTGGGTGCATCGCAGATCGGAAAAGGGAAAGTGCAGGAAATGTAGCAAGGTAAATATTTTTTTTATCAAAAAAAACTTAAAAAAATGTTACCCTATTATTATCCTAAATTATTTTGTACTTGTATAATATGGTGGTTTTATC
Source organism: Agelastica alni (assembly GCA_950111635.1). Classification (NCBI taxonomy): domain Eukaryota; kingdom Metazoa; phylum Arthropoda; class Insecta; order Coleoptera; family Chrysomelidae; genus Agelastica; species Agelastica alni. The sequence continues at coordinate 27,313,283 of OX467712.1, forward strand.
ATTATTGGTGATATTTACGCTCTAGCGCTCAATTTTCTACAAAAATATATTTTCCTTTTATCAGTAGAGCAAAATAAAAAAGAAGATATTTATACTGAAAATGGAAAATCGCGACATAGCACATCTTAATATTATTATTAGGAGCACAAACTTCACGGCATTTTTTTTCGTCAGTTGAATCAAAATTATCAGTAAGTTTACATTTAAAACAGAAAGCTACTCTGCCCCAGGGAAGTGTAGTAGGACCTATATTGTACCGATACACTTCAAAGGGACAAATCAACAATCCTCACTTTAACTCTGTCTCTTCGATGTGCAAACGCGAGTTTGCAAGACCCACCCTGTGCTGTTGAGGAGCAACGCCCCGAAACCGGTCTATAGGTGGTCACTTTAAGTAGATAAATTTAATACTTCTTTCTTTTACTTAACAAGCATCTGTACATTACCCTGAAATAGGATTTATGCACGATTATCTATGTATATTGTATAGGTATTATTTAAGAGTTATTCGACAATCATCGGTCCATGCAACACCTTACACTACTTCTTTAAATATAAATAACAAATAAATGATTTATTTTATTAATAAAAATGTTGAAGAACAAATAATATAGCTTAATTTTTTTATTAAAGATAAATTTAGCTCGATGTGCCGCAAAGCACAATCTGTGGAAACGTGTCAAACAGCATTGCCGATCGTTATAAAAAGCCGATCGGTTCGCCGAACGGAGAACCACCAAAAGTCGGCCCTGATCAAAGGAAGCCGAGCCGAATCGAAGTGGTGGAAACGCGAAGCCGATTGGCACAGAGATTTTGGTGCGTAGTTAAATTATTCGCGCTGCGAAAATAGGCAATTTTGGAATAATGAACTGGACTAACGAGCAGGTTTTGTGCTTGATACAGATGTATCGTTTTCAAAATGTACTGTGGGATTGCAAAAACTCATGCTAAAAAGATAAAAATAAGAGACATGATGCCTTGATGGAAATTTCTCAGGAGTTGAATAATTATGAATGCTGCAGAGGCAAGAATCGCGTCGTCGTCATCAAATATCAACTTTGACGATCGGCCCCGATCGGCTATGCCGATTTCGCAGCAAAATAAAAGTAAAAAATGCAAACATATTGCCGTATTAATTTACTTCAAGCAACAATAGGGCAAACCCAGTCCTCGACAGTTGACAAAAAAATTATTTAAAAGGGGAATATTTCAAAAATAGCCATTTGCAGGAACCTCGTCAACATTTTAGAAAAACGCTTAAACCCTTCGATTTTTGATTAAAGGGGGACACTCTTTTCAGGTATTTTTGACTCCACTACTTTCAACCCCAAGCGACGGTAAGAATTACCCCAAAATTTTTAAATGGCTCTTACAATTTCTGTCTAACAACGTTATAAAATAGAGGGTGATTCATTTAAGAAAGCTGAGAAATCTTTAATTATACGTTTTGAATTACCCTGTACAATAATAATCATTTTATTAACAAATTTACCAAGTTTAGTAAAAATACAATACTAGGAAAACATAATGCAAAAACAAATGTTTAAATATACATAAATTATAATGGTACAGGGTGTCAAAACGGACACTTTTTTGTAATAAAAATGGTCATATCTTGTAAAACACTTAGTGTAAAGTAGCAAAACCTTATATTAGGAGAATTTCCAATAGTAGGTTTATCGAAATACGTAATAATAAACAGGGTGTTTTATTTAAAATAAGCAAGTTATAATCAACTTCCGGTTAAACCGGAAGTTGATTATAGATAGACATATAGATTTTAATAAGGCCAAGTTTCTCCAAAACGTCTAATTAAAACTCCAAAAGAATCAGCCCGTATAAGATTCACTATTTTTCAAAGATAAAGTATATATATCGGAAATATTTCTGATTGTTATATTATTTTTTTTAGATAAAGTATGTATATCTAAAATATTCCGTTATACATACTTTTTCTATGCTATTTTTACTTTCAAAAATTTCTGTTCCACGAACTATCTATATGTTCCATCCTATATGTCAAAATATCGTATCACGGTAATACCTTTCCTTATTGCAACCCAAATAGCGGAAGCCCTTGTCCACTATTATCGTAGCATTTAATTTGCGCTTGCGTACACGTTAAAATTACTCATTTTTGACGTGTGCCAAAAATGCGCTTGGGATATCTATCTGAATATTGAATTAACTGTCGGTATTTATTTTTTTTATATGTCCTTTACTTTACTAGAAAATATTTGTAGTTTACGCGTGAAAGCGTAACAAAATATCAGTGGTCTGGGTGCGACCCGAGAGGTCCACACGACTAACTTCTCAGGGGAAAGAATGAAAAAATACCATATGTTTTGTTGTTATAAATATTATTTAAATTATAATATTTTGTTTATGTTAACCGTATTCTTTCATCATCATTTCATAAGCGTGAGCTATTTTTAATTGTTTATAACATAAAATTCTCCAATTTCTATTTTTGTTTTCTTAAACTATCTTTTTTTATGAAATATTGTCATCCTATTTTTCATAAAAATATTCCCAACATGCAATAATCATTATATTCAAAATATCTTAAAATTCTGTATTAAAAATAGTATTATTTATAATTTGCAAAATTCAGGTAGTTTACCATTTTTTTCAGTTTTTTGATTCTCCATAAATGCAGCACAACCGATTTTGCTGAAAATCTAATTGGTTCTAAGTTGCGTAATTATACGTCGAATGCAATTGGTCCCACGTCGATGTCATTTTTTGTTCTCGAAATAATCAAAACGAAAAATAATTCCGAACGCACATACGAACATACGTACATACACACACAGATGTCCATTTAAAAACTATTGTATTTGACTCTAGTGACCTTGAAATGTGGAGATATGTCAACTTCCCTCTGAAAAGTTTACAAACTAACGAACAAGCTCATATTCGCATTTATAATAGTTAGAATAAGACGTGAAATTTTAGTTACATCAATTTAAAATTAGGCTTAAAATTGACTTATATAATATTCCCAACAGTGCATAGATAATTAAAAATTACTTTAAATTTTCCTCTATTAAAAGTTTATAAATATTACTTTCATTAAAAGTATCTAGCGGCGTCTAAAAACGCTCGACTAATTCATTGCTTTAAGATCCGAGTTTTCACTTCAACGTATTTGGATGAACTGATCTTTTTCCTCTTCCACTCACAGCGCATATAACCTTTGCGGCTTCAGCTATTTCTGTCGAAGTAATGCTTTGCTCTATAAGGTACCTACAGCTATAAACCAATTAGTTGCGACTTATAAAATCGATATTCAATCTGTGGCGAGGTTGTAGGTTGAAACAGTTGACACATAAGGGGGGCAAAGTTTTGATGAAATTTCGCAAAAGAAAAAAATTAGGACCATAGATACTAATTTAGACCAGGCAATAATAATAAAAAATAATTTTTATACCATTCTGATTACGCTAGTCAAAAAACAAAAAAGTTTATGAGGCTATAATTTAATGAATATTTTTTGACTGTCTACATCGAAAATAACTAAAAACTTCATTCTTAATTAATAAAGTTTGCTTTTGTACTTTATTTAATGATAAATAAATATGCTTGGCTCTTTTGGACTGTATAAGATACGTAAGAGAGAAGGTGATGGGGAAGATTACGCACTTTCTAAAAAAAACGTATTTCGTCTGTCACGAGGTCTAAAAATGTCTTCAAAAAATGTAAAAATGACGTTGACTCTTTTTGCTACATTTAAGGCGAATACATTTAAATAATAGCCAAAAAATTTAGTTTGGTAAGAAATATAAAGCTCTGTGAAGCCAATAAAGCTTATTTTAAACCGAGATTAAATATGAACATCTCATGTAGTAACTGTAAACTTTAGATCATAAAAAGTATGAGTTATATCTCATGAAATAATTTATGAAGGCTCTTTGTCATGATTCTGAGGCTTTTCAATATTTTTTCCCTAGATTGTCAAAAGCTAAAATTAAAGCTGGTATTTTTTGGTGGTCCACAAATAAAAAAATAATAGCCAGTGAAGAATTTCCACAATTATCTAACAACCATGAAAAACCAGCGTGGTGTAGCTTTAAAGCAGTAATCCATGGCTTTTTTGGGAAAAAAATGAGAATTATAAAGAGATTATTTCCACTATGCTTGCTAACTTTAAACTCGTGAGTTGCACAATTTTCCTTAGAGTAGATAAAGTACATTCGGTGGCTAAAAAAATTTGTACCCACACAAAAGAAGTACTGGAAGTATTCATTCTTAACCTTTTTAATACCAAGCTTTTTCACATATGTGCGATACCAAGCGGGGTTCATTTGCACCCCATTTTTTTTTGTCTATCTTTGTAATTTTTACACTTTTTTTAAGTAAAATGAAAAAAAAAACGCAAATGAATTATTTTGTATCTTTTTTTATTTCAATTTAGTTACTAAAAAATAAACAAACCTTAATTAGGTATTCAAAATTAATTTTAATTTTTTGCTTTACATGGGATACAAAAAATTTCTTTTTCAGAGTGAATTACACAAACAAAACGCTCACATTTTCCACAACGTTGTCTTGATTTTCTATCTTTGGTTCTTTCACAGAGAAAACATCTACCTTGAGTTCCTACAGGTCTTGTTAAAGGGATATTTTGCTCCAATTTTGGAACAACTTTAAGAATATTTTCTTGTATGCTTGCTTGCAAATCATTAGTATTTCTAAATCTATAAATCATATTTTCCTTGGCCAGTTCCTTTCCCAACTGAAGAAGATATTTTCTTCTTGCATCTAAGTGCCCAGACCCGTAATTTGGATTTTTAATTTTCCATATTTTATAGGCATTTATATATCCAATATCGATATTTTTGCCATTTGGTCTGTTGCATCTACAGCTCCGTAGTACTATTATAATGCAAGACAATATCTGGTTTGTAGTCTGACTCCTTATTACTTACTTTGTCATCGTCATGCTCGGTTGATAACAAAATAACGGTTTTGTTCTTTTTCGGCACATAAGACACTAATGTACAATGTTTTGTAAAAGCAAACATTGAAGAATATTCTTTTTTGGATGATGAAAGTAGTTCCTTTGGTATAAACGTCTTATTTTTGCGCAGTGCCACATGGAATTAAAACAAAATATAATTGGCTTGGATATATACAAAAAAGTACATGTGGGGTGCATTTGCACCCCGCTTGGTATTATAAGGGTTAAAGCTTGTTTTCACTTTTTTTCGTGTTTCTAGATTTATTTAATTTCGTTTTGTAAACAAAAGTTATGTAAATATATAAATTAAAGTGTATTTTTTTTATATACAGAGTCGGTAATAGTTGCTAAAAATGTTACTACACAAAAATTATAGGGTCTTTTAAAATATATCACAACAAAGAAAAATTAAGTTTGTCAAAAAGTTAGAGTAAACAAAGTTACTTTTTCTTTAAGGGAAAACTCTGTATATTATTCCATATTTTAATTCTTCTCGAAATTCTAAGCAAGATTAATAAAACCCATCATATACTAAATTTAACAGTTTCCAGAAATGGAATTTTGACAATAACTTTTTACTACTCTCAAATTTCTTCTTCTTCTTCTTACTGTAAAACATGATCCTGTTTTGTGCGTCATCCTAACTCCTGTGATGTGGACGTCTAGCTGTGGTGCCATATTTTCGGTGGTCCATTCTATCGACATGGTCTTTCCAACCTCGAAGTCGTGCTCGTGTTAAAATCTATGGACTTCTCCACTAGTTGTCCCATTATAAAGATTGCGTCATTAGTAGATCTGTTGGACCTAACTCCCTATTGCTCCTCTTAAATTTATTAAAGAAAAATTTCAAAATGATGGATATTTAGCATGAAAATTACACGAGGTGGAGTATATGGATAGGATAAAATTTTAAAAATTTAAAAAAAAAAATAAAATAGCATAATTATTCAGGGTTAATAAAAAAGCATGACAGAAAAAAGCCAAGTGGGATTGAATCGTGAGACCTAGATGGCCGTTTAATTGCCCCCCTGCGTCCAAAAGGGGAGGAGCCCCATCTTGTTGAAACCATATTTGTTCTTTTGGCAAATTGGGATTGTTATAGAATAATTTTTCAAGCTGTGGAATTATATGATCTTGCAAAAATAATACATATCGTTCGAAGGTCAAATTTTCTTTGATAAAATAGGGTCCTAGACGTGTCCATTAATAATGCCACACCAAACATTAACTTTTTGTGGTCGTTGGGTAAGAACCCGTTTGCACTTTTTAATAAAATGTAAATATGCCGGAAAACAATATGTGGTTGACAAAGTTGACATTTTCCTGTAATTTATTGATAATACCTGCACAGAACTCGATTCTACGATCAAATTCGTCTTTACTCCATAGAATTTTTTGCAGTTTGCAAATTTTTTGAATGAAATATCGACTCGTGTTATGATTTAAAGCCTTTTGTTGTGTTGATTTTGAAAAGAAGTTCCCGGTAATTCATTAAAAATTTTCACCACTTGGTCACAACTTCGTCTTATCCTATGATCATTAAAATTTCAATACGCTGGGTTTCACTTAAACGTGCCCTTTTTGGGCAAAAATTATTTACACTAAATGTATTTTTTTGACATGTTGTCAAGATCATCACTGGTAGACAAAAGAACGATACGGCGTCGTTGTTATGGAGCTAGAAACATTCGACGATAACTTGAAGAACTAAAATATTTTTGTATAATTTCTAAGAAAGTTATTTTCAAAATTAAATATCTTAAAAACGGTTAAATTGAGGTCTTAATGTGCTGTATTAATTTTGTTAAGAATTTGAGAATTGAAATGTGGAATAATATTATTCCATATAAAGAAAAAGCAACTTTCTTTAGTCATGACTTTTTGACTGATCCTGTATACTTAATTTTTCTCTATTGTAATAGATTTTAAAAAACCCCTTAAACAAGCTATCTTTCTTTAAGAGATAATCGACCGTTTCCACACCTATCAACGTCTCTGTATAATAAAATTTATAAAAATAGAGAATTTCCTTTAAAATTTTTATTTTTTTTTGTTTTAATAGCTATAAAAGCAAACTTTATTAGGTAAAACCATTTTTTCTTTCATTACTCCCAAATAACTATGAACAAGGGATAATTTTCCTCTTCATTTTCAAATGGTAGAAAAGACGCAAATACCACAAAATATTTATTCCTACGTCCGAATGGTTCACAAACAATACTTGCTTAAGCAGTCCTGTTAGAATACGCAGGTCATTTCTGCTTCATTCTAGGATCTGCTTAGTTGTGTTTCTCGAGGGTTGTAACGGTAAAAACGCCTTCGAGTGGGTTAGCCCTGGTATGTCGGACCAGTACGTGAGTATTTTCCTCTCCGCCCAGTCCGAAATAATTGTTTTGGCGGCACTTGTGGTGACTCCAAAAACCGGTTCTGGTCCAGTGAACGCAGATTCGGCCCCCTGTTTTGCAAGGGTGTCGGCTTTTTCGTTTCCTTCCACCCCCTGGTGCCCAGGTACCCACAGTAGGGTCACCCTGTTGTTCGCACCAAGGTACTCTAAGGATTCGATGCAATTCCATACAAGTTTAGAATTTATCTTGTTTAAGCTTAGTGCTTTTAAAGCGGCTTGGCTGTAAGGTAGGCTAATACGACTGGTGCGGCAGAAAGCCCCAAATGGGAAAAGGCCACTTAAAAGACCCATATTGAGGTGGAGAGACAACATTGCTGCGGATATAAAAAAGTTGGGCGTCGAAAATGGTACGGATCTTATGACCGAACGAGTTGGATGGAGGCAAGTCGTCGCGTCATTCAAAGCCCATTAGATGCTGTAGCGCTAAGGAGTAAAGTAAAGTAAAAGTACGTCCAAGCTTTGTTCGCCGAAAAAACTAAAATACAGCTACTCCCGGCGTATTGATTATTGCAAAACTGACATACATACATATAGTCATGCCTTTTTTCCGTAGGGGTAGGCAGAGACCACTTCCTTCCACTTGCTACGGTTCTTACACACATATTTTGCTTCCTTTACTCTCATCAGTGCTCCCATACATGCTCGTCGGTTGTTGGTACTCTTGACCTGGCCTTTCTTCAAAACAATGTTGACCTGATCGAGATATGTTCGTCGAGATCAACCTCTACCGACTTGTCCATTCACACTCCCCTTATAATTTTCTTTCTTCAATCTTCCTTCATCCATCCTTTTTAAGCGTCCAAATCATCTAAGCATTCCTTTATCGATCTTTGTAGCCAGACGTTCCGATTTTGACACTTTCTGGCTGCTCATAAAGCTATACACTGCCCCGTTCATTTGTTTTCCTGCCAACACCCTTCGCTAAATGTCACTGTCATCTCCCGTAAACTTTGTACCCAAGTACACAATTTTATTTACTTGTTCCATTTTTCCCCTTAATCAAAACTTCACAGTTTGTCATGCTTTCTTTTCCTTTTGACATTATCCATAAAATAATGTTTTGAGATACATTACCGAAGTATGTGATCTGATAGGTTAAAGTGCTTGAGAAGTAGCATAGCCTTCACGACCCCCACTACAATCTACAATGTGATCTGATTTTTAACTGTACGTAGCGAAAAAAATTTTAATACTTCTTGTAGAAGTTGATTTTATATGTTTTTCATTTCGTGGATAAATAAAACCGCAATAACGCATTTACTTCTTCACCATGTAAGATTTCAATCTCGTAAACTAGCCGTTTACGACCAATAAAATCTTACAGTGAAATAATTTTACCACCTAACTTTTTTTCATCTCTCGCAGATTGATTCATGCGATAAATAAACGTTAAATTTCAAAGAATTTTTAAATATTTTACAATGGCTTATATTTCATCTACATGTGATCTCTCATGCGAATATGACATCGTAATTTGTTTGTTCTATCTTAAGTGTAAGCTTCTAATATTGTGCAAGTCTTTAACATTTTATCCCAGACTGCGTTCAAGAGATTTTCACTGGTGTGTAAGACATTTTAAAGGGTGATTAAAATGTGTTAGCTAAAAGCAAAGCTTAATAATGTATCTTTCTTGTGAGCTTTAACAAAAAAGCCTTTTTATCAAGATACAAGCTCTGATTTAATGTGAGTAGCGGTTAAAACATTAGTTTTATTTCAGTAAGGTCGTGTTTAAAAAGAGTTTTATTTTATATTCGTATACCTTTGTTAATATTAGTGAAAAATGTTTAAAAAATCCCACTCTTATAATGTATATATTTTTCTTAGTTATCATTAAGTAAAAAAGTGTAAAAAAAGTTACAATTTTTTATTTTTAACTTTCAATATTATATCAGGGATCGTTAAACCCCTATACCTTTAAAGGGGGTTGGCAGGGATGAATTGGATTTGTGATCAATTGCGGTAAGGTTAGTTACTCAAGATTATGGTTGTTTATTAGTAATAGATTGAAAGTGGTTTTAAAAGTAAACAATTCAAACATGTTAATAGGAAATGAAGATTTTTTTTATTTTGCTAATTTAAATCAGTAAAATAAAGCTTACACAAAAAAATCTAACAACAACTTTGCCTGATAAAGTAAGTTAATAGAAGAGGTTGAGGGAAGAGACATTTTTTTCATGTTATCGCTAGTGAAAACCGGACCTGGCACTTGGCTAAGAGACCACAAATATCTTGAGATTGTGGATCCAGCTCAATGGGGACCAAAAATTTCTCACTTTGTGAACAATCATAACATATCAAACGACTGGGAGGAATTGTATGTTGGTAGAGTATTATTATCACGCGGAAGTTCTAAAGTGTAATTAAATTTAAGGAAAGTACGGTTTATTAAATTAGTTGGTTAAACAGTGTATTGATTTTATTAACAATTTGAAAAGACAAAAAATCATAACAATATTATACGAACTAGATATTCCAGAGTAAAATTAAGTGTTTGTAAAATAATTGCTAAAGTTCTAAAGAGTTCAAAATTGTTAAGAAAGGCTTGTTGGTAAAGGGTGATAAGAAATTGGTAAGAAAGGAAAACACTTTTCAAGGAAACTTTTTTAAACAAAAAAAACTTAGTAGGTATACAATGATCGAGATATTTGTTTTATTGATAAATTGGTATTATCATAATTAAGTTGTTTTAAACATATAATTATGACAAATAGACGTCAAAATTTAAAGGTACGTTCAAAGTTCAAAATTTTATGACCTTTTCAACATAAAGTCACGCTTTTTTCCCATAGGGGTAGGCAGAGACCACTTCCGCTACGGTTCGTACACACATCTTTTGCTTCCTCTACTTTTATCAGTGCTCTCATACATGCTCTTTGGTTGTTGGTACTCTTGACCTGGCCTTTCTTCAAAACAATGTTGATCTGATCGAGATATGTTCTCCGAGGTCGACCTCTACCGATTTTCCCATCTTCTTCTTGCCCGTGCATCTTCTGCCAAACCCAACATTCACTACCATACATAAGTGTAGGAACCAACACACTTCTATGCACCGCCAGACGTGCCTTTTTTTGACACTTTCTGGCTATTCATAAAGCTATGCAGTGCCCCATTCATTTGTTTTCCTGCCAACACCCTTCGCTCAATGTCACTGTCATACTTTCCATCTCTAGTAAATTTTGAACCCAAGTACACAAATTCATTAACTTGTTCCACTCTTTCTCCCTCAATCGAAACCCCACAGTTTGTCATGCTTTCTTCCCTTTCAAAAACCATTACTTTCGTTTTGCTCACATTTATTTTCATCCCTTTGATTTTAAGGGAATCATGCATAACATTAACCATCGCCTGCAACTCCTCTTCAGGTAACGCTAATTGTTAAGAATTTTGGGTTTTAGCTCACTCTTTCTGAGATTAAGATTATTGTTTTTGTCAGGCATATAAATTTTCATAATTAATATGCGAGGATAGTTTACGACAACATAGTTGATGTTGAATAACTCATGCAAATAAAGTGCCAGGCAAAAGCTTATTGTATGATATTAGTCTGTGCAAATTAGCATCAGCGCATCGTGTATGTTAAATATTAATTTTTTTCCATTTAGGTGTATGTTTAGGTTTACCAGGTTGCAGCGAAGACAAATTTGGAGATCATTAACAGAAATCCCAATGAATTTAAGCGAAAATTTCTTAGAATCAACGAAACATGGGTTTATCACTTTGATCTAGAATCCAAAAAACAAACCATGAAATGGCGGTGGTGGTGAAATTTCGAGTTGTCCCCTCAGCTGAATAGATCATGGCTACAGTTTTTTGGGATTTTGCAGGTGTTATTTTAATGGATTATTTACCGCGTGGGCGAACCATAACGGGTGAATATTATGCGAAATTAATACAAGAAGTACGCGAAGCGAACAAAGAAAAGAGAAAAGGAAAATTGAGTAGAGGTGTGCCCTTTCACCAGGACAACGCTCCCGCCAACGCTAAGCGTCCACCAACGCTCCGGCTTCTTTTAAAGAGGAATTAATTTATTAAACTTTGATACTTCTAATTTTTTAAAATCTTATTAATTATTAATTTTTTGTAGTAAGATATTTTAAGGCATGTTTTCAGTTGTTCAAACTAGGTTTGATGATCCCAGTCAAGCAATAAAAAAAATTGAGTGTGTACAAAGTACACGTGTCAAAAGTAAAACTTCTTTTGGCAAGATTAATAAAAATCTGTAAGATTTTTAAATCAATAGTCAGAGATAAAAATTAAAGACTGCATGAAAGATAAAATAGTAAGATATTGTAGGTATTCAAAGGATTTAGTCATAGTATTGCAAAGATTTTTATAAAAAAAATTAACATAAATTAAAAATTGTATTATTTTATTTTTTAGTTTAATATTTACACTATTTGATGATGATCTTGCATCGGTATAGTTGTCACTAATGGTAACGAAAATAAGTATCTCTGAAGATTTATCTGGTAGCTCTCTTCGTCTTTGAAAATCCAAAATCGTGAAGTTCTGCCATGACAGTATTGCCGTGACCCGAGCTTGAAATTTTCACTGTCAACGCACCTTAAGAAGTTTTACTTTAAAAATTATCATATTATTTTATTTACATTTTAATGATCTTTGACAGTTATTTCAAGATATTAAGACGAGCATAGCCGCGGGTAAAAGCTAGTTAAGGGATAATTTTTAAAATGTTTTTAAAAGAAAAATATTATTAAAATATATTCTATAAGTATAGTTCATTAACACTGGCCAAAATGGGCTCAGAGACTGTTCCAATCGGACCTAAATCTCACTGTGGGGTTTCAAAAAGCCTCAGAAGGAGCACCATAAAAAGGTGGATGCACTCAGAAGCTCCGGCATAATGTAATTATTCCGCAGCTCAGAGGCACGCGATATGCTTAATCTTAGCTATACTAGACAAAGAGTTACAGTAACAGAAACAGACCTTTTTAGGCTAAGAAGAGATGGCGGAACACGTCCTATGTCACTGCGAGGGACTGGCAAGGTCCGGGTTCCTTTGCTTAGGCAAAAAAAAAACCTTAGCCAGATAGCTACATCAGGACCCCCAACAGCCTCTGGAAGTTGGTAAAACAACTGGGGCTAGAGGAGAAGCTCTAACCACAGAAAGAAAGAAACAATAGACTCCATTAAGTCGAAGTGCATACTGTATGGCCACCGCCCGGTCCATGTCTTAATCCATTATATTTTTGTCTTTGGAGATATATATATATATATATATATAAAAGTTTATTCTGTGACAATAACTAGTAAGCAATAATTAGGGAACCGAGTTTTACAAACTGCTAACGAGTTTCGTCAAAAAATTTTAGTTTTTCAAAACATTCTGTTTTCCTTGTTGAAAGGATCCCCGCTTCTTTTCTCAAAAAATGTATTTAAACTTAAACTAAATAATTGACTATGATATTTAATCATTCATTAATCAGTGGAGTTTTTCCTGAAAAATGAAAAGACAGCTACAAATCAACAATATTGAAGACGGGGACAAGGCAAATGTTACTAACTATCGTCCAATAACAAAACTGTCTGCAATTCCAAAATTATTTGAACTTTTTATCTCTAAATGTATTTTTTTAATTTAATTTGGATTCATATTACAAAATTTTAAGGTCTAGCCGGTTACAAAAATTTGGTTTGCACGATGTTAGTATGCTGAACTCTTTAATAGTGACTAGTTGCACTTTTACAAAGTTTTAAAGTATTTCCATGGATCTTTGTTGGCATAAAAACTTTTCACCTCATTTGTTCTTTAAAACAGTTTTACTTTTCTTTATTGATTATTTATTACAATACCTATTAAGGGATACCTTGTATAATAATCAACTCCAAAAATAAGAATTTTCAATATTGGAGCATTGTATTGTACTGGGTAAATTTTTTTTTTGGTTTAATAAGAAGCTGGTGTGTTAGAGGAGCCTACACTGCTATCACTTAGTCCTTAGCCAACTAGTCTTCTGGCTAATCTTGATCAATGTTAAGCTTTTTACTTAAATCCAAAATGTTTCGTTTCATGTTTTTAGCCCGTGCTAAAGTGCTCAAAGTCGTACCATCCCTACACTGAATGCGCCACCTAGTAAGAGCGTCACTGTCAAATATGACGTGGGATGCTGTTTCCCTCTTCATTCTCACATAGTCTGTATATTGGTTGTTCCAAAAAGATCTTCATGTTATACAGATCTTTCCTTAAACAATAGTGCCCCATAACGAGCACTGTTACCAGCTAAGCTTCTTTCTGTCCAGCTCTAAGGCCTGAGTAGAAGGTGCAAGGTTGGGTTGCCCCATTATTCTTTTGCTCTGCTTTAGGTTATGGGTTTCTAGCCAGCTTTATTTTTGCTGCCATGTTAGCCAAGATTTCTTTTTCTTTTTCCGTTACCCTGTCCGATTATCGAACTTTAGCAATCATATTAGCTTTAACAACTTTGTTTATCGCAGCTTTGAATAGTTCAGCGGATGTTTTGCGATACCACTCTCGACGATTTTGGAGCCAAGATGTTTTTCCTCTTCCTGGACCTCCAATTCCGGCAATCTTACCCTGCATCACTAAATGAAGTAGGTATTATTTCTTTGGGTGCCTTATCACGTGGCCGAAGTATTCGAGTTTTCGGCTTTTTATTATTTTAATTATTTCCGTGTTTTTTCTCATTCGTTGTAGAACCACCTCATTTTTTATTCGGTTCATCCAGCTTATTCGTAGCATCCTTTTGTAGACCCACATTTTAAATGCCTCCAGCCTCTTTAATAATGAGTCGGTCACCGTCCAACTCTCTACTTCATAGAGCAATGTGGAGAATATATAGCAGCGTGTTAATCTGATTTTTAATTTTAAAGTGATTCCTTTGTTGTAGAAAATTCTTTTTAATTTAAAGAAGGCGGTTCTGGCTTTATTTCTTTGGTTATATCCCGGTTGTCATTAATTAGCGCCCAGGTATGAGATGTTGTTAACCTTTTCTATCCGTATTCCTTATGCCCTGATTTGACTTGGTGGTATTGGTGTTTTGCTGACAACCATAGCTTTGGATTTTGAAGTATTGAGTCTTAGCCCATACTTGTTACATGATTTGGTCTTATTTAGTATTACTTTTAATAGCAAATTTTGTAATGCCCATACCATGCACAGGCCCCAGCAGCGGGTCTGCAGAACCTGGCCCTGCGAGTGCGTCTGCCTTTTCGTTTCCTTCAGTACCCTTATGTCCTGGCATTCACCCAAGTTCAATTTGATTTGCTTTACCAGATTTCTCAGGTAAATTTGGCATCCTTTTACCAGCTTTGAGCTGGTTTGGCTACTTCCAATTGCTTGGAGTGTGGCTTAGCTGTCAGGTCCATTTCTACATTTTCTAGAGTCATGATTGCTTTATCTTCGGCTTAAAAATGAAAATTTGTGTTAATCGTTAAATAAGTAAAAATTGCTAGTTAATAGTATATTGTGCAACAAGTGCGATAAGTTGGCAATTGCTCACGAGACCGAAGTTCGAGTGAGCAATCGACAACATCGCACGGGTTGCACGTACTATTTTTTATTGCGAATGCGGAATAAACGCGAGCATAAAACAGGGGTCCAGACCAAAAATATTAACTGAAATAAAAATATAAACTTTGTGATATCAACTTGACAGTTGCGTTAACCGAAAGGTTGGTGGTTCGAATTTGCGTGCGACGAGTACTGTTTGCATGTGCTAAGTATAATTATCGTGTGCCAAGTAACACTCAAATGACGTAAGCGTGCGACAAGTAAACTTGTAGCACTCAAATGAGCAAAAAGCTATTTTTCAACCGCAACAGCGTGCTTTAAGATACTACTTACCCCCCATGAGTAATAAAAAATAATGAGTGACTTAAATGTCATTGTTGTTATTAATGTAACCTATACATGCACAATCAATTTATTCATATCCACTATAGGTAGGTGCCACTGATTACAAAAACACATATATAATTTTTTAAAATAATAATTCTTTTTCAATAATGGGTTTTCTCCTCATTTACAAGACTGAGACATTTACAAAACG
Organism: Agelastica alni; assembly: GCA_950111635.1. Taxonomy (NCBI): domain Eukaryota; kingdom Metazoa; phylum Arthropoda; class Insecta; order Coleoptera; family Chrysomelidae; genus Agelastica; species Agelastica alni. The sequence continues at coordinate 27,328,677 of OX467712.1, forward strand.
TTTATTAGTCCCTTTTTTGCGTGTATATTCGATAAGCACTATTTATGGCAATCGATAATGCTTACCACAATCTCGTTAGAATGTTTCATCCATTATAGCACGATTACGCCATAGTCAATATCGCAGATAAGTTTGTGTAATGTGTTTTAGTAAATGTGATTTGTTCCAGTTCTAAAAACGACTTTGATATAGATAAAATTATGTCACCACTTAAAATGGGTGATTAAAATCAAAATTAAAAAATTCTATCCCCGATATGAAGTGTTTATTTATTAGAATCAAATTAGTTAATAACATTAACACTTGGGTTATTGTAAAAATATTTGCATTGATAAAATTACCTTGTTATAAATTTATTTCCATTTAGTAATGAGCTAACACTTAAAGATATACATATTTTTTTGCTATTGTTTTAGCCTGCTAGGAACTACGAGGATTTTTTTTTTTTGTTATGACCAATTTTTTCTCCTTTGCCAGTAGATCTTCATTCTGATGGAGTAAAACTGCTTTCTCTCTTGTGACCACCCGCTGGCAGGACGTGAAGCTGGGATAGTTTTTGGTCGTTAATTAAAATTTCGGTTTCCTGCAAATTCTTTTAAATCTGACTTGTCCATTTGGAATGGGATGATGTACTTGAAATTGATGAATGAATGCGACGAGTAAGCGTTTGGGTGTCCATATGATTGAGGTGACTAAATAACATCATTCGCTTTCTTGTGCTGGTAACAATATCTTCAGAGTATTTATATTCATTCATACATCTGTTTTAGAGACTTTGAGAGAGCTTCTGACTGCGTGAACCATGATCTGATTTTTGAACATTTTCAGTTCATCGGTGTAGAACCAATTGTACTATCGGTGTACTAGCACCAGACTGCGTTTGTCGGCATACAAGGTAGGTCTACAGGCAAAATTCCAATCAAAAGTGGAGTTCGTCAAGGCTGTGTGTTATCACCAGCTCTTTTTAATCTGTTAGCTGAGACCATTTTCCAAGAGGCCATTAGCGACCGCATAGAATGGCTAAAAATAGGAGAGAATATCAATAACATTCTATATGCGGATGATACCGCACTTATAGCAGAAAGTATTGAAGATCTGCAAATCCTTCTGAATTTAGTCCAGGGAGTTAGTAAACGTAAGGGGCTGATGAACAAGGCTATAACAAAAATTTTTATTGCAGGAAAAATTAATATCGGTCCAGTAAACTCGAAGGACATAACATTAAGCGTGTTGATCATTTTGGATACCTTAAAAATTGGCTAAACTCCGTGATAAATGCAGATGAAGAAATTATGGCCCGAATTGAAATCTTCAGAAATTCTTTTAGGACATGGAATCAGATTTTATGCAGCCGAGACCTAAAGATCCAATTACGAGTAAGAGTGCTTCGTTGCTACTTTGGTTCACTTTAATGTATGGTTGTAAGACATGGACTTTAACAGTCGATATGATGAATCGAGTTAAAGCATTTAAAATGTGATGTTACAGGCAAATCTTAAAGATACCATGGACGTCGCATACAACCAACCTACCATTTCAGTTGTTACGTCTTTATATCATCTATATAAATCGGTTTACGCATTCGAAATTATAGATCTCCGTCTGACATGCATATATTAACATACATACACTGCGTGTTTGCGTTCGACAAAGTACAGCTGCTTCATATACTGGACATATTGAGAAAGAAACAAATTCCAACATTAATTATAAACTTAATCAGAAATCTGAACACAGGCAACACTACAAGAATAAAAGTGGGTCATCAAACAACAAAATACATACTGAAACTAACAGGAATAAGACAGGGTAATAGTCCCGGTTCATTCCTTTTTAACCTAGTCATGGAAAAGATTAACACAGTCTGACAACAATAAACAGGGAATACATACTGAACAACAGACCAATCAGCATGGTGTGCTATGCGGATGATGCAGTAATCCTGGCAGAAACGGCAACGATTTGCAAAGGTAAACACATATAAGTTTTATCAGACTAGTAAAAAATACAACATGTCAATCTCCATTAACAAAACAAGGTGTAAAGTCGTAATAGACAATAAACCAATAGAACAGGTAATAAGCTTCCGTTACTTAGGAGCGGACACATAAAGCAGTAACAACCCGATAAACGACATAAAATCACAGGTCAACAAAGCTGCAACAATTTCAGGATGTCTGAGAGATATTATTTGGAAAAACAACCACATGCGCATGGATATAAAGTGCGGATATATAAGTCCTGTGTTAGACCACTGCTAACCTATGGTATCAAGACTAGAGCTGACACGAATAAGGCAAAGGGCATCCTCAGAACAGCGGAGATGAAAACCTTACGAACAATCGCAGGAAAGACACTAACAGACAGGGTGAGAAACAGCGACATAAGAGAGGCATGCAAGGTGGAGGACATAGTGAGATGGGAAAGGAAAAGAAGATATTGGCGAAACCACATAGACAGAAGGGACCAAGAGAAACTAGCATACATCGCTAAAGACGGAAAACCAGCAGGCCGACGACCGCTAGGAAGACCACCTAAGAGATGGAGAGATAGCTGGAACTCTGTCTCATAGGATAACCAACCAAATGGAGCTTTGGCAATTAACAGACCTTAAGGTATTCTCAAAGTATAAAAGAAAGACACTGCGTGTAATAAACAATAACAATAAAAAAGTAAATATTATTTAAATAAGTAATAATTTTTTTTTACTATATTTTAATTTAACTTAAATTTTAAAATTATTTTTGTAACATCTTAAAACATTAATATTTTCATGTCTTATGTATTATCACAGAACTAACGAGCTCAATTTTAAAGATTAAACGATTTATTTTAATATTTATCCAAATATTTTATAATAGTCTACCGTTGGGCATAAATTACTAACTGTCAGTCGATTGAAAATGTATCGTAAATATTGTTGATCATCAACAAGTAGTGGAAGTTTTTCTCCGACATATTTCAGTCGACTACTTTCCAAATTATTGTTATGGCTGTCAGCTATATTTACGTATCCATAGACTGGTCTAATGAACGGAAAATTGAAAAATGATACTTTCAAGTTTGCATTTGTCCATTTCAGTCAGGTTTACGTTTGTCCGTCGACTGGGGATTGATTGATGAAGATTTATGTTTCGGTCCCAAACACGAACAGTATAATCGGGCTTAATTCATACAATTTTTAAATTGATCTTCATGCAACTTTTAACAACAAATATTAAAAATAACACGAAAATAAAAAAAGGTATTAACTTAATATCAAAAACAGTAGGTACCTACTGATTAATGGAAACAAAATACTATTGTATAAACGAGTGTTAAATCTCATTTGGACAGTGGCAATGCGAAAAATCCAAATATGTATAGTGAGTATTAAAAGATTTAAAAACAGGGCTTTAAGGTATGTGTTATATATTTCGTGGTACATTTATAACTAATTACTTTGTCCACGGCGGAGAAGCAGAAAAAGTAATTAATACTACACTTTAGCCCGAATGATTCCCAAAATTAAATCCAGAGCGACTCAACAGAATTTCTTTGCCTCAGCCAATCTCAGGCTGGGTTAGTGAACTTTGGGCGCCAATCTGTTTTACCCCAAAATGGATAAAAAATCAAAACGAAACAATAAAAAAAGGTCAGACTTCAGAGAAATAAATTACGTGGAGAGAGAAAGGGATACATCTAATTACTTACTACCTTACTTATCAAAATTATTTGTAACGCCGTTGCGTCGTAATATGAGAAGTTTTTGGTTTCTTACAAAGACCTTAACGACTTATAAAATAAAGACATTTATTTTGTTATGCATTACCATTGAAAGAAAAATCTGAAATAAAAGTTTTATATAAAAAAACTTTATTTTTCCTATATATGTACAAACAAAGTTGCGCACAGTATATTTACAGTATGAGACTTTTAAGATATTTGCTCTGTACTTGCTTTAAAGCGTCAAAAGTCTATAAAAAAAGTTATAAATCAAGGAGAGTCAGAATATCTGTTAAGTTGTGACAGTAATTGTTGTCTATCAATCACCGTTGGTCATGATCGTTTAAACGAATTTCTTTTGTTTCAGTCTTTCCAATCAAAGTTATCTTTCAGTTCCAAAGAAATTGTGGCAATCAGTTGTTCGTGGTGTAAAGCCGCCTATCACAATAAAGAATCCTGTTTCAATATCAAGCGAATAGGGGAAGAGTGTACATTAGGTGAGTAAAATAAATCCTCTTTTTTTGTTCTTTTAATCATTGTCATTGCCTTAAGCTAAACAGAATGTAACACAGTTAAATTTCAAATAAAAACATTAATTTTATTTAAATAGACTAAAAAAATGGTTCGGGAGATTAAAAAGACAGTAAAACCGAGTCAATTGTGAATTTAACCTAATGGATACATGAAAATACATTTTATTTATCGATCGTTATGGTAATGAGCAAAGGAGACAGGTAATTTTTGTGTCTATGCTAAAAGTAAACCTTTAAACAGACTGAAATTAGGTTTAAATATATTGTACTTCTTTTCTATGATAGATTATTTTGAAATTTTTGTACAAAAAGGATATGTATAAAACGATTTTTGTGGCAATTTTGCTTATTCTTTTTCTTCCTCTTTATATAGGCATATCGCCTGTTTAGTTCCGGTTTCTTTGAAGCCGATATTGCGAGGTTTATTGTCAACTGTCTTACCATCGTTTTGGTGGTCGTCCTATAGGTCTTCTTCTATGTAGTGTGGTATTTCGTACTATCTTTCTTTCTCTACAAATTTATTTGATATCTTCTGTTACAAATCGCGACCAACATTTTAAAGGCCGAACCTGTCCGGTGAATCACCTGTTCGATGAATGATTAATGTTGGCGAATGCGCCAGAAAGCGTCGAAACTTCGCGTACGTATGTTCAATGAAAATTTATAGAATACTCCATGACAATCTTGTATCGCTTTACTTAAAAACACTCGGTTCAAATTTATATTTAACATATTTATTATTTACTGTAAACTTGTGAACACAATCATTCAACTTCAGATATGGACTAACTCGATATTTATATACGGAGCTACTGTCCAGTAAAATCTGGAGAATTCGATCACGTATTCTTGGGCTTTCCATAAATTATTCGTGATTTGACGTGACATTCTCGCAGTTGGCTGTGATATTACCGTAGCATATTCCAGTGACTGTTGGAAGTAAATATGATTAAAACCAGTTAGGCCGGACTTGCAGTACAAACCACTTTATTTATTTTATAATATTACAGTTGAATGTAAGGATGTACTCGAATTCCTAGAAAATTGGATAATCTATAACTAATAATCTGTATAATCAAACTTAAAATTACTTACGGTTGCCTCTGTAGTTTCAATCTACTTCCGAAATATTTTGTCAAATTGACAATAATAATTATTTTTTGACGTTTAGAGATATCTTTTTAAACTTGCTAAAAAACTATATGCTAATATAGAGACAACTAAAGTAGAACAATGTATAAAATAATGAATCAGTGATTGAATTATAAGGTGTTATGAACTAAGTATTCTTCACAGTGACGTATTGCAAAATGGTAACAATACATAAAAACGCACATCGGCCCGCGAAGTTGGATGCTTAGTTATTTAAAAAATAATTAGTTAAATATAATGAGTTTAAAATAAAGGAAGATTACATTACAATCTTGCGGTTGGGCCTCTGGTATCGGAACCTATGTCACCTAGATCTTTTGATCCTTTGTGACTACCGCTGTGTCTTCAGGGCATCGGAATTATAATCCGCTGATTTTGGCAAACCTCAGGATTTCTGTTGGCCCTGTCTCTTTTAGATCGCTTGGATCCATTATCATACGGCCCCAGGTTTGATACCTGTACACCGCTAGCATCGGGCAGTTACGTAGAATGTGTATACTGCTCTCCTTCTCCTCTCCGCATAGTCGATAGTTTTTCTCGGCCGCCAGCTTAAGTTTAAAGAGGTGCGCCCTTAGTGCGATTTGTCCTGTGAGCAGGCCAAGCGTGCTGCTTAGTCTACTCCAGTCCAACGTTCAGAGTGCGTCAGAACTCTTCTGGAGAGGTTTCTTCATCAGCTGTTTTGATGTTCTGCAGGCAGTATTTGCATTCCACTAAGCAATATGTTCTTGTTCATGGATTAATTTCAATAAATGTTTTTCTTCGGCAATTGGCAATCCAACTAACTGGCTTCTTGGTTTAACCAGGGTCCCGGTTCATCGGCTACCTCTTTGCCGTTTATCCCTGTATGCCCAGGAACCCATGTAAGAGTGACTTTGTTTACCGTCGCTAACTCAGTGAGGGCTTGCATGCAGTCCCACACCACCGATGATGTTGTGGTGTTTCTCAATTTCTCTGTTGGTCACTCTGTTTTCTGTCAGGTGCGTAACGTACCTAAGTATAGCATAGACCTCAGCCTAAAAGACCGAGGCGTATTTCCCCAGGGGTATGCTTTCCCTGTGATTGCAGGATGCTCCAAACACACCTGCCCCGTAGCGTCCCTGGTACCCTAATCCATTAGTGTACCATCGTTTCACTCGTGGGCTGGTCAATGGTGTTTTCTTCAATCAGTTTTCTCTAGATGGTATTTTTATTTTAAAGTTTTTTCCTATTAAGGTCTTTTTCAAAATTTTGTCCTATGTTGTTGTGAAGGGGTGTTTGTGGAGAGCCTCGATCTCGGTGTGGCCAATCCCGTTGCTCCTTCATCCCTCCTGGCACTTTAGTCAGTATGCAGTATTCCTGGCCCGATCTTTCATCAGAAGGTCCAAAGGTGGTATGTTGAAGGCTATTTGTAGTCCCCCTGTAGGAGCGGTGCTCATTGCCCCCGTTACAGCCCGCAAGTATTTACCTTGCAGGCTTCTTAACAGGTCCACAGCCCCGGCCCCTTCCACCCTTGGCCACCAGACTACTGCTGCATACGTTAGTGACGGTAGTAGTACCGCCTGATATAACCACAGGCTTACCTTCGGTTTTAGACCCCAGGTTTTTTCCTTGAATCTCTTGCATGCCCTAAAGGGAGATTGTTAGTTGATAAATAATTAGTTGGATATAATATGTTAAATATAATAAGGGATAGTTAGTAAATAAAGAGTTAGTTAGATACAGGAAGTGGAAAATAGATAGTTAGTTGGAATTGATTAGTGCAGTGAATGGTAAGTACCTAATAAATAAAACCCGTTATTTTTAAGTGTGCATCACTTATTAAACAACCCATACGTTAGATTTTAAAAGTTATGGTAGAAATGTTAAAAAACGTTTAATATATTTTTTTTATCAAAAACTGTAACGGCAGAAACATACTGTCTAGGAGTCTTACTCACTTTATAGAAAATCAATTTGTTGCACCGGTGTCTTTCTATTCAAAATAAAATGCAAAGAAAAGTCGCAATCCCTGAGACTTTTACGCAGTGACAGATGTTTGAATATTATTTGCCGATATTAAAAAAAATACATTTTCAGAAAATTCCTTTATATGCGAAGTAACTTGGTATTAAATAAATATGGTGTATTAAGTTAAATAAAAAGAAATATGTTTATATCAACTTTACCAATAAACAAGACCAACA